>VZTU01005362.1:0-36592 GCA_013400835.1 Zapornia atra
CCGCGCACTTCCGCTCTCGTCGGCAGCGCTCCCGCCGGGCCCGGCACCCTGCGAGCGCGCGCCCGCCCCAGCACCGCCTCCTGCGCCCGCACGGCGGTCACGTGCCGCTCGCGGGCCAATCGGCTTGGGAGGCGGGACGAGGGGGGCGGTGGCTGGGCTGAGGCAGGCAGGGCCCTTGCGCGCTCTGTCGCACGGCTGAGGCGCGTCTGCAGCTGGCGGAGCTTGTGGTGTGTGCGGGGCTGCCTCGTTTTACTGCCCCAGAGCAGCAGGAAAGCGCTACCCACCCCGCTGCTGCTGAGGGAAGGGGGCTGCTGTGGGGATCCAGGAGGGGAGCGTTGGGCGGCCGAGCCCATAAACCCTACAGGCTCGGGGGTTTGGCCCAGAAGAGGTTAGAAAGCGCTCTGTCTTAAGTACAGCTACTGCAGTGTAGTGCAAATACAGCGGACGGCTGCAGAAATTAGTATTTCTGAGGTCAGAAGGCAAAGGAATGGAAGCGTCCCTGCTGCTCCTCCTAAGTGGTGAGGGTGCTGAGTGTTTTATTAAATCATTGACTGCGCTCCTGGTGTGCAAGCGTGGCACAGTGCAGTTTTAACTGCTCAGGAAAAAGAAATGGCTATTGCTATATTTACTGCAATGTTTCATTCAAATCTTTATCAGTCCCCACATCCAAATCCTCTCTGCCCAATTCTAATGTTACCAGTCACGCAATCAGATGTAGCTGTCTTGCCAATTACAAAGGAAAACATAACTTTTCTCACTAAATTTGGTTTATTTTTCTAGCTTTAAATGTTTATCTGTTTGAATTCCATACTCTGAAGTTACAGTGAATGTGTGGGTAGAATTCTTCCTTCTAGAAAGACATAACAACTTAGGGAAATGATGAAAGTCATCGTTACCACTGATCTCTGGGGGTTCAGATCCTCTGGGACAGAAGTAACAGGCTAAGTAGGTCCTGCTTTCACATTGGGCTTCTTTGTAGACTCCTACAGAAGAGAAAGGGAAGTAATTCATTACCTCTACCCACTGCTGGATGGGTGAAATTGTATTTTAAAATCAGAGAGCATAAGAAAGGCCTCTCACTTAAAAGTAAATGGAAAGGGGGGAAAAAAAAGCAATCCAGCTTTATAAAAGTGATAGGTGAATGAAACACTGTCCTATTGCCAAAACAAAATAAAATGGATGAGGAGGAACTGGAAAAAGATTTACTGTAATCTCTAATTTTAGGGTTAGCAAAAAATGCCTGGGATCAGAAAAACTAATACAGAGGCAAACAAACATAGCTGTGTGGCTCTGAGAAACAGCTGAGTACTTCAGGACTGCATAAAAAGGAACTATACTCTGATTTTCTCTCATCTTGAAGGAAACATTTTTTTCTACATTGTAAGTAAACAAGATTGATGTCATCCTTGCATCATCATGAGTTTCTTGTTGGAATTTAAACAACTGTAAACCAGCAGATTTTAGTTAACCCCTTAGGTGGAAAAGTGACTTTCTCTTTTCAGGTTTGTTTATTGGGAAAGGTCCTAGTTCCAGGATTTCTACACCTCTGCATTATAGATTGTGTCAGATTAGGAGCAGCACCAATATTCATCCTGCATTAGAATCTGGCAGACTGCGAGCCATTTATCCTTTGATGGCATCCATGCAGAGCAGGAATAAGCAGAGAAAGAAATACTGCCAAATGCAAAGGAATGTTACTTTATAGCTAACACGTACATGACCCAAATTTCGGTATTTCTAGGACTATGCTTGAATTGTTAAGACAGATTTTGTGCATTTCCAGTCCTAAACAAACCAAAAAAACCCCACCAAAAATAATTAGAACTATTTGCTATTTATTCTGTACTTATATGTCTTCACGGCCATCTTTCATGTCATGCAAGGCATGTGGTGGGACTAGCTGCTCTGATGTGACTATTCACAGAAGATAACTATTTTAAATCATATCTTTGAGATGAAACTACCAAGAAGCAGGGAAACTGTGCCTTTTCAAACCAAAAAGTAGTAGTCTGCTGTCTGCACCACAATGCTGCCACTTCCCCTTTCCTCCTTGCCAACAAAGAGGGTTGAGAAATTAACCACACCTATTCTGCTTCTGCAAATTGTTTAGGGGAAACCTACTTCTTTGTAGTAATCCAGTCATGACAACATTTGTCTGATGTCACATTTTTAATCATTATGCATGTTGCCTGGTATAATCTCCATGGTTACCATAGGTGTTACAGATACATTTTGGCTTCAGTGCTTTAGGAAGAAAAATGCTGTAGTGTATAGAACAATTTAGGGGAGAAAATTCCTTTTTATTGTAATTTCTTTTGCCTTTATTTTATTCTAAGTGCTTTGCAGACAATAATTGCTCACTTTCTAAACAAGTAAGACTTCAGTAGAGATGGAAAAATTTATCTCCAGCTGTTGTTTTATCGTGCCATAATATGTTTTAATTGGCAAATTCTTAAGAGATAAGGATAGGATTTTTGATAGCATTTAGTTTCTAGCCCACTAAGAGTGTAACAGGGCCCTCTGTGTCACTGTTGGAGTCATGAACAACAGTAAGTGTGGTGGGATGACAGAGCAACAAATATTTGTTCTTTGCAAAGATCAGGACTCATCCTTCCCTTTGAGCAGTTCTCTTTTACAAGTAGAAGTATATTCTAGAAAGATGGATAGCTAAAACAAGGATTAGCTGAAATTAGTTCTAGAAACCAGTGATGGGAAAGATGTAAAACCCAGATATAGAGCTCTATAAAAGTTCTTTCTTCTTTTTTTTTTTTTAGATTTATTTATTGTGAAAGCAATTGACATCAAGGAGATATATATAAGAAAATTAAAAGTACTAGTACTAAACACAGTCCAAGTGCTGCAGGGGAGGGGAGCTGTGTAAACTTTATGGGATCTATTGATCTGATCCCTTGGATTACCATATCCACCACTGCTGAGGGGAGAGAAGTGAACACCATCTCCCTCTTCTTTCTGAAAAATTAATGATAGATAGGACTGGCAGTTGCCTTGGCCTTCATTTTTGTTGTTTACACCTGCACAGTATGTAAACGCACCACCTGCAATTCTCCTTTGGCAGTATTTTATAGCATTTCTGGCCTAATTTTTTTGGGATGAACAAGGTAAGAAGCCAGTTTAGGAAAAATGTATTGGAGGAACTGTGAGGCCTAGCAGGCTGCAAATGATGGACAGAGAAATTCCCTGTTCCTGCAGAGAGCATGTCAGAGTAGCCTCAGGGGTAAAAGGAAAGGTATGATGAGCAATTGGAGGGCGGATCCTGAACTGCAAGGGAATTAGTCTACCTAGGAAGTTGGTCTATGCAGATTTAGTGATTTGCAGTCTTTGGCAGTAACAGAAATGAGGCAGATTCTCTGCTGACATCTGAATGCTGAAGAAGAACAGCTACAGGACAGGCACCTGATTTACACATTTTACCCCCAGCCTCAGTTTACAAGAGACTGAGACAGGAACTGTTGCCAGTAATAAACACAAAAAAACTCTGGGGGCAGTGGAGAAAGAAGTGGTCCTGCCTCACCTCTATCACTAAGGCTGAACCCCTAACAGGTTAAAGCAGCAGGGACATTCTGTCCCTCTCTGAAGGAATCCTTAGCTACATGTGGCCAGTCCTTCGTAGCACCAGTGCAGCACAAAGCAATGGTTTGGTGAAGGTACCAGACCCCCTAAGTTTTTATTCAATCCAAAGCCACTGTATTTTGTTTATCCTACTTTTTAAACCATTTTTCAGTCAAAATGAATGCTAGTGTAAAACTGGGGAGAACAGAAGAAAGCTAATTGGGGAAAACAGAAAATAATCAGTTGGATTATCTAGATTGCTTTGATGTCCTTTTTGTTCTCAAAATACATTTTTAGATGTGCAGAGTTCAGCTACCAGAGTTAATCTAGACTCAGATAACTTGTTAGAAGTACATGTACATAGTGTGCTCTCAAACAGAATTTGTTCTAAAATAAAAATAATTTAGTAAAAGATGATTCTCACTTTGGGCATGGATAGTCTAACAAGAACTACATTAATACAAATTATTTGTTTACTTAAGCAGAACTTGTAATGATTTACTAATTTCAGCATTCAAAACCCATGAAGCAGTAAACTAACATATATCAGAAATAAATTCTAGTAAATATGATTGTGGGTTTGGCCATGTAGGAGTTTATGGTGCTCTGACTGTATTATGCACTTTATTTTTGTTACAGATAACGCGAGGTTACCACACTAAAATAAAGTTCACTATCAAATCACCTTTCCATTTCAGATGCAGCTGGGGGTTTGTCAGGATCATATCACAAGGTCATTTTAAAGGAGATTCTCACTGACATTTTGTGAGGTAAGGGATTTCACATTACAGTTTTACAAGTGTTACACTTCTGATCATCATGATTATCAACAACGTGACAGATTTGGAGCCTTTACAGAAGAAGCTATTATCTAACTTTACTGTAGATATCTTGGTAGCCAAGAATCAGAAGAAAATAAAAGGTCTACAGCGAGTCACAAGAGGTAAGGTAGTCTTATTCCATGGGCCGAAGACAAACTCAATTATATGCATATAATTTTTAGTATGATTTTTTAAAAACTGCATTTAAGATTGCAGTATCGTAACAGTTTATTTAAAATATTGAATTACTTTACCATAAGAAAAAAATCAACACCACCTACCTTAAATGTCCCTTACTGCAGTTTCTGCAGTTGCATACTGGACATAGCAATTAGATTATTTTCTTTCCTTTTTACATCAATCTGCTAAAGAGTCAAAAAGAATTCTTTTTTCACTCATCAGAATTCTTTTCTTCCTTCAAATAACACCTGTTTTTTCAGTTGTTTTTTATAGGTCATATTTCTTAATTGCCAGTCACACTCTTTTCTTTGGACTGCCTCCAGCTGGCCCACATTTCCTCAAGTGCTCTGCTGAAGCAGATACATTAACTACGGCTTTACCAGTTATATGTAGGGTAGAAAGCGTACATTAGTGTCTTACAGATAAGGTTGAATGCAATTATCACATCAGAGCCAGTTGCATAAAAACTGGGATTATTCAGGAAATAGATAAAGCAGGGGATTTTTCCAGAATAAGAAGGCAGCTGACATGATTGAGAATTTAGCTCAGAGAGTTGAACAGTGATACCTTCTTGAATACCTGCTGTTGGAATGTGATTTGAGCATGCTAACAGATCGATCTTGTGTCCTTTATTTTTTAATTATTTTTTCAGATTAAATTATTGACAAATAAATTAAATTAATAATGAAAATTATTGGCTTTGATAACAACCAGCATTCTAGCAGGGTGGGATCAATGCTTCAGAAACATTTTTCAATTAAAATTACATATTTTAAAGTATCCACTTCTGTCTACAATCTCTAAGTTGATCTATCTTAGAATGAGTTTAAAATATCTTTCTGCAAATTAAAACAGAGGTGTGTGGGTTTTTTTTCTCAAGGATCTCACAATTTATAAGAGGGATCTTGGAACCTGAATCCTTTAATAAAGTTATTTATTGTTATGATAGTATTGTGCCTATTTATCAGTGGCACCCCTTCCAGAACTGACTCTGATATGACTCAGTGGCTAAAAAGTCAGACTTTTCTTGCACCTATAGCATAACTTTGCACTATGATGCTGGCAAATGTCAAATTAAAAAAGGTCTGAATGTGAACTTGAATAGAAAACCTCTTCTGGAAATCCAAATTCTGCATGAAGTGGTTTGGATGGTGAAACAAATGGCTAGACATTTTGTCTACCAAAATTCCTCTTCAGCTGCACTTTGCTACACAGTTCTTTACTCCCTAAACTTACACAATATAGCCCTTCACTGTTCATTAGTTGCTGTATTTCAACCCAGAGGTGAAAGCCTCAAAAAGTAGGTAAAATGGGTATTACAGGAAACGTTTAGGTACTTGTTCTACCAGTGAGGTTTATGAGGAACTTTGTGTGTCTATGAATATGCTAATGTAAGTATCATATTGTTATTACTTTATTCTCAATTACAGAGCTTGCTAAGAGCACAGTACAGTCATGTGATAATCTTACTGCATTTGAGAAAACTTTCACTACTGAGCTGAATGTTCATCTGTTAGTTTACACAGCGTTCTTCTCTAGAAAAGACATGTTACTTGTGGCTGATAACCTAATATGGTCTACAAAGAGTTGCTCTTTTTTCATGTTAAGTCGATAAGAGTACAATATGCTTTAACATTAGAGGATTAAGGAAAGCCATTTCAAAATAAGCATGCATTGTATCCCATAACATTCTGGCTTCTAGATTGTCTTATCTTTTCAGTGACCAGTAGCAAATACTTAGGATCTGTCAAAAGAGTCACAGATTAACTTTTAAAAAGACTACTTGCTAGGAACTAATTATGTCAGCAGTAGCAATTTTTTATTCAACATATTAATAGCTTGATTAATATTCAACATGTTAACTCATTAATATTTTTTTTAAAATAAAAAATAAATCACAGCATCATAGAATCATAGACTGGTTTGGGTTGGAAGGGACCTCAAAGCCCATCTAATTCAAATCCCCTGCCATGGACAGGGACACCCTCCACTATCCCAGGATGCCCAAAGCCCCATCCAACCTGACCTTGAACACTGCCAGGGAGGGGGCAGCTACAGCTTCTCTGGGCAGCCTGTGCCAGTGCCTCACTACCCTTACAGGGAAGAATTCTTTCCTTATATCTAATCTAAATCTACCATTTTTTTAGTTTAAACCAATTACCCCTTGTCCTATAACTACACTCCCTGATAAATAGTCCCTCTCCTGCTTTCCTGTAGCCCCTTCAGGCACCAGACGGCAATAGTGTCTCCCCAGAGCCTTCTCTTCTCCAGGCTGGACAATCCTAAAATCTCTCAGCCTGTCTTCATAGGAGAGGTATTCCAACTCTCTGATCATCGTTGTGGCCTCCTCTGGGCTCCCTTCAACAGTTCAATATATTTCTTGTACTGGGGACCCCAGAGCTGGACACAGTACTTCAGGTGAGTTCTCACCAGAGCAGAGAGACAGAATCATCTCCCTTGACCTGCTGGACATGCTGGTTTTGATGCAACCCAGGATAAAGTTTAAAAGATAAAATATCATTTCTCTTTTGAGGCAGTTTACATTAAGCCTCATATTCCTTTGAAAAAGCTTGGAAAGAGCAGAACTGGTTTGTAGGGCTCCTCAGTCTACAAAAGTAATGTACCCTGGCCAAAGTGTAAGGACGGAACTCCATCAGACACTGCAAGGCCAGAGCCCAAGTTTCTTTTCATTCTCCAAGTTTTGTGATTTCATTATGATTTATTTCTGGAAAACTATAAAAATAAAAAAGAAGCAACACATTAAAATAAAACCTGAAATAATTTCCAAGAGCCAAGATGTTGTGGGTTGAGGTTTCCAATACTATGGATAATGCAAACAAGCAAAGGTACAATATAAGGAGAAAAGAACCTTTGATTTTTTATATATATATATATATATACGTGTATAAATATATATTTTTAATTTTTAAGTTAAAGCCATTGTGATTAGACACAACTAGAATCATGTTTAAGGATCAGATAGGCTGTTTTTCCCCAAATTTCATTTGAGCTACACTGATTTACAGCACGGAAAACTGCATTATGTACTCACAAGCAAATCCACCCACCCTTCTACCTAAACTAATCTCCTCAAAATAAATGACTGAAATCCTAAAGTCATCTGACATTTGCAGACTAAAAGAAATTGTTTGCTAGAGAGCAGTGAACATTTGCTTTAATTTGGTCTTGTCTTTTCCCTTTCATTACAGGGCCATGTTTTAAGACCTTGCAAGCTGTGTTAGAGATTTTCTGCCCTAAATCAGAATGGCCAAAGAATGGGGTTTTCGGACATTTTTTGATCAAATACAATTTATGGAATGGTGTTGTATTGTGGCTTTCTCAAAACTGGTTTACTTGATTTGACGTTATCATAGATGAGAGCAGAATCTGTAGATTCTGCACCTATACTCCTGTTGTGTGTCTGTAATGCAAATGTTGAAGAAATTAATTTAAGAAGTTCCATCTAGTCAGATTGAAAAAATAAAATTTACAGTAAATTAGAAATAAGCCCAAGCTGTGTCTGTATCTTCTAAGAGTCTTTCAGAACTATGATTGCCCCTAGTCATACAAACCACCTTTGTATAACCTTGGGATCTTTAGTAAGAAGCCTTACACGACCTCTCAGAGAACAATAAATCAAACTTTGACTTTTCAGAATTGCTTCTCTGCACTCAGGCATGAATTTCATCCTCAAGCTGGATTTCTTGAAGGGCAACAACAGGCTTTTAACTTCATTTTTTCTGATCAGTAGCAGAAAATGAATTGGTTTGATCTGGCACACATAAGTACATAACCTTTATAATCCTTGTCCTTTTTTAAGGTTTTTCCTTTTTCTATACAATAATTCTCTAAGATTTTAAATGGAATTACATATGTCATACAAAGCCTGCTTTTCCTCAACTTTTTTTTCCCATATTATCTGTGAAAACATCTGCAAAATGCTAAATGGGAATCAATACAGCTTTGAATCGCTATGGAAATGGTCAGATAATAGAGAAGGTAGCCCATAATATAATCTTTCAGTTCTCTGTAAGCAGCACACAATGCATCAAAATTAAGGAGGAATCTTTCAAAATAGAAGATGTTGAATTAGCCCAGAAACTAGTGGTCTGATTCCAGGCAGCACCATCTCCAAGCATGGGATGATTTTTTTTCCCATGCATTTTTCAGTTTCGCTTGATTATTTTCTCTTTGCTCTTGGCCTTGGACATTAACAATTCCAGTACTGGAGTGAGAGAAGGGATGAAAACTGATTAGTTAGGATGACTATTCTGGAAACTTCTAGTGCTGGTTGAGAAATCTGAGTTGCCATAAGTGAGCTGTTCAGTGGCACGTGCCAAATTACTTGTTGGTCTCAGCATAGCTTGTATAGTGTAAAAAACACCTTCATATCAAAACACTGTGATCACCATTATTTGAGCTGAACAGAAAAAGGAAGTAAACTCCCTTCAGGAACTGTTTTCTGCAGATAATGAGTAGCATCTTCACATACACAGTATAAGGGGAAAAAAAGTGGTTTTCCCTTCTGCAGATCAATAGAAGACTTCAGTCTGCAAACCTCAAGCTTAAACTTTTATATGGCCCACTGTAAGTTAATTGTTAAAGTTAAGAACTAACATTGGTCATTTATACTGTGCCTGGTTCATAAAAATAGATGGGCAATTCCAAACTGGTAATATAAGCCTGCCATGGAAGCTATGGATGCCACCAGAGTAGTCCATATAAATTGTGACATCGTAACAAGAGCAAGGGCAGTTCAACCTGTGCTATAACTTGTTACATAAGACAGGTCACTCTTCTTGTACTTTTTCTGGTGTAGTGAATAGTATTCCATGGAAAATGGATCAGCTTCAACATGGACTAAATATTCCCCTTGCCTATTCAAATATAAGCCCATATCTCATATGTTTTCCTATGAGATATGGACTCATATCACCTCAGAAGAGGAGGAAGTTGATGTCAGGTTTACTATGTGCTAGAGAGATGCTGTATCCCCTAAGAATTTGCATACAAAGGATGCATCTTCTTCCTATGATTTGAAGGAAAGACTGCTACTCTCTCGTTCCTTCTTTCCCTCCCTGCCTCCTCTTTCAATTTACAGAGAAGGGTAGGATTTACAAACTACCCTCTTCCTAAGATATTTCCTATCAGTTTCCCACTGAACTTGTTGGCTTGCATAGATTACAGAGATCTCAGAGTGTTACTGAATCTTACTGTCATGGCTTAAGATGTTAGTTTCCCCAAAGTCTGCCCAGTTCTTTTTTCCAAAGGGTGCTTCTGTCTTAAGAGAGTGGTAGATGATAATGTTGGCAATCTTAGCTCTTCTGTTTAAGTTATAATTCTTTTAGTTTTAAGACTCTTAGGCCATAACTGGGAAAGGGCAAAGTAAATAGCAGATCCAAAATGTTTAATAATTTATCTTTTCTTGACAATCCTTTAACCCAACAAGTTATTTCCTTGTAAATTTAGAAAAGATCTTCATATTGAATAAGTCTGAGATATTATTATAGTCTTGTGGCAGCTGCCACTTCCTTCCAAGAAAGGGCAGTCCTTCATGCTCTTTGGAAGGCAAAAATGCTATGGTTTTGGCCATTGTGACTGAAGATATCCATTATGTCAAATGTAAAATGGAATAGTCATGTCACGTCTATGCCAGATTCAGCTTGATGTAGTTCTGCCTTTTCAGTTTCCTTTCATAGAGCCTAAGCAATGTGGCCACCTGCTGAATCTCTCTTTTGATTAGCATGTAAAGAATCCTTTGTTTGGATCAGCTGGGCTCCTTTGACTTCTCAGCACTGAAAGCTCAGCAACAGTTTCCTTGTGGCTTTTCTTAAACCTCTCCAAGGGTTTTCTGGGGATAACTTGGGAAGCTTTCAATTCAGGAAAAGATGTCAAAATTCGTTCCTTTTCCACTTAGCTGGATTTTATTTTCTTACTTTGTTGTGTGATATTAATGAAGATAGGTCTAAGCTGCCATTTCTAAATACAGTCTGGATCATGGCAGAAAGGGCTGCAATGCTAGGGTATATAGGCACTGCCTGTAGAGCTCAAATTTCCTTAAAATTCATGGCTTATCTTTAATAATTGGCTGAAAATGAGCTTATCTTTGTAATTATTTATAGAATTTATTGCCTGGAGAGAGATGTATTTGTTCCAGAAACTTACCTAGGACTCTTACCTATGTTAGAAGTATTGATTATCTGCACTAAAAGATAGGAATCATTCTAATATGATTGTGGAGGTTCTTCAGTGACCTCAGATACATGAGTTTATTCTCATTAAAAGACAATGAGATTTATTCAATGGCTGTGGGAAACACACTGTCTCATCCCCAGAATTTTCTAGCTTGGTTCATAGCCATACTCATGGGTTAACTCCACACACAAATTGACTCTGTCTTGTAGTTTAACAAAGGCTTTTGGCATAGCTCTTGCATGCCACAGGTGAACTACCTGATAATTGTCAGGTCTTGCTTCTCAGAAATAGATATAAATCAAAAGTAATCTTCCCTGTCAGTTCCCCAAATCTGCAAGTGTAAAAACAAGTAGGTGTGATTGCCATGCTTTGTCCTTGGTTGCTGCACCTACAACATCAATTTCACCAGCGGATTTCATCTCCTTCCTCTACAGAAGCTTATAATGAAAGGGCTGTTCCCCTTACCAAGTTAGCTGTAATAAATCTACTATTGTAATAAAGAAAGATACTGCATGTTTTTATGTATTTCAATATTTCCATATCCCTCAAGCTAAATATCTGTTCATTTGGCTATGGAAGAAATAAGGCTTTTTATGATTTTCTGGACAGCTAATGGGGGACCATGCCCACCTGTGCCTGCTAGAGACTTCACTCAGTAGAAAGGCATAATTAACAGGAAGACCAGCCTGTAAAACTGACCACAGAACTAATGCCAATTTATACTTTGTTTCATGTGCACTTTTAGATCCCCAGGAAGCATTCCTAGTGTTCTAGCATAAGAAGTTACGTCAGTTATTAGTCTTCTTGACCAATGTTAATTATACCTTAGTTCAAACTTTCCACCATTCATTTGTCAGTAGTGTCAATGTCTTATTGCTCCACTATGTAACTCATTCTTACTCTGAAAAATCAATCTTTTTCTACATGCCAGAGACATGGCTCCAGTTAGTTAGGCAGGTAGAGCTTTCATTCAAATCCTAGGGTTTGAGCTTAAGCTTTTTCTAATAAGCTACTGATGATTTCCAAATCTACCAAACTAGTTTGCTGACAGCCTTAGTTTAATTATAAAAATGTTTTAGTTCCAGTTCTTCTTCTGTTCCATGCACGAACATTTCATTCTGATTCTGCCAAAAACTTTGCTACTTCTGTTCTAGTTCCTGTTAATAAAATGCATGGCTTCCTGGTCTGCATCCTGTTAATGCTGACATAGGCTCCTAATATCCAGTGTAGGTTAATTCCTCCAAGGACAGGAAATGCTCTGCTTTGCTGATTCAAATCGGACCAGAAATAGTGTAGACTTAGAAAGTTTTAAGAGGGAAAGTCTAGTTAAGAACATGGGAGTTAAGAGTGTAACAGATGGAGTTACACAAAGGGGAGAAATATCAGAATGGGCTTGAAAGTCCTTGATAAATGGTAAAGTAATAGTAATGAAACATAGCTTGAGAGTTTCACCCAACATCAGCATTCTTCTTTGTATGTTCCTTTCTAGGGTTTTTGTTTGCTTTGGGGTTTTTTAATGCATTCTGGTCTGTATGGCTTCTTATTTACATTGGTTTGTGCATATTCCAATTTCAATTTGTATTATTTATCAAGGGGTTCACAAGTATTTTTGCAGTTTAATGTTGCTGATAATAACGTGTGTGGAGGATGACAGCTTTAAATCTGTCATTTAAGCTGCCATTTATGCCAATTTATATTGTAAGACAGTCCATTAATAAACAGTTGAAGCAATAGACTGTGTGGTTCTTGAAAATAATATTACAAAGACTGCCTGTGGAACTACTAACTTCTAGACAAGAAGTGAACGACTCTAGGGAATGAGAGTCTGAACTCTGATGTCCCTTTCCAGGTCAGAATCTAATTGCCTTGGCTTAGGGGATACGGCAGGTCTGTGTATAAAGACAAACCATTGTTATCAAGCTGCTATTTAGTCACACTAAATGTATTTGAAATTCACAAATTAATAAATGGTACACAGTAGTTGTACAGCTGAAAGGACAAAAGTTCTCAGCTTGTAATCATAGTATAAATATTTAAGTTGAGGCATACCATAAAAAAGTGAAAACTGACTAAGTGTGCTTGATAAAAGGAGGCAAAAAAACCAAGCAAGTCCTCAGGTTCTTAATTTTTTCAGGTCTCTCGAGCAAATTAAAAAGTCATAGTACAGGAGAGTGAAGTTCAATGGACGCTTTGCACACCCATGTACAAAATCATGGCTTCTCCTTCCTAACCAAACATAATAATCTGCTTAAACAAAGATGGGTAAGGGATTTGCTGTGTTAATAGGAGTCTAGCTGATTTGGCATGACTAGGCAGGTTGTTCTCCTTCCTCTAAGCTTGCTAATGAGTGTCAGGAAGTATTGCCTTCCTTCCGGGCTCCAAGCTTGCTGCCTCTACAACATCCCCTGCCTTTACTGGCAGGGCTTCTTTGCCAGATTCTGGCACAAATATGCACACACTGCTAAAAAAAAAAAGAAAAAAAAGAAAAAAGAGGGGTCCAGCTCTTTCTGATGGAAGTAATAATCTTACTTCTTTCTTCTCATCTGTTATATATCATTTGTAAATAACTGCCATGTTTTACCTAGCAGTGAGTGTATTTTGGTTGTGAAGGATTGATCTATAATTAACTTTGTTATGATAATTCTTATAGCAACATAATATTTTGGACACATAGATTAATTACAGTTTTGAAAGCAATGGTGTTGACACCTTTGGGCTTGCAATATGCTGTATCAACAGACATGAATATGTTCACAGTTGTAAGGATATGTTAAATTCTAGCTGTCACGTTCACATTTCACCCCTGTAATAATGAACTTTCCCCACTGATGATTCAGATGAAATAGGCTCTCCACCCAGTCTTTCACAGAATAAAACAGCAATTCCCCAAATTTTTCACTGCAAAATATTGCTATGGTAATAGCAACCCGAAACACTAGCATAAATATGTGATCAGATTGAATTTCCTGTAGCTTGTGACCTCACTTGTTTTAATAGTGCCTGGTTTAGGAACCGCTGCTTTATACACTGTTAAACAGCAGATATGTGTTTCTGAGTTGTATTAGAAGCCTGTAGCACAATGCAGCATAGAGTCAGCATGTCCTGACTAGGGTTATTTAATGTTTGCATGGTCTAAGATAATGGGAATTAATCTATTAGATGCAGAATTACTGGCTGCATGTAATGCATGTCATGTACCTATGACCATGTTCTATTCTAGTGACTTCAGCACCAAATGTGGATTTACATTGGGATGACAGAATAGAATTTGACTGCTATTTAAGGCAAAGCTAATTGGTATTGTAAAATTAATTCTTCTTTCTTTCTTGATCTTCGCTAATTTGCATAAAGTTACAGACATGTATGATGCCTTAAAGGTGCAGGAAGACAAACACTCCTTCCCTGTAGAGTCTACAGTAAACAATAAGAAATAAAAACACAACATGAAGAACTACTGCCAGGAGGCAATAGATTTTTTTTTTCCATGGGCTATGGTTTTCTATGGAACATGCATGCACTTAGAAATTCTTAATCTACAATCAGTCCAGGTTAAGTGCTTGCTTTCTTTTCAAGATGTAAATAGCAACGCCTAGTGGAAATGCACAGAAACACTTTATGGAAGAATTGCATTTTAGGAAGGATTTGAATTAAGATAGCATTGTGATTCCTTCCAAAACACTTATCAGAAAAGAATTTACATCAGAGAAGAATAGCTCCTGCCTTTTCATCACAGTTACTTTCTGAAAACAACTACTGAAGAGAGATAAGGAAACTTTCTTGTAGACTATTACAGTTATCAAATAGCAACTTCACTCCACCCTTCCCTTGTATTTGGCTTCTTACAGAGTGCCCGGAGCTGCAGTTTTGTTCCAAGACTACCCTCAGAAAAATCCCCTGCCATTTATCACACATGCTAACAAAAGAAAGAATCTGAATCCTATACTTTTTCCAAAAAAGAAAAATGTAATTAACAGCCATCTATCAAAATCAGGAGAGGTACCCCTTTAGCTCAACTGAAAATTAGTGTAGCTTTCCCCTGTGCTGTAACTGGCTGCATGTGCTGAAACCAAGCCATGGACACATCCAGTAGCACTTTTTTTTCAAGCAGAAGTTTCAGCTGAGATTTCAATCCATCTCGATCATTTAGGGAGTCTCCCTGAAGATAAAGTAATTGTTTCAACTTGTATTTAAGTGAGAGCTCGGAGTTATGATAATTCACACTTAGATTATGTTAAAATTAAGATGATACTGTAATTCTTTCCACTGACTTTTAATCTTTGTAGTAGCTCAGAATGCTGCCTCTTCCCACTAGCAAATGAGCTCTGCTATTGACTCCAAAAACAGCGTCTTTCCTGTCCCCATCAGCACTAGCACTATGCTTCCTGTACTGAAGGAGGATAGGACCCAGGACCTGCTGAATGGATTCACTTGAATAAAAATCCTGCAAGACTAACCCATAGATCCTGTATCCTGGTATGCATACAGAATTAACACTTACTACTTCCATAAGTACAAGAAAATCGTAATTCCCACAGATGTGGAGGGAAATGGAGTTGTGCATCACATGCAGATAGACAAAAAGAAGAGACACAAATAAGATACAAAGGATACAAATACAAAGAAATGTATTGTCATACATTCCTTCTCAGTGAGTCATACCTACAGCAACATTAAGTGTATTAATGGGATAGTCAAGCCCCGGAGGCTTCATGAGTCAAATGCCAGTTTAAGGACAGGTCACTGACAATCAGTAGCAACTCATTCAGCCAGAAGCACAGCAAAATTCTTCTGTATCAGGGTACTATTCTTGCCCACCTCTCAGTAGCATCATCCTTCTGTTCCTTCTTTGGGATGAGGCAGCAGCTTATTCTTTGGAATTTCCATAGAAAAGGTGGTTCAGGCCAGACTGATCCTACAGAGCAGATTTGACCAGTGGGCTGCATGCTGAACCATGCAGGTGAAGAATCTGTGCAAGCCACATCCACCACATCCACTGACTGTGCTGTGAGTTTGGCTAATGCTAGGAGCTTTTGGAAACCACATAGACTCTTATTCTGTTCTCAGTCCTGCAAACCTTCTCTGTGCAGTAGGACACTCTCTGCCCATAGCAGGCCTACACAATCCTGTCTCTATAATCTCAGACGCTGGGCAACATTATAAAGGAAACTGTCATCACTCAAGAATTTAGCACACAGCTTATGGCTTTTGGAGTCATCAGACCTTGCTAGAAACAAACAGAGACCAGTATGAACAAGCTGAAGAATTACATTGAACTTGTAATCCTGACAACTGTAGCCAGTTTTATTTTTCCTTGGTTACCTGATTTGTTGTCATGACTCTCAGTTCTGGAACAGAAACCCAGTGGACAAAGCATGGGATTAGGAATTTAGTAATTTACATGCAGCCTTAACAGTAAGTACTGTGCTGATGCGGGGATGGCTGTGCAGCATTACGCAGGAAGGAGTTCTGCATCACAGTGCTGAGGTGGAAATCATACTGTTTAGGATTGTGATTGATCCTGTGTTGCTATAGTGGAGTTTTAATAAGAAAAATGCTGTAACCTATATGTTTCTGTTCAGCTGGGAATACACCTTGTTTGTAAGACTACAAGAGTAGAAGGAATGTCCATTACTCAAGTTTAAAAGGTGCCTTTTGAGTAAAACCAGGGTCTTGGCTGACAGAAACTAAGACAACCAGGACTGAAGGAGGTTGGCATTTAGATCACAGTAGTAACAAAACTAGTTGACAAAGCAGAGCTTTAAACAGTCTCTCAGATGGAAATGTTTGGGCAGGAAAGGAAGTGAGAGGAGTGGAGGATGCTGCTTACTAAGGGGAGGAGATAGGAAACAATGATGCTATTGTGGCAGTGGAGCTGGTGAAGGTCACAGAAGATAAGCTATAATTTGCATGCTTTGAAAACAAGCATTGAAAGTTGGTGATTTTTCAGTGAAAGATCAGGGCCGAGGGACATTGTGGCCAGGGAGTTTGCTGTATTTGTACAAATTGTAACCTACAGTGCTTTAGTTGTTCAAGTGAAAAACAGTGCCTTCAGCAGCTTTATGCAAAGGATGTCTGCTTTGCATTAGACTTGCCGTATGCCTTCTGACGAATGAAGATCTGCACTTTACAGGAAGTTCTGGGAAGGGTCTGTCCAAGCTATGGTATCTGGAGAAGTCCCTCCTGGACATGGAACAGGCAGAGAGGCTGTCAGGTTTAGCTCTCAGGAAGAGATATGAAGCAGAATATTTCCACCTTGAATATATGCTTTTGTGAGCCCCAGTTGAAGACCTGTGCCCAGTCTTTAACCAGACATGAGAGACGAGTCCCAAGAGCATAGCAGAGACCATAGCAGGGTCTTGTGAAATTAATGGGGTTCCCTGCAGGGGGAACCATGTTAAGTTTCTTTTACAGAAGTTCCTTATACAAACCTATCTGTAGGAAACAGTATTTGTCTACGTTAACGTTCTTTACCTAGTAAGAGATACATATAAAGTGCCTAGGTGCACTGCTGTTTAGATTCCCTTCCTTCAGCATTCCTACAGCTTGCCAGAATGTCTGCTTCTGCAGAAACAAAGGTTAATTAAACACATCCGCCCATTAGACCAAGAAGTGAATATTACAATCTGGCCCAGAGCTACCTTCTTCAGCTGTCAGCACTGAAAGACACTTGGAGCCATAAATGAGTTCCTAAAGCAAAACTAGTTTCAGCAGAAACTGCTTGCTTTATTGAAAAGAGAATCCTTCCCCATATTTACAGTTTTAGCTTGTACTTGCCTCGTTGTACCTAGTTCCAGCTAGAAATATTCTAGTGGTATTTTGCAAGTTGCATGATCCAAGATTTTTGGATCTTTACAACACCATGATTAACACATAATAAGGAATGTTGGGAAAAATGTACCTCTCCTGCATTGCTACCACCACCTTTTCTAATTAATATAATTTAAGGTAACAGATATTGGATTTTTTTGGTTACTTGTGGCATTCCTTACCTTTGTACCTTTCACTGTGCTTGCATAACTAATTGAACAGGCCAACTTCCTCATTATGCATTTCTTTTCATTTTCTTTTCCATTTCATTTTATGGCTCTAATATATAAGCACCATATTACCACAAATGCTTTCTTAATTCTGTGAATCAAATCTACATAATAATATATCCATTATAGTAACTTTTTAGAGTGGCGCTGTGGCTGTACCTCAGTTTCCCTCCCCCCGTTGTATGGGGAATAAAGGTAGAGAGCATATACCTTTCACACACATGTACCGTTAGCACACTTAGGATCTTCACTGCTGGAAGAACTGATTTTCCCAAAATGTTTTCTTTCCGTGCTGAATCAGCACAAGGCTGTGATAGACCTATTAAAGAGTGGTGACTAGTAATGAGATTACTAAGGTAGGGTCTGAAAGCCAGACCTTAAATAAAGTTAGTTACGTAAAATAGCACGGTGTCTACTTCATCACAAAGGCTGGCTTATTTCCCATTTTCTTCGGTAATATATGAAGAAAGCATAACTCTCTCCATCCAAAATTCAAGGCCCATATTTTGACAGAGCTCTTCTCAAATGCAACAATGTATTTTGCATCCTCCATTCTCATTTAGATTATCCCAAACAATTTCTGATTTTCTCAAGCTGACTTATTCTTCATACTTATTAGCTGAATTGTTACTGAAAAGGATTCTCTGCGTGTGAACTGAATGTGCATGTATTTCATCTCTACTGGCTTAGTTAGTTTTGATCAGACACACAAATCACAAAGTCTCCTTTCTATTCCCAACCTGGAAGAGAGCACCTAGGCCCATTAGAATTTCAAACCCTGTTTCTCTCAATATTATCTAATGTTTGATTAAAATTCTCAGCTTCTCAAACACTACCACTACATTTGATGGGTTAATAATACAAACTATGGATAAAAGGAGTCATAATTTTCAATTGTTTGCATTGCTGTCTTGGGTTTGGTTACACACAGAAGTGTTGTCTTTGTTACTTTGTACTGGACAAGTCCTGCCTGGGTTTTGAAAACCCCTCTGAAAGGCAGCATCTCTTAGCCATGATAGATGGATGCAGACACAACACTGTCTTGCAAACCGCTCATCACTTGCCATCAGCCCATTTGCTGGAGTCCCTGACAAAAACACCGTAGTTTCTAACAGAAACAGAAAATTAAGTTGGAGTGGGACTCCAACCGATATTAACAGCTGATCTGTGACAGCAGAGCCCTAGTGGCAGAGTGTAAAAGATACTCAGTTAACATTTTAAAGAAAAGATAAACCCAAAAGGAAAACGCCATGGTAAATTAGAAGTATCGAACCCAGAGAGGAAATGGAATGGCCTTGAAACGTTTCTCCTTTGCTTGTTACCTGGAATCTTCTGTCTAGCCCCCAGTTCAGTAGGCAAGATATGATTCTCCTCTTCTTTGCAAGGACAACATGATAAATTACTCTTGAATTGTTTCCATAAATGCAGCTTGCCAATGCTTACTGACTGATTTTTATCACCTAGGAGCTTTATTTGCATTCAGCCATGAAGCAGTTGAATTTTTAAGGCTTTCTATTGTTAAATTGCAATTAACTAATTGGAATGCTACTTGCACAGCAATGCCCTATTCACTACATCCAGTAAAAGTCTTTATAAAAATCTCAGAGCTGACCACAGCCTTGTGCTACTTCTCTCACACACACCACAAATACTGTATGATACACTGTACAAAGCTACACAAGGGACAGATGTGTTTATATCCAGGTTTAACAGGGAGCAAGCCACGGTAATATTATTCTTCATTCCCTCCTGAGCCTCTTTTTACCTTACACCTATGTTCATATTTTCTGGGCCATTTATTCTTTCCTATACTAAAGAACACTATCAAACAGGTAAGGATAGTGAGGGCTGAAAAATTTATATATATCCTATCAACATAAACAAATATGTGGACTGTAGTCAGTAGAGCCAGAAGAGATGTACTATTCATTTAAACATGTTTTCAAGGATCACCCTGCTTTATGTACCCATCTCTTCAGAGATGACACAGCATACAGTTCAGACCTGCACTTCTAAGTGGGTATTTCTTAAGATGCAATTGCTCTTTTGTGCTTCAGGCTACATTTTCATCTAGTCATGACAGCATAACCAGCAGTCTATCTTTTGCTTTCTGTGCTGTGGGGCAATAGCTATGCTCCATTAATTAAAGCTATAGGTATTAAGTGGAACTGCTGTTAGGAGTATGAAAAAGAGTGTTGCTACATGGAGAGCAAAAAGGTCGCTGTGAGTTTTAAGTCAGTTCCTCCTTTTTTTTTTTTCTGGAGATCTGGTTGAGAGTAATTTTGGAGTTCAGGATTACTGTAAACAAAACATGTTCAGCTGATACCTGAAGCAGTATCTGAACAAGGAGGACTGAAACAGTTCTAAGCATGTAAAACTTTTGCAAGTATTTCAGCTGCTCAGGTAATTAAAACGTAATACTCCAACATGAAATTGAGAACAATTATTTTAATCATTTAAGGAGTTCATTCAACTTTAGAGTTAAGTCTGGTTTGATGATTAAAATACAGGGCAAGGAACCAGAAGACATAAACTCTATTTTTAGTGTTAGCACTGACTCACTGTGTGATATTAAGCAAGTCACTTAATTTAACTGTCTCACTTTCTGTCTCACCTGTAAAATGAGGGAACCTACCTCACAAGTTCTTTGTGAGATTAATTAATTAAACATTTGCTGCACACCTAACATTTCTTGGATGTAAGGTGGTGGAAAATTTATTATTAAACACGTATATAAACAGGATACAAGAGCAGAGCTGGGTGGTTTCTATAAAAGAAACTCACATCTCTTTCATCTTTGAAATTTTTAAGCATGACAACAAAATAATTAACTACAGGAAAAATCGTGGGTGAAGCCCTTGAAAAGAGTTTATAAATTGGAAAAAACCCACCATAGCCATGAACTAGGAAGACCAAACTCTAAGAATGAAAATACATTGCTACTCTTCAGTAGAGTGCACAATTGAAAACTTAAGATGATTTTTTCTCTCCTATGGAGTATAAGCAATTTTACATCTAACGGAAGTGGAAGGCAGCAGATTTAAAGGTGCAGAAAGGAAATAATGTTTCTTTTAAGACCCAGGTTTTTTACTGAACTCATTGCCACAGGACATCATTGGAAACAAGATCTCAGTGAATTCAAGAAACACTTATATGGAAATAATATCCACTGTGATATTTTATGAAACGAGAGCGTTAAAAACTCCTCAGGTTGCTCAGTACAAGTCAACTAATAGCTGACAGACATTTAAAACAGCCTCCTGTAACGCATTTTCAACTGCTGATCACTCTGGACTTACAACTGTATCGGAAGCACCTGGTACAGGTTGCTGTTGGGGGCAGAATCCTGGCATAGGTGGACTAATTGCTGGTTCTAGTACAGCAATCTTGATGCTACTGAGGCTAAAATGAGCAGCACACGTGCACGTCTTGGCATCTTTCTGTTCTTATCATAATTGCCTTGTAGAAGATGGCAGGCCTGTTCTTTCATAAAATTAACTTTAGCTCTGTGTTTCAGAGCTGAAGACCAAGATGGAGAAGTGCAGAAGTAACAACAGCAACCACACAGGTTATGTAGTTGTACCAAAAAGAATTGGTGATTCACTGCTCATGTTTACTTGCCCTGTATGCTTCAGGGATGAGTGGAGATTAGTGCAGAAAACGAGTTCTTTTATGCTCCTTTCATTTTGCTTATTACTAGCTAGTACTACTTGCATTCATTAAGTCAAGCAAGATTAAGAATAAACAAGAGGTGCTTGTCATCGTGCATTAATATAATGCCACGTGCTCATTCACAGCCGCTTGTGTATACATTTTAGCAGCTGTTTTTTCCTGTCCTTCCACAGTGAATGGGTTTGTTGCCTTGCAAAGTACCCTGGTCCTTTCCTGTACCAAGCTCACACCTTTGATGCAGTCTGTGCACTGAGAGCCTCCCGCATTGCTGCTATCCCTTTTCTCACCCCAGCTGGGACAGGAATCTCCTTTCTCTTCTCACTTTAGTGATGGAAAACGGCAGCGAGTTCTCCCTTCACTTGTATTTGTGTCCCTAAGTGCACACACATTTAAATACATAGAGAAGTAATCTTTCTCCAGTGCAACTTTACAAGTTAGATAGATTATTGGCTTTTTTAGCTGATACTCACTGTGCTTAAAGGTCGTTTGTCCTAGAGCAGCAATTTCTTAAGGAGTATGAATAAGGCAGGCAGGCGGACAATGGCAGAAGCAGCTCCACTACAGTATTAGAGACCAATTCACACAATGACTGTAGCTGGACTCCTCCTAGTGCCTCAGGAAGCTGCAAGAAAAGGGAAGGGCTCAGGATATGATATCATGTGCTCATTCTAAACCCAAGGAAACCGTTGTAGAAAAAGTAAGAGCTTAAAAATTACTGAGTGGCCAGTAACAGAAAATTACCTTTTTGCTTTACCCTTGCTACCCTCTCCAGAGAAAAGTTTCAATAAATACAAACGGCAAACTTAGAAAACAGTATTTACTGGACTAGCCTAAGAGGTATGTAACAGCTGAGCCACCTCAAAGCACTGCTTAGTGTTGCCTGGCATTCTGTGCTTATGTCAGATCTTGAGCTTTGAGCTTGGTACCAGGTCTGCTCTGGCAAATGCACCAGCCCCCAGCATAGCTGGCTCTGCAGACATAATTGGGTTTGCATAAGCAGCACGGACCCATAAGTATCCACTCCTGACTTGCTTATTGCCTTTTTCAGTGAAAGTAAAATCTTCTAAAGCACCTAAGTGACTAAGGAATCCAATTAATATTTTCTAAAGCACTGTAAGCAAATAGGCTTGTAAATCTCATGGAAAGTCAATGTGATTTTGTGCAGTTTGCTGGGATATGTTTAAGTTCTTAGATCCATTTCTGATTGCAAGCCTGCTTTAGAAATAATAATCCATTTACAGGGTTATATTATTATAAATTTATTTCCCAGGTCATCATTTACAGCCTTTAAAAATGAAATTAATAAACATTTGAAGCAAAGCAGATGTCCTAACTCTGCAAAATTGTTCTTAACCTGGACTTAGCTTTGAAGTTTGCTGTTTCTATTTCAGATCCAAAGAAGCACCTGCGTGCCTGGAAGCTTGTCTGTTCTTTCAGCTTTATCAATTGGTCTAATAAGTCACTCATTTTTCTCTCAAGTTGTCAGGATATTTTTGTTTCTGTTATAATCCTATAAAACACTCTCAGAGGAAAATTTAGCACAGCCTTCAAGACCACAACATTTTTATGTGTTTGGAATTGCTAAATTCTCTGCTATGGCAGTCATTGTGCTTGCCTTTCAGATTTCTTTTTTGTGTTAAAAAATTCCTCATGTAATTCATCCCAGATTCAGCATTAAGGCCACCCATGAGTGATATATTGCAGTTTACTATACTTTTCAAGCTCCTGTATTGGCTTTTGGTTTAATGGCTTGGATTTTGGAGAACTTTGACATATTAAAGCAATTTAGTGATTGGGCATTTTGTGTTTCAGTATTTGTCAGTATCCTACTGAGCTGCACAGCAGGGTGTTGCTCTTTCAGCACTATTGTTTGAACAGAAATATTTTGCTGCCAGATTTCTTGTTCTATTTGCACCCTTTGTTACAGGACTTTCAGGAACTTTTTCTATTTGAGAGGGTAGTAGAATAACAATATTTTATAACATATTTATTAAGCAGATGATGGCATTACCAATGCTTATTTATCCAGTGGTGATGTATCTCTTAAAGAAACCAGCAGTAATAGTAAAATGAAGTGGAACACATAAGAATTTTGTTCATAAAGATTCTAGGGATGTTTTAACTACTTGTAGTTCTGAGTCAAGGGTCAATCATCTTTAGTTGTTCTGTGTAGTAAAGGGTAGTGATGTGTCAAGTTGGGGAAACATAAATTGCTTGTGAGGTTGAGGAGTGGGAGTTAAGATCACTAATACAGTCACTTCTGTAGAATTTGTGAAGTCCCTTCTCAAAAACTGGGATACAGCTTATGTTTACATTTCTGTTTCTCTGCTTCCACATTGATTTTTAGTAGTACTGTAAAAACTGTATCGATGATGAATTTGAGAATCAACAGCATAGACTTGTCACAGCTCTGAGTTTGATTTGGACATTTCATGTACTCAGACACTGGAATGCAAACCATGCTCTTAAGTGTTCAGAGGATGAGAGAGCTGGGACTGCTGCTTGCAAGGAAGGGACTTCTGGTCTGTTCCCACTCCTCTCTGGCCCCCTAACAATGTTACTCTACAGCACACATCTGACTGCAGCACCTGGATCAGCCCAAGCTCTGGGGAGGTGGGGTACTGCCTACATTATGCTTCTATTCTCAATCTGCAGGAAAGAGATGGCACTTTGGAATATTCCAATGGAGGATATACTGAAGGCAGCACACATATACTAGTAACTAGGCCTTGAGTCCAGACAGGTGAAGCAAGCCTAGACTAAACACTGCTAATTGTCTTCATGGTTCTCTACTGATTTTAACATCCATCTGACTTCATCCAGAATTACTCAGTGCAAGCAAGATGAAAAACAGACTAATGGTGCACAGCTCTGGTTTGTTTTGTCATATTCCCTTTTTTCTTAGCAGAAGACCATCTTTCTCTTAGATTCCTGCGTGTTGCTTCCTCTTCCTATCTTCTTTTAAGATGTAGTTAGAATTATGGAATCATGAAATAATTTTGATTAGAAGAAATCACTGGAGATCACTTTGCACTTCACCCACTCAAAACAGGGCTACCTTCAAAGTTAGGTCAGGTCACTTAGAGCCTTGCCCTGGCAAGGTGTGAATATCTCCAATGGTGGACATTCTCACTGGGCATCCTGTTTCAGGCTTTGCTAACTCTGACCGTGAAGTGTAACTCACATTCCTCAATGCATATAGAAGGCTGGGATGTTTCTCCATGTTAACATACAGTGTATGACAATAAACCTGGCTGGGGAAGTAGCTGGGAACCTGGGAAAGAGATGGGAGGGAATTATAATATGGGGAAAGTTGGAAAAGCCAAAATCATCGCTTTATAGAAAGCAGTAGGAGAGACTGTGGTAAATGGGAGTAAAAGGGATCATGGCAGGGAGAGAGAAAAGGGGCCATTGCACAGGTCAGGCAAGGTTGTGTGTGGGAGGATAACTTGGATGATGAGAAGGCAGCAGGACCATAAGTAAAATGGTCACTCCCTCCAGGTTTGGGTACCTCTTACATCCCTAAATAAATCAGCAACACTGTGCCATAGCTAAAAATATCTTGCCAGTTCTGGCATGAAGTTGATTACAGGAGCTTGCAGATCATTTTGCTTTCTTAGGTTCCCTGTGCCATTTCAGTTGGATTGTACACTTCTCATTTAAGACTGCAGATATTTTAGTCTGCTACTGTTCTATTCCAAAAAAAGTTACTTTTTGCAGAAAGGTAGAGGTCCTGCAACATACAAACACAGACAACACATATTTATACTGGGGTTTGTTTATAGACGAATCCAGTTTCAATCACAGTTAATTCTCTCAGAGATCTCTGGACTAAAGGTTGATTTATAAATATATAAAAGATGTTCTTCTTGACAATACCAAGGAGTTGGAGCAGTGATGGGAAATTTTAGTAGCAAGCACTATGAAGTGTAAATAATTTTCAAACACTAATAAAAAGGAAAAACAATTCAGAAAAGAATTATTTTCCTTTGCTGGCTATTTAATTGCTCAGAAAAATTCAATGTGGTTGTTAAAATAGCTCTCAAGTGTCCAAAAGCAACAGTAGCAGCAATTGTGTTTTGCAGCAGTAGAAAGCAAAGAGCAATATGGATGCATGAAAAAGGGAAAAGATCTGTAAGAAGGGTGAGATCAGTTTGTGTTCCTAAGAACTAAGGTCCGGGTGATTTACAATAGGAAATCACATTTTGTGATGTAAATGTTAACTGATGTGTCCTCACAATACCATTGTGAAGTAGGGAAGGATTATGCCTTGTTTTGACAGATGAGAAAATGGACAGAAAAGGCTAAATTCTTACCAGGATCTTTGCCAGCTTCTTTCAAAGTAATTTCCAAGGAAGATCTTTCCTTGCAGAAAGCTTGTAGCCACAGACATCTCTCCAAGTATCCCTTTGTTACTGTGGGAGAACAGAGATGGTCATAGGTGTTGAAGCTACCAGCCTGGCCTTTTTTGGAGCTCTAACTGGATTCTCATCTGAACAGAGAACAAGCAGAAACAACCTTTTCTATATGATGACTCACCTTGCCAGAGGAGGATTAGTCAATGGAAATTTGTGTCTGCCTATAGTAGTTAATAAATACGTACCCATCCCTTCATAAGGCCAGGGGCAAAGCACTAGGGCAGTGGGAGCCGAAGCCTGAGTTGAGTAGTCACAGGTTTTTTTGCTGTTGGCACTCCAACATCAACAGAAGTAAGAGCAGAGGAGTCCTAGGCTGATTTCCAGCATTGTAACAGAGCTTTCACTTGAAGGATGTCAGGTGCTGAGCCTCAGCCCTCCCATTTACCCTTTCTGCTCACGATCTGTGCAAGGCATACTCCAACCTTTCCTCAACACACACTCTTTTCACCTACTCTGGGGTCAGTACAGGACTACTAATTTTTCCTAGATCTTTTATCAAAGGAAATTATTCAGTCTAAAGCTCATGTAACTTTAGATTCGTTTTACACTGCTCTATTAATCACTGAAGTGGTAATGTGGTAACCAGAACCTTGTAGTAGCAAAGGTAAGTAGAGATTTAAGAAGTCATTACCTCCTCATTCAATAAAATTCATTAAATTCACTCAAGTTCATTAAAAATTCATTAAAATTCCACCCTGCTGCTTTTTCTTTATTCTGGTAGTTGGCCACACTTGCATCATGGTACTGCATATGGGCAGGTATTTGCTTTGCCATTCTTTCCCAGAAGCATCTGAAATAGAGATAATTATTTGCCAGCTAGAACAAATTCATTTTCCTCTAATTCTGGTAAATGCAGTGTGCATGTAGTCAGCAATAAGGTTTTGGTATACCTGAGTTCACATCCTAAACAGCCTTTACAAGAGGCCCAAATAGAAGAACCTTTGGAAGCTCTTTTCACTGCAACTTCTCTCTACAAGGAACTATTGCTGAAATCAATCTGGAGATAAATGGGACCTCAACAATATAACTTGCTGCATGTTAGTGTGCCTAAAACTTAAGGAGTTTAAAATCTGCAAACTCAATCACATAAATAAAGGCTGCTAACACCTCTCTCTAAAGAAATAATTTCATTAATGTTAATGATGCAGGAGCTATTGTATATCACTGTGTTCACTACTCATTAATCATAGGATGATAATAGAGTCCCTGCTTCCAGTGTACCTTGATGAAACAATAAACTCTAAATTCAATCCCCCACAAGCAGCCTGTGCTGCACAATCTCAGTGTCCCAAGCTCTTAATGTAATCTCAGCAGTGTTTAAATCACTGTTCCTATATCATTTTATAGCATGTACATAGACTGAGAATCCCCCTCAGAACCTTAGCATAGGATAGACCTGGAACTGGTGGGTCAGAATGGGAGAACCCTTGATTTCTTATTCATGGTTTTCTTAGTTTCACCAGGCCTACAAGCTTCTAGTTAAGTTTGCTCAGAGAAAAAAGGGCTTAGAAAAGGATTTTCTTTACCACCACTTCCTACCCTTAAAAGTTCTCCTGAGTTACACATCTTTGCAAATAACAAGTGATTTTTCTTTTCTCAATCTGATCTTATTCCTGTGTCTTCCAAGTTTTATCAGCATCTCAGGTGAGACAGAATGCCTCCTGTTGCTCTCTCCAGATTATTTGTCTTAATATTTGGCAGTGATTTGCTCTCATTTGCAGAGAAGCCTCCCTTTCTATATATAGGCTGCCTCCTTTAGTCATACACTCTGGCCAAAATATTCCAGCTCCATCTGCATAAATTGAATTGGTTGTTTTGGAGAGGAATGTGAGACATTCAGAAATGACAGCCTTTAACTGTTTGATGTTGGTCTCTCAATTTTAGTTATGCCAGGAGATGTCAAGCACTGTCCCTGGTCTGAGCAGCATAACAGACTGACACAGTCATCTGGACCTCCTGTACAG
The DNA here is from genome assembly GCA_013400835.1 of Zapornia atra. Lineage (NCBI taxonomy): Eukaryota > Metazoa > Chordata > Aves > Gruiformes > Rallidae > Zapornia > Zapornia atra. The sequence goes on from VZTU01005362.1 coordinate 27,858, forward strand.
ACTAGGAAAAGACAGAACAGCAACCTAATATGAATACTGGCTCACAAACCAAAACCAGCTTATAATGTGATGCAGATATTTTTGCTTCTACAAGGTGCATCTCTATTTTTGCAATAAAAGCTATTGGGACAACATGTAGTTAGTGAAGAGAGGAAAACATGACTCAGTGTGGGTTAATTGTTAAAGAAACTCATTTAAGAATTAAAATAGGAAACTTCTCCATTGAACTGCTCTTCACAGTTACTCTTAGTCACTGTAAGTATCAACTGATCTAATTAATCACATCCTGAATTAACACACATAAAACAAATGTGTTCATTTGTAGGAAGAAAAAAATGTATAGTGTTGTGTTGTGTGACTTGTCCCTGTTTCCTATCCATCTATCCTGTACCCCAGCTTCTCCTAATGAAAGATGATGTTATGTCCCTCTGAAAACAGTTTGCAACCACAATTTAACCTGGGTAGGTCAAAGTCAGACCACCTCTTCACAAGATAGAAACACAAAAATACAATTTATCACAGATTATTCAACTCTTAGCTAGTAATTTCATATATTCAAATTACATTTCAACCACTGTCTTTCATCTAGTCTAATTTTCACGGACTTGTCTACTTTGCACAGCAATGTACCTTTTTAAGAACATCCTCATTTGCTATATTGTGTGGAGCCACTAGATGTCCCTCGTTCCTCCATAAAGCTCCAGATAGAGGCAATCCGTGATTAATGAGTGAGACTAAATTGGAACTCAAGCAGTGTAGAAGCATGGTTGTGTTCACAGCATGCAGGGCTTTTTTGTAATAAATACTATCCCTTTGAACCATGCCACTGGGTATAATTTTGTTAATCATGGCAATTCCAAACACTGATGTGCCCAACACACAACAAACCTAACTGTGCTTGGACAAAGTGTAGATAGGGCAAATACAAAAATCAGATGAGGCTGAAGAGACCAGGTGAAGATGAAATTGAGCAGAATAGGCTACAAATCAGTGCAGCACAAACCAGCTCACTCTACTCCCAACTATACACTGACAACAGCATTTTCCATATACATGTTATTACTGGTTTTTTGCTATTCATGAAATAAAATGGCACAGTCCTTCTTGGCAGTCAGACTAGTCCTTAGTTATTTAAAGCACACGTTTGACAAGTCCACTTGGGGTATGGGTGGACCATACCACTACGTGGATTTAGATAATTACAGACTAGCTGGGGAACAGTGACTTCAGTATCAGACTGTGAAGGCTGGGCAACATAAAATAGATATGATACCAATAAAGATATTTGACTTGCACCAGTGATGGTAAAAGCAAAGTCAGACACTGCTCTGATAGAAACAAAATGTTTCACCAAGTAAATGGTGTCAGGAAACAGCTTGCAACTGCCTACGAGCTGTACAACTCCCTTTTCCCTTCCTGCACCCTATCTGCCTGTAGTGAGTTTCCTTTATGCACACAGACTTGACCCCCATTAGTCAAGTTATACCATCAGCACTTTGAAAGATCCTGCACAGAAAGTGCTGCATATCTAATTCCATTTTGGAAACTCTTCCTCAGATTAGAACTCACTTCCTTGGCATTTCAAATTAATGGCCTGGGAAGGGAAAGGTCACGTGTAAGGCAATAACTGGAGAAACCCTTCCTCCAGAAAGTTTTGCTTTTTAAGTCATGTGAGTGATGGCAAATTACATCTGTATGGGGAATAGGACTCCAATGGCCTTTTGCCTCACCAAAATGTTCATGGTAGATGGTTGCAGCTTTTCTTCTCCTAGTTGTTTTCAAGATTGGTCCTGGAAAACAAGGGCACTGTCATTTTTTCAGTAGGGATACACAGAGAGGGTTCTGCCACCTCAGTGTTAGTAGTCTCCTAATACTAATGCCACTGATTGAATGATACGGAGTTTCATTGGTAATTAAATATCAGATCGTGGTGCATGCTGTCAACGTTCCCTGTGCTTTTAATGCCTGATTATTTCATAGGGAGCATAAGCATCTAAATGCCTTTACGAGTCTTGGTCCTGTTCATTAAGGATGAAGGGGAAAAACTATGCCATTCTCAAGAATGTGTTTGTTTGTCCAAGGCACTGTCAAAGCACGGAGAGCTGGGAATGCAAGAACTAAAACCTACACAACATGCTTACAGTCTTCTCTCCTTGAAGTCTCTGAACTCTTCTGTTGTTTCTCCCTCCCAGCTGTCCCTCAGTTTGACTCCACTGGAGGGAGTGATAGTTGAAGAGAATGCATATACAATGTGTCAACCACTTCTGGCCCTGCAATTACTGCATTGCCTAGAGCTGTTCAGATGATAGTAAATGACACTCGTGCGATTAGTATATGGTGTACTGGTGACCAGCTCCCACTAGGCCATCTACCAGTGATACCAGAGAGGGTCAAATCCAAAACCCAGTGACAATCAGTGTGCAAATTTTATTGTTTTGAGTGGAATTTGTACCAGATTGTTATTCCCACTGATGAAAGATAGAAGTATTTGGGGAGAGTGTGGTGTGGTGTGTAAATAAATCTTACAGTTCCATATAATCCCTGGTGTTCTTTCTAATGCCTAATAGCTCTGCCTTCACCAGTTATCTGACTTAGTCTGAAGCTAAAGGGTTTTTTTCCATAGGCTAACACAGACTTTCCTTTCTCTTCCTGCTTACTCTTGTTGTTGGCCATCTTTGTAAGAGGAAACGGAGAAGTAAGACATGGAGAGAACAAAATGACCTATTGAACTGGTTTTGCTCCACAGCATAGCTGACAGGAAAACGTCCGCCTCAGCTCAGGGTTCCAGGAACAGAAAACCAGATGTTTCTTGGCTACGTTTAACAGATGTTATTCCAGTTTGAAACAACATTTTAAAATGCAGATCCCAAGAGTTTACGTATTTCCAAAATATTCAAAGAATGGGAAAGTGGAAATTTCTTCAAGTAGTGCCAGGCATGCCTTTTTTCTTTTTTTTCCTCTTTCTTTTTCAAATGAACTTTTCCCATTTAGCATTCCTGTGGCTGATACATACACCAGAACATGCAGTGGTGCTGCCTACATGCCTTAGATAATCAGATCAGGTAGATTAACACTGCCACAAACTTAGCATGTAACCTTGGGCAAATCACTTGATTTCCCTGGATCTTAGTTCTCTGCTTGTGCTACCTAGAGCTAAGCTCTCCACAATTGTCTTTTTCAACTGCTAGTACCTACAATAGGTACTGCAAAGAAATTGTAAATAAGAACCTGGGGTGTAACCATAAAATAGATTTTTAAAATTAACCACCAGTTATTCAGTAAATAGGGAGAAAACATAAAAGAAAGTGAGGGGAGACACAGGTTCTTTATAGGGTAATTGTAGAACATCCCATCAACTGCTGATGCTGTAAGTCCCAGAATAAAGTGGAAAGATGGAAGGGCAGAAGCATAAGAAGAAAAATTTCCATCCTAGTCTCTGAATAATTTCAGGTTGCTGTGTTATTCAGCCATAACAACCAATTCTTAATTTAGAGCATTTTCCCAGAGTGACCAAATTATGCTAGGACCATAAAGACCCAAAGAACAAGACAAAATCAGGGAGGGCAGGAAAGGTGTGCTGAAACATTCTTAGCCTAAGTCTGCCAGGATTGCCTCTGAGCACATTTAGCACATGTACAGCAACCCTTCTGTCAAGCATCAGAGAAATAGTGTGATACTAGTCTCATGCTACAACTACAGAATTGAAGTTACAGCATACAAGTGATAACCAAAAATACACATTAAAGATCCCTAGTCTGTGGAACTGTGCATGTCCCAAGAATAAGCTTTAGCCTGTATTTACACCATTTCCTTCTTCCAGTTATGCCAAGTAAATCAGGAGAGCTGGCTGTGGTAAAACTCTCTAAGCACTTCCTACCCTGGCTGAAACCAGAGATATGCTACCAGCTTCCAAACAGAAAATGCCTCAATATAAATTGATTACTAGCTTTCTTGTTGGCTTTGGTGGAAGATGGAGAAGATGACTTTGCTGAAAGAGTTCTTTAACTTATCAGACATTCCTAATATCCAGAGTACTGTACAGGTTTTGGGCTAGGGGAACTGAAGCTCTGAACAGGGAGAGAGGTGTCACCATCTATACCAACAGAAAAAGAGCAGAAGCACAAATTTCATGATGGTATTTCACTGATGTTCAAATGTACTTGCAGAAATGTCCTGGCATTCTCCCATGCAGCGCATTGATATATAACACATGTACAGTACATTAAGAAAAATGTGCTATCCTTATTAAAGAGTTACTGTGGCTATGATTCTGTTTCACTAGAGAGCTGAGATACTTACCACTTTCTAAAATGCAAATCTAGTCCAAAATTGATTTCTTACCAGAAAACTAAATACTTTCTGAAAAAACACTGGCTTTCACAGACTGATTATCGTATGTGAAAATAATTAAATCATTTTTCAAATATTTCAAAATAAAGCATAGTATTTGGGATTAGAAATCATTGAAACTTTTTCCAAACATTTTAAATATACAGATTGGAAACTTTAAGACTTCAGATGCTGACTTTTGGAATGAGGATAGCTTCTGGTTTTACAGCAGCCATAGAAGAATTTTCTTCTATCTTGATAGAAGAGTGTGTGTAATATAGCAGCCTTAAGGGTAAAGTCACTGGCATGTAAAGAAGCATTAAGGTTGAATATTATAATTTAGTGTAGCCTGAAACCCAGAAGAACTAACTGAAGCTGGGTGTTCTTGGTCTTTCGTGACTACAGCCTCTATGCATGCTCCTTGTATTTAGGTTTCATAAATTGCTCAAAACTTTATTGATAGACTTAATAGCCAAAATATCACTTCTCCACATCTGTTTCGTATTCTTCTCCCAGTTATGCTGGTGTAACTCTAAATTAAACTGAATGCCTTACGTGAAGCCACTCCAAATTTATGACGGTATAAAGAACTGAACTCGGTTGTCTTTAAAAGATGTATTTGCAGCCAAATAACATCCCATAGCTACCTGCTTAGTGGCACAAGAGTGCCATCCAGCGGTAATTCCCACTTCTGTACCGGCCGGAGGCATCCCCAGAGAGGTGACTAGTGGCCGGTGCCAGTTATTCCTACCAATCTGATAGCTGCAAATCCAGACTCCCAAGTAGCTATTGCTAGGCTAAGAGGAACGGTTCTGTTAAAGATTAGTAACTTCTGTTTTTTAATTCAGTTTTCCATATTGAAATAGTTTAGACAACGGAGGTAGATCACTGCTTGTGTGAGAGTAGGAGCATGCTGAAATAGGAGGCTCCTGAGCTAGCTGGACTTGGAAGCAGTATGTACCACCATCTTGATGTACACTGCATCTCAGCTGATAAACTCTGCTACGTCAACCCCTTCTGATGACACAGCATTACTCATCACTTTTGATGGAAACACATCAGAGCTGCTTTGAGCATCCTTGCACTGAGCTTCACCACCTGCTCTAGATGTATTCTGCGAAGGGTCACAAATGAGAGCAATCAAGCCCTGAAGCTGCTTTCAGGCTAATACTTATGCACCCAGACATCAGTGTGCCTGCTGACACCTCTGATCTGCAAAGAACAGGTCCTAAATTCAGTACTTCTATTTCCTGGATAAATGTTTTACCTGCTCTAGTAGATCATAAAAATGTCTTTTTAGAGGGACCAGGTGCATTTGCGATTGTGAAGACTCAGTCCCACTGGCATGCCTTAAAGAGGTTGGAAAACTGCCTCTTGAACTGAGCCACTCTGGGGACAGGTACGGAGTAACACACAGTTTTTAGTTCCTGAGTTGAGATGTGAATGAGTGCCAGGCTGCTAGGCCCTGTTGAACTGGTGTAGACCTGGGCATTTATGGAGAGGCTTTACAGGGCAGAGTAGCTAATGTAAAAGCACACAAAGTGGCTTGGGAATTTAGGCATGATGCAAGGTCAGTCACAGCTCACTGGGTTTTTTCACCATCTCTGTTTTAGATTTAAGAGCTCACATTCTGCCCTAGCCCCCCCTTTTTTTTTTGGACTTGGCCTGCAGCCAGTAAAATAAATTTTGGTTGAAGCCCCATGTATTTCATGCAGATTTTACTGATCTACCTTATTCCCTTCCTCACCCTCCCACCACCTGTAATGTTTTCTTTTGTAATGAACTTATCTCTTTGCAATGCAGGTGCACATGAATGATTATGAATGATTAGATTTATTTGGCCTGATTGCTCACAGATTAAATCATTCTGTACGATATTCCTGTTAGTATTCTACATTTGTCTTAACTTCAAAACAGAAATGAAATTATCTGGGGTTGAGGGATCACCATTGCAGATAATGCTTGCAAGGTGGAGAGCTCATCCCAACGAGCAGCCACTGCTGCAATGGTCTCCTTGGGAAATGTACAAACACAAGAAAGGATACTTTTATTTCTAGGTAAAATTCCATTTTAATGCATCTCCTGCACTAACAAGTGAGATGAGATACCCCAGATTCAAGTTTCTCTTACGAGCAACACAGACTTTCTTCCTCTAACATATGTAAGAGACCAGTGGGCTGTTCAGGAATGATCAGGCATGCATAACATCAGGCATAAACTATTGTATCTAGAATTGTCCAAGCCCACATAGTCATATCCAGAATTATCTGAAATATTAAGGAGCATAGGAAAGAAATTCTACACAAACATCTTCAGTGAAGAATAAATACTTAGATGCTGAAAATGAGACTCACCCTTCAGGACTAAAATTAATACAATTTGACCTATGAATTTAGTATGGTACAATTGCTTTGAGACCACAAATGTAAGGACCAGTAAATCAGTTCTTTATATGTTTTGTAGTGGTTCTTAAATATAAAGGGTCATTTATATTTCTTAGTCCTATAACAGATAAGCCACAAAAAGTATCTTCTCAGACATTTTCAAAGATTGATTCCTTTTCTCCTAATGAAACTATGCTACAATCCAGAATTCATTCAGAATTTAAGAAAAACACCTCGAGCCCCCCATTTCAGAACAAAGGAAACCCCAAAAAGCTTATTACTAGAAACACAGATATTATTTGGTGTCATTGGACTGATACTGGTGCCTCGCATTGTGAAACAGGACAAATATTTTGCTAGTCTTTCCTTAGGTGAGCTGCCTTCTCCTAGATAAATTTTTACTGCTGACTCCTGTGCACAGGTCCTGCTCCCTTATCTTCCTGGAATGTGAATGCTCTATCACTAAAAAAGGCTGCAGTGGGCATTTGCAGTGACAGGATTAATATTGACTTGTTTTTCAAGCAAAGCTTTGGAGCAAAGGTGGGATACAGAGAAAAGTCACAATTTACATTTTCTGAAACCTTTTTTGGAGGTTTACTATTTAGGAAATAAAAAAATAATAATGATTGGGGGATGTGTCTAAATTTAGTAAAGCCATGATATTTTTCAGATTGATTTGACTTGAAATGAAAGACAATTGACAGGATCGCATCCATTCAGGGCGTAGACCTCAGGATGAGCGAATACCAAGTGCACCCTGCAGAAACATAAGGATCTGCCACCTCCTGTTTCTAGTGTGGACAATGTAACGAAGGAAATAATTAGTTAATCTTTTGTTTAAATAAAGCGTTTGTGAAAAACGCTAAAAATAAACACTGATTCATTCCTTGTCAGGGAAGTTTCTCCTGTCAATTATCACATTGTTACTGCTGTTTTTAATCTAGTCAGATGGTGAGATTGGCAATCCCTTCTGCAGGGGCTTCTGGGTGTTATTTTGTAGAGAATCTTGCTTGAAGGACTGATTACTGCTTTTATGGGAGCCAGTGGGAGTTTGGCCACAGTCCTTTACGCATGTTAATTTGAGGGACTTCCAAATGTTAGCTAATGATCTCAGAGTTCTTTTTATGAAAAATGTGTGGGTTTGTTTTGGGGTTTGGGTTTTAATTTCCTAGCAGGAGGCAATTAAGAGGGTCTGAGGAAAGTTCTGCACTGGCCTCTCAGTAACTGGCCTCAGCACGAAGCCCTAGCATGAAAAATTCAGCAGCATATATTGCTACCATACTCAGATATATAATATGCAATATAAATGAAATTATTATTCATATAGCCCAGGCCACATGCTTTTCATTGCTATGGACTGAGTATACCTATTGGTCTCTGCTTATAACAACTTGAAAAAAAAACCCCCAACAATTCCACTTTCTTTTTTAGGAGCAGTTCTAAGGAAAAAGAAGTCTCCACCCCAAAGAAGGAAAACATGTCAACATGGAAAAAAGAGGCACGTGTGGGCGGGGGAGTTTCATTCCTGTTTTATGAAGCCTTATGTAGCTGTAAAGGAGAAACAGATTTAAAAAAACCCCAAGCCCCGTGGAAGCTGAAGCAGAAGCGTGGAAAGCCAAGGACACAAGTCCAAGCAAGTACTGGGGCTGTGGCTGAGAGCGTACAGAGAAGGATCTTTGGGCTAAACACTGACTTAAAAGGGCTTGGAACCGAGCACAGAAAGAGCCAGCCACTCGCCGTGTGCCCCTTTCTCACCAACAATTAAAAAAAAAGCAACCAAAAAAAGGAAAAAACCCCCACAACTTTGACTACATTCTGTCCATACACATGGCATTGTACGTTCCTCGTGAATAACAGAGCTATGCCACAGCAGTGAACGACTACGGCACACTTCAGCCGGCAATGTACCGGGCCCTAGGACCTCACAACCGCTCAGCACAGCCTCCCGCCTGCAGCATCACTCGCTTCCTCGCCACCCGGCGAGGGGACCCCGCAGGCAGGCAGATCCGGCCCTGCCCCCGG
>VZTU01005362.1:36882-49695 GCA_013400835.1 Zapornia atra
CGAGGGAGGGGGTTTCGCTCGCCGGTGACAAGCGGGGCAGGCCTGCCGCCACTACCTTCCCCCGCCCCGCCCGTCCGCGGAAGCGCCCTCTGCCTCATTGCCGGGCGGAGGGGCCCTGCCCCCAGCTCAGGGTTGGCGGCTGCGGCTGACGCTGTGGTGCCGGTCGGCCGAGGGGCGTCCCTCCATTTACCTGCGGGGTTGGGGTGTGCGTGTTGCCCCTTGGTGCCTGGGGCGAGGGGCGCCCAGGGTGTGGTGCCCCTGTGCGAGGGTGAACGTGGGGCAGGCAGTGGACACAGTCGAGATGGGTTTCATCCTGGCCAAAATACTTCCCACCACCCGCCATATCCTGTCAGGACCAAAGCGGCGCTGAGGTGGCGGTCAGCAGCACCGAGACGGCGGTGCGGAGTTGAGGCCTGCCTGGGGCAGGGGCGCAGCAGGAGGGGCGGTGGGCCCAGCGGCACCTGATGCAGCCAGATGCAACCCAGTGCCCAAGCAGGGAAGCCAGTGCCACCCAGTGAAGGGGAGCAGAGGGAAGGTGGTGAGGGTACTGACCAGCTGTAAGGCAGACGCTGGAGCCCAGGGAGCATTTAGCCTTTAGGTACCCACCATGGTACGGTTGTATGACACTGCTAGAAGCTGTATACAGTTGTACACTTGACACACGAAGTTGCTTTCACCCTGAGGTAGGAAATGAAGCAAAGCGCATGAAAGGCAGGAAGCAGCGTCAGCACTGTGCAGCCAGGAGATTGCTGGGGAAAGGGGGCCTGCAGCTTCCACGATGCTGTGCAGAAGGTCTGTGGTAGGGCCAGCCAGAGCTCTTGTTTCCTTGCTTCCAGTTCAGGAGATTCACCATCCTCCTTTTGCTTATTCCCTTTTCCACAATCAAAGAGCATAAAGCAACAAAATGCCTTCTACCGAGCAAAAGACAAAGAAATGCAACAACCATCCAAAAATGAAGCCAAAGTATATCTGGCTTGGGATGAATGCTGGACTACATTAGCTGGGAGTGAGGATTTTTCAGAAAGCCAGGCTCCAGTCAAAAATGGACTCTTGTCATTTGAAGTCTGAATATGAAAAAAAGCTTGCAAAACATTTTTTCAGGCTTCTAACAAAAGAGTTTGTCCTTCTTTTGCTCTGGTATCTAGGCTACATTGTGCAGGCTCATGCATATCACTGGTTGTATTCACTTGAGTAATTCCATTTGAATTTAGAGCGATGTGTATGTGTAAAGTTACTCATATGCTTTATACCTCCTTTATATATTGAAATTATCTGGGTTTGTATGTTTCCCATTTGCTGGTGGAGCCCAGTAACTGTTGGCATCAAGGTTATTGTGAGCCACCATGGTTATTATTACTGTTTGCCCGCCCGACTCCTTTGTTTTCCTTGTCAGACTAAAATCCAGCTATTTCTCTCTATGCAGTCTATTCCAGCTATGCAATTGTATCATGTGGTTTTATGCAACCATTTCTTCACCTGACCGTGTAAATTCATCTTCCCTACAAAAGCTACTTTTTGTTCCCAGTTTTCCCTCCAGTCGCTACTGACAGTTGTGCCATCTGATTCTTTCTCACGCAAGTCTCAGATTTTTCCCATACTGGGTGATCTGAATTCATACTGATTCTAACGTGATGTTTTATTATTTGCCAGCTGGAACATTTTATTATTCTCATTGCCAAATGCCCTCTCTTTCCTCCCTCCATATTTCTTCAAGCTACAGCTTCTGCTATTCTCATAACCTTGTATGTCTTCTCTACCTCATTGCTCCATGTTCGTCTAAGGGCAAAGTGTCCTGGAGACAAGAAAAACATGCTGTCTATCTTCCATGAAGCTGGGCATTAAGTTGTAAGTGTGGCTGAGTGTTTTATTAGATGTTTCATTTCCTCAGTCAGAGAATATAAAGAACAAACAAGTGAGATTCAGCACATACTTTTTTTAAAATGGAAGATAATAGCTTTTCACTGATATACTCTCAGCCGTCAAGTATACACTACAGTACTCTAATTTGAGCCCAAGGAGAGTAGGCACACTGGGCAGCCACTAGTCTTTTATCAACCAGTCTTTCTTCCCAACCTAGAAAATTTTGTGAATTAGCACTAGAAGACTCCCCCTTAGGAAATAAAGTATTTTGAAGTTGCTTCAGCAGCGGGTCACAAGCTGTCAAGAAGGTGCATTCAGTCACACCTCAGTACAGATTTATTACATTGAATCTCCAGGGCATCTACCTACTATGTCTTGAAAGAATCCAACTAGTACAGTTTTGTGAAATCCCAAAATGACACTTTCTAGGAACACTGAAAACTGCTGTTTCTGAGGGAAACGGGTGATGACCCATGTATTGGAATGACCTGTTTCCAGTGGTAACAATACAAATTGCTTCCAAGGGAAGGCTAAAAGGCCAAATACATCTTAGACTGCCCAGTGAACATGGTGGGAGTTTTGTGTTTCTTTTATCTTAAAGTGTGAGGACAGGAACTGTATTTTCTCCCTCTGCCGTTTCTAGAGCTTAAAAAATTACCTGTTTGTCTCAGCTGATGTCCAAAGGGCCATATTGCTGCAGCAACACTTTACAGTCAGGGCATATATCCCAATATTTAAGTCCATAACAGCAAGTGAGCTCTGGACATGCCTATGGATGAAGTCACCACCAAGATTTGAAAAACTTACTAGATTTTTGAAGGACTGAAAAATAAATAAAATATATATGCTCAATGATTATCAGCATAAACTTTTTGATCAGGCACGGCTGCTGCGCTGGATTTGTATATCCATAACATGCTGTAGTTGTGCCACCACATTTGGGAAATAGATGAAATATTTATTGTTACAAATCAAGTTGTGTTTGTTTACTTAAACATGAGAAATATGCCTAGCACATAGAAAATACAACTGGATATATTTCCACTTCTTTATTTAATAAATTCTTAGATTTATTACTACTTAAGATCTCACTTTGTAATAGAGATGAAATTGTGCTACACAGTAATGAACATAAAGGATTTCTTTTCTGTGTGAAAGCTTCTGGAAAAAAAACCCATTATTATACTTTAATAATGTCAACTTATAAAATTTAATTTTGCAAAAATATAAGTTTATTCTGGGATTTTTAAATTAGGGCTTTAATATTAATGCAATCTGAATTACAGAAACATGGTACCTTACCTGCAGAGCTCCAGAAACAGGCAGACAGCTGTTCAGAAGGAAAGATTTGTGATGCTCTCATCTGTTGTGCAGTAAAGGTGCCAGTACCTTTGGTGGTCTAGGACTGAATATTCCAGAAGTGGTAGATACATATATAGGTTTACACTATATAGAAACTGTAATTATACATGACTGTATAATCATGACTTATCTCCTTTGAAATGCCAGTTCACTACAGAAAGCATTCAGAAGCACTAAAATTCAGAAGCACTAAAATATAAGAGTGATTACATTAGAGAATATTACCCTAAACTTGTTAAAATTCAAATAAGTTATTTAATATAGAAGCATTTTAGATTTTATGTAGGTTTTAGTATCTCTGCTCTAAGCATTATAAAGACAACAGTGGCAGTGTTTTACTTGAAAGAACCTGTCCTTTTTCTGAACTCCGAAATCAGGTAGAAGCGCCTGTCCCCTTTATGAACACCCACAGTTTTCCATCTCCTTCCTTTTGCCTTGACTACTTCAGTCTTAAGTTCAGCCATGTAGTAACTGCATGTTTTACATAATGTAGCAAAACAAGGTCCTTATTCCAATTCAGAATTCTACTAATACGGAAATATCACACATACTCTGTATTCCCAAAGCCATTCAGTACTTTCAGGTTGAAATTCCAAAGCTGAGCATCTCAGAAAATTAATTCCTGTATTTTGAAAACAAACAAAAAATCCCACTCCAGATTCATAGAGTGGGAACACAGTCTAGGTCATAACAACTTGATTTAGGAAATAATGGAATTGCAAACCTGAGGATACTAAAAACCTATCACACATGGTAAAGCACTGGAAGTAAATGTGACATACTGAAAAAGCCCTTGCCCCCAAAATGATTCCAAAGAAAGTGCTTTTGCTTTGAAAGCTAGTAATTCATAACTGCCTAGCAGTCTTTGGTCAAATTTTTCTCCATATGGACACAGGCACACACACACTCTACAATAAAATCATCACTAAAGCAAAGGTTTGTACGATAAGTAGAACTGTGAAGTTGTGGTATTTTTGAAGAGCAGTAAAACATCGAGTTGCCTAGTAAGGAAATGTGGTGTTCTGCCCAGAAAGGTTGAGGGGTTGAGCTCAGCTGGGTCATTAACAAAGCAAAGAAACAGGAAAAAAAAATATTTCCTACTCTTTCCCCCCCAATATGAGTGATTTCACATCTCACTTTATTTTAGAAGGCTCAATCCTCTTACATCTGAAACTTTTCTGAGTATATTGAAAACAGATGGAAATGAATCGGGGGACCAAGGTAGAAAAAAAGCTTTAATGAAGATCTATTTAAGTAATACTTCAAATAAATAAATCATTTGTCTGAGAAACAACATCTAATAGAAATATAAATAATTATATAATGAACATATAAACTACATTTCCTGAAGTAATTCCTGTCTTTCTACATTTCCTGAATTATTTGTATTATGAAACAGTAGCGTGGCGCCATTAATTGATAAGCACGCTGTGCTATAGTTACCACGCTAATTGCAGCTCTTTAGGTCCTTGTCTCACAGCTCCTCCAGCCGTTTAACAATCAGGATTGATTGCACAGGAGCTATTTTTAGAATTAAATGGCAGCAGAGTTTGGAGAGCACCAGCCATTTTTTGTGTGTGTGTGCTACAGCTGTTTTGGAAAAAAAAAAAGTTGGATAAAAATGTACTGAGTTGTCTTTTTGGCTGGTTTGTTTTTTTTTTTAAATTCTGCTGAAGTTAGGGCTTCCTATTGGATAATTGAGCTTGTTTGTAGTAAGTTGAAGATGAGGTCAGTGTTGTATGACACAGAGGAGAGCACTCAGTGACATTGTTCTCAGAAGAGTAGGAGTTTTCTTTGGAAATGGGACTGTGAAGGTAGAGGGAAGATGAACTTTGATGAGTCTGGTTCCATAGAAAGGCAATCCAGGAGTCAAGTTTATAATGTAAAATAACCAGTGATGAAAGACAAGATTCAAGATGAACTTTGAGCGTGTCTTTTCCCCAATGAAGCAGTTGTTAACTGATCTGTGTGATTGTAGGTCTGCCTCCAAGAATGCTTTATGCTGAGAGAGTAAAGGGTTGTGATTCACAGGGGTCAGTTGATGCTTAGAAGGTGTGACTGGGAGGAGACACCGGTTCAGTTAATCCTAGATTGGTCTTTTGTTATCCCATCGTGCTTGCCTTCCTTACATGGAGCTCAGATGGGGTAGATAAACAAGTGGACAGGATTTTGTTGCTAATCTACCTTATGAAATCAGGGCCCTCTTCTTCTTTAAATGTTTGTATAATAGGAGGCAAGATTTGCAGGAAGAATAACAAAGAGAAATATATAGAAAGAGGAATAACCAGTTTTATAGCTGGGGGGAAAATAAAAACCCTCCAAGGGGCAAGCCTGTTTTACCTTTGCATAGTATTGATAGCAGAGACCTATCACCTTTTACACATTAAATTCTATCAATAGGGGTAATAATACCTTGGCACTCTCACATGACACTATCACAAAATTTGAAGTGTTTTACAAAGGAGGGGTCTTTCCCCACTTAGCTGTGGAAGTAAATAGATGAATTGGCCACAGTTACACAGAAGGTTTGGCAGAGTTAGGGAATCTTTCATGACCTGGGCTGCTTTTCCCTTTTCAATAGCATGCCATAAAGTATTACAGATTTACACACCTATATTAGGTCACTACTTCATAGCTGCTAATTCCCTTGGAAAAGAGAAATGCACACCTTTGTAAACGCTGCCAATCTTGTATTCTTTGAGACAAAACCTAATGAGAATATGCTTCACTTTTCTACAGTAATAGCTTACAATACTGGTTTGTGCAAAAGAGATTAGCACAGTTTGAATAGTTAGTCTTTGCCAGAGTATGCTGCAAGAGATTCTCTAACATGTTTTTGTCACTGAATATTTGCCAGTCTTACAAATGGTAAATGTTAGAGATAAATTATAGATTAATTATACACATTTCACATTCATATTTTTATATGGCTATATAAGAACATGAAATATGACAATCTTCTGTAGGTTGTTTTGCTGTAATTTTTGTTTTCCCTCAAAATACATTCAGCTCCCCTTGCCTTCTCTGTAAGCATGTGAAGAGAGGGATGCAGTACGGGTTCATGTTGTAAACACTTCCTGGGCTCATTTCCTTTGGGAATAAATAGGGATATGTACAAATTTCAGATGCAGTGAAAATACAGACATACCTTTTTCAAACAGAACATTTGGCATCTGAAGCATCTCACTGTAGCATGTTGTTTCATTGTAGTTATTTTCATTTCAGGGATCGAAGTATCAGTTAAGCTGTTCATATTTTATAAAGGCATGTCCTAACTTTCTATGTTTAACAGAGAGAGGTCAGTAGTATCAGTGGGGTACTGAGCTGCAGTTCACTTGGTATTTTTAGGGTAGTAGCAGTGGCGATACCCCAGAAAATACAAGAACCTGGGATAACATGCGTGCTACAAAATTCATCAGTTACTGTCCTGAGGTCAGTTAGGCTTTCTGTCACCAGCTCAGAACAAGCTTGGTGGAGTCAGTCTGATTTTAAGGAGTTGAGTAAGTACCAGTCTTTATTTTCTACCAGTATAGGAGGCTCCTGCTATTCCAGCTTTGAGCTAGCTTCTGAAGCAGCATGCAGGGATTGCTGAAAGACATCTACACCTGAGTTGGCTCTGCAGATTCAGCTCCAGAGCATCAGCATCTCCAGACAGTCTACTTGCTTTAAATGGTAACTTATGGCATAAAGGCCATCTTTCCCCCCAGATTTTACATTGGCATTTTGCTGACAGGTATTTCCTGCAGCAGAGGCCATGTCGGAATTGCCACTATATGCAGTGCAGCAGCCTGGGAACCAGGGTGACTGAGTTTTGGCTGCACACCTTACCTCTACACCTGGTGGAGCAGCAAACCAGACCAGTGATGTTTCAACTGATCTGTCAGGGGTCATCTGGAAGAGCCTTGAGGTAGGCGATGGTGTAAAGGGACAACAATGAGCCTTGTTCCTGGGTAGAAGGAAGGATAGCCCCTGAATTTGCTGGGAGAAATGTAGGCTTTCAAAAACAAGGGAATCATTAAACATAGGAGAAAACATTCAAAGAAGGGGATATGTTTTTGTGCTGCTTGGTATATAAACCTCTCCAAACAAGGGATGCTGGCACAGAGGTAGAGTAAAAACTCTGAAATAAAAGCGCTGTTTCAGTGCAGGAGTGAAATAGAAGACATGCAGTATTGGGAGAGAAAAATAAAAAAGCTTATTACAGAAACATGTAGAAAAATAAGGTGTTGTGTATCTGGCCACTACTAGTCAGCATCTTTATGGACATAAAAGCTGGGTTTAGAGAAATCTTCTGCAGTAATATTAATTATTTTGTATTTAGCTGCTTGTTTATCCAAGCTGAATCCAAGAGAACATCACTCTTTCCTTTATATAATACAGCAGATTTTGAAGGAGATCTAGGTACTTGTGGTCTCTGTACATACCCCCTAATCCTGTAATCAGATATGCACAGGGCAAACAGTGCTTATGTTGACCTTCACTGGCATATATATTTATGTCTAAACATTGTTTTAATGCAATAAGCTTCAAAGTTCCTATGTCTTAAGTTATACTGTGGAAAGAGGGCTTCATTTAACCTATGCTGGTCATTGCTGTATTTCTAAGTCACTGTTCTGGCCTAAAGAAAGTTTTAATTACCATTTGTGGGAAACAGTATTTCAGAGTTGACCTGGAAGTGGTTTCCGAGCTGACAGCTGCTTGTGAATTAACCTGGGAAACCAAAACTTTTCACAGAATCCCACAACAGTGTGGATCTGAAGGGACCTCTGGAGATCAGCTAGTCCAAACCCTTGCTAAAGCAGGATCACTTACGTCAGGCTGCAGCATCACATCCAGGCAGGTTTTGAATCTCTCCAGAGGAGGAGACTCTGCCACCTCTGTAGAATGAGTCTCAGAGTCAAGTTTTTCCTCATGTTCAGATGGAACTTCTGTGTTTGTGCCTTTTGCCCCTTGTCCTGTCACTGGGCATCACTGAAAAGAGCAGTGGCCTCTATTCAAAGAAGGTATCCTGCCAGTACTGCACAGTGGCTTTGAAAAATGCACTTGGCACATGCAGACCCCAGTGCGCTGGGCTGGAGGTTGGTGATGGCCTCCGTGCCTGCCTACTGCTGTTGGTGACGTGAAGCGAGCATACTTTGTGAGGATTTTGTTACTGGCATCTCACTTCTGATGAGATGGAGGGAACATTTCCAACCTTGCCGCTGCTCAGGGAGTCGTGGGCAGCAGCTGTAGTGGAAGTTTTCTGTGCCTGTAAATGGTTTTATTGCTGTATAGCCAGGGCAACTGCTGTACAGTCTTGAAACTGGGAGTCTTTGTCACTTCATTTGGTGACTCGTTTCCACAGATGCACTACCAACACAAATTCCAGAATTTGGCCTAATGCTGGTTTTTTTAATTATTTTTTTAGTGCTTTATAAAAGAATCGATTTAAAAGTGTATTATGGCCAGGGTTTTGAGGAGGATAGCAGAAGCATGCTGTTCCTGGTACTTCTGTCTTCGCAGAACACAGTGACATCTTGTGGCAAATGAGAGGATTGGTTTGGTTTTTTTTTTCTTCAGATGCACCCGAATTTCAGCTGGTTTACCCGAATTTCAGCTGGTTTACAGGTGAAAGTCAAAAATTCTGGACAACTGCTAATGCATTACTTTAATCTGTAATATCCACTCTTTAGGAAGTTTAGTTTTTGTAGTGAAAAAAGATCACATTTGCAATATGATAGAAAACAAGGCTTAGAGTATTGCAACTTATCACTTCAGCTCGCTGACTTTCAGCTTCAGGAATGTTCCTGTCCCAGTCTTGCTAATATAAGACTCTGAATCAGCATTGCAAATGCTTTAAAAGTTATCTTTATGCCCAAAATTGCCAGGTTGACTTTGATGGGTATGAAAACATAAGGAAGAGACTTTTTTTAACCTATCTTCTTTTTTTCCCCTCCTCCTTTTTAAACTGAAACTATTTTTATTTTCTTTTTACAGACCAAGCAGGGTTTAAGCCCTGTCCCTGATATTTCGGACCGTCCCCTGGCATGGCTGTCTGTTGCAGTTGATACTTGGATGCAATCCTAGTTGTCAGCATGAAAAGAAAGACTGCACACTGCGATTGGAAATCTGCACCCCAAAAGAAGCCCTCTCCCTGCGATCGGTACAAACACGCTTGCGTTATTTGCAGAGGGTTTGTGTACCTCTACGGAGGGCGGAACACCGCCAGCCTCAGGGATTTCTGGCGGTACAGTATAGGTAAGTTTGCCCCTTCACACTTGGATGTCAGAATTTGATAGATTCTACATCCAGCCATCATCAAATTTGGGATACTTAATAGTTAACAGATTGTCCCCATTTAAAGGGTCTCCATCGAAATGATGGATAAACTGCATTTTGTCCATTGGGCAGCGTGTGTATTTCTGTGCAGGTGTCCCAGAAAGTTCAGATTTCAGCAAATCCTTTGTTGTTTTTTTGTTACCAGCAATACTGAGTCATTTAAAGTATCTGAGTTCTAGCAAGGGGTACTGAAAATGTAGCTGTATTGATTCTTGTAACATGGGAGTAATTTATGCAAGTGAAAGTGCACTAAGGGAACACAGCAATACAGTACCTTCTGAGACTGCATTAATCATGCACTATCAAATATGAGACTTGGTGTGTTCATGGTGTTCCCTGTTTAATTGCTGTTACTGGAATAAAATGTAAAATTGTGCTGGCTTTTATGCTCAGGGAATAGTTGTGTTTTGATGCAGATAACAGGATAGCATTAAAAATAAAAGGAGTAACAAGATCAATTTCTATTAAGTTTAAATGTATTAAATATAAAAATTCACATATGTAATTTGGGGGGAAGTGCCTCGGTCTTTTGAACTAACAGAGAAGAAAGATGAGAAAACACTTCCTTTCCCACATTGACCCTGGCAGCGCAGCCAGTTCAGACCTGATCTTTCCACCTAATGCTTGTGTATTGGGTGTACCATTGTCTTAATCTATTTTATAGAGAAAAACGAATGGGAAATGCTGGATTGCTCAAGAGATGGTCCAGAAGAACTGGAAGAACATTCAATGGTGGCTTATAAGGTAGTAGACCAAGATGTATAAAGTCTGTATCCTAATGTTTTATTTCCTATCACACAATGAAATAAGAAGCCATAGATTATTACGTACTGAAATGCTGTACCCAGAAAATACTCACGTGTCAGTGCAGTTCTGGATGGAGCTTGGGAATCTTTCTGAGCAAAGTGCCCGTGGTTCAGCTTCGCAGCAATGTGCAGCTCCCCCATTTCCTCAGTCAGAGCTCAGCACATAATAGTAATACAAAATAGACCTTGGCAGCACATTCTTTGACTTAGTTGTGTAGTTGTAACAGTTGCTCTGAATTCATTTGCATGATAAGCTACAGCATAAAAACATTCACTTGAGAACTAGAGTAGAAGGACGGGGAAGTGAAGGGAAATAAGAATTACAGCTTTGCCTGTGAGGGGAAAGCAGAATTTAAGATATCAGGAGCTGTAATGCAACAAAATCTTTCTACAAATGTGCACAATGTAATACATTACCTGAGCAGTGCCTCTGAGAGCTCCAGACCCACGAGCCTCAAGCTGTCCCAGACTGATGAGGATGTGAGTGGCTCTGGAATGCTGTCCCCATTAAAACAGCACAGTGTTCACCAGGGTTTCCTACTGGGAGAAGACAGACATGATTAAAAGTTGGTTGCTTTTTGTGATTATTTCTTGAATTGTTAATAGTTAATAGTTAATATGCACTATTGTTAATTACATTCTGGTGATGGCAGCCTTTTCATTTACTAATTGTTTTAAGAACTATTTTTATGCTATTGCCTACTTGCAAGTGAGAAATATTTTTGCATTTCACAGGGCACCCTGTATATTTTTGGTGGGATGGTGGATTCTGCTTTCACACAAGCAAAAACTCCTCTCTGGATATATGACATTGGTATGATACATAATAGCCAGTTTATCCCATGGGACATTCCAAGCCCATAGGTACTAATAAATTGTAAGAACCAAACTGTTTTCTGCTGCTTGTAACATAGCCTTCCTTAGGTTTTACAAGAAGTAATGCATGTAAAACTGTGTATATATTTTTCTCCCTAAAATTAGGCTGTTAAGCTATCAAAGAGCCAGCTCTTACTTTAATTAGAAAATATTTTATGGGAAAGTTGTATGTATTTTAAGGTCCCTGAATTTCCCTTCCTCCCCCACCCTACCCAAGTTTACTATGTGATCGTAAAACCCAGTAATTGTTGCATATAATATTTACAAGCTTTTTTTCTTATGCTAAAGACATTTTTAAAGCTAAACTCCTTGTTTTATTACAGAAGAAATTAGATCAGTACAGTATTTCTTCAGTAAAAATACAAAATGAGATATACATAAGGTGGGAACAGCAATGATGAACAGGAAAAAACAAGTATCATTAAATCAGAAGGTGGGAAATTAACATCAGCACTTCATAACACAAGGGGGGTTTTAAGAGCAAACATTTGGGATCTCTCAAGTGTATATTATAATAAAAGTAGTGCAACATTTGAATTTAATAGTAATGTCATACTCTATAAAATCTGCCTTTGGAAATACTATTGTCATAAGGTTTATATAAAAAAATAGAAGGAGCCATACATCCATCAGCAATTCTGGGGATGCTGCCAGTTCAGAAAATGCTGAAAATCAGAAATCAGTTCTGCACTGTGAAATTTAGCCTTAGGAACTGGGAAATATAGCGTGGCATCTCCGTGATTTGATATCAGATAAGGAGATAGGAAAACTATTTAAACGATGTAATTTGAAAAATGAATGTTGGAAGAGTGTCCTCTTGTGGTCTGGGATGTAAACTGCGCCTTATTCAAACAATCCCCTAGATTCTGCAAGATGGACAGAGTGCTGTAACGTACCAGCAGAGACTGAGGTAAGGAGCCAGGAAGTGGTGAATGTGTGAATCAAACGCCTGTTGCTTTGTTGATTAAACAGATTGCTTCAAAATATGTTCCCCCAAACAGTTCCAATCTTATCTCTTCAGAGACATGTGGCTATACTTTATTTCTTTGCACTTTCAATAACTAAGGCTTTTTTCCTTCTTGAAAACAGTGTTTAAAAATACTGCTCTTAAATTTTAAATCCTACATAAGTACTCTACTGCTAATGTTTTTCTGAAAGTCTTATCAAGAAAACTAATTTTAAATGGAATGTTGTGACCACACATTAAGTCTGTGCTTTTAAAAGTAGGGTTATGAACACAGATTGGAAGTCACACTGATAAATTTTGGGATGTGAAGTGCTGCAGCACTTTTCATTTCTTCAGCCTGAAGAAGTGGACTCACCAAGATGCTGCCACTTCTAAATGAAACCTCAGTGGGAGTATTTAGATGTGGTCTTACGAGGTTGGTTTTATATCACGACATACAAAGAAGACTCTCTGTTTGCTACTGAAACGTCATCCTCACAATGTTACTACATTATGAAACCACACCAGGAAGATTGTCAAGATGTGACACAGTTACTACTGTAGCTATCTGCTTGGTGGAGAAGAAAGTTTAGGGCTGCAGGGTCATTCATATGGGGGGGGGGGGGGGGGGGGGAAAAGTGCAGC
>VZTU01005362.1:59163-103321 GCA_013400835.1 Zapornia atra
TGAGGGTGACAGAGCACTGGAATAGGCTGCCCAGGGAGGTGGTGGAGTCTCCTTCTCTGGAGATATTCAAGACCTGTCTGGATGCCTCCCTGTGCAATATGAGCTAGGGAGCTGCTTTGGCAGGGGGGCTGGACCCAATGATCTCTCAAGGTCCCTTCCAACCTGTATGATTCTATGATTATACCTGCCTGTGCTTGATGAAGTGCAGGTGATGAGTAATGCTACATTACCTGTTACCTGTTGTGAGACAACACCATACCTACAGTGTTAAGGTGAAACAGTGAGGTCAAGCTACAGGATGTTCAGACATCTCCATATGCGTCTGTTCAGATGACATAACTGTGGTGTCTGCGTCTCACTGGGCTCCTCTCTAAACCAAGGTTTGGAATAGCTAAATAAGCTACATTGAGTTGAATGGAGTGAATGTTCACTCCTGGTATTAAATGTCACTGGGAAAAGTTGGGTTGGCAGCCCTAAAACTACTCGAAATTGCAAGCCTTCAATTTGACAGCTGCAAATTTTGCATTGTTTAAGGTTCAAGTCCTAATCCTCTGGAAATGGAGAAAAGCCTTGCCCCACTGATGCTTTCACGTGTGCACCTGTGTGTGTAAATACGACTTTCCCCTCCTGTCATCACTCTCCTGACCATGCTGAAATAACAGTTAGCTACTGAGAACCACTTAGATTTTAGGGGGATGGCCACACCACAAGCATTTACCTGTTACTTGGTGCACACGACTGCTTGGGAGGAACCTGAGGATGTTACTCAACACAGAATGCTGTAAAACTGCAGTGGGAGGGATTCCAGGTACCAGTTCACAGAGCTCCTGAACCCGATGGGAAGAGTCAAATATCGAACATGCTTTAGAGACAACGCTGCTGCATTCTGTCTGTTTACCAAACCAACACGTGTAGCTGGCGAATGCCAGCTCAGCTGCTGAGCAAACAGATCAGCAGCGAGTGCCAAGTTTCCCCACACAGCCCTGGCTCCATGCAGGAAGCAGGCTGTTGCAGGCAGAGCTTCCCTTTTCCTGCAGGAACTCTGCTGGCAACTGTGTTATTAATCCAGACTAAAACATTGGATATTTGGATCGGGAACCTTCTACATTTTAGTATGTGACACTGCTCAGTCTGAAAAGTATGTAGAAGACGACAAAACTCATCTGGAAGCAGTGACAACAGTGCTGAATGTCTGCGAGCAGGAACATCCTGCCTGGTCCAGGCCAGCAGCTCCCCTCTGGCTGGCAGTGGGGGCATCCGGGAGCCCAGCAGTGTGGCAGGTGCTGGCTGAGGGGGACCTGAAGCACCTGCCATCCATTCTGGCTCACGGTTCCTGAGGCAGTGGTTGCAGATCACTGTCTGCAGAGTCACTCGGGTACGTCTGGCCTAAGAGCTCCCTGTGGCTTCTCTTTCTCTACTAAGGCCTTGGGGGAGGAGCGGCAGCGGGCCATGCAAACGCCGCATGGCCTCTTCCCCCTAACAATCTCTTAGCATCTTGCAAACTAGAGCACCCACATTTGAGACACACCCTGCAAGAAGCAGCCCAGCCAGGGACCAACTTGCTTGTGCAACCCACAATGGTTTGGTCCAAACGTCTCTGTACACTGTGAGATGTGCACGCAGCCGGTGTGCAGGGACGAAGCTGTGCACACAGAACTGACTTTCACATTTAAAATCCCAAGGACCACGTGAATATGTTTATAAACAGCAGCACTACACAGAAACCACCCTCCAACCACAGCCATATGTACAAACCTCTTCCTAAGACAGAAAGGCCCCAGTTGTTTTATCCGTGCATCCCCGTTTGGAGATGTGGAGTTCACTGTCTGGCTTCTGTATTTCCCCCCGTGACTCTGCAGCAGCCCTTTCCCAGGCTGTACCCCAGTATCCCTGTGCTCACCTCCACACCCCCACAGGAGGATCTCGCCGACCAGGACTCGAATGTTCTCTTACAGGTTGTATCCCACACTTCACTTGTGCACCAAAAGGCCCTCGCCAGCTGTGGAGCACATTCTTGCAAGTGCTCCTACCTTCCTTCCACAAAGTAGTAAACTGTCCTCAGGAACTATTCATCTTTTTTTTCCCTGTTTTCACCTTTCTATTCTTTGTTCCACATACAACCATTAGATAACATGTGGAACAGGATATGAGGCGGCGCTAAGAACTGATCTAGCCCTGTCCTCACACCACAGACATACCCAGTGAGTATTCCCAAAGCACAGCATCTGGAAACACCACCCAGAAACAGCATGGACAGAAATCAGAAAACTCTTTTCCCTTAGTCCTATATGACAACAAAACGAACCACTGAGCAGTTCTGTAAGTAAGCTGCACTCACACCTACACTGCTTCGGCATCTAACACATACATATCTGTAGCCTAAAGAGCACGGATTGGAGTCATACAGGAAATGAAATAATCAGTGTCACAGCGTGGGACCTCTGCTGTAGTCTGCTAACGCTGTAAGCTGTTTGGCAGGTTAATTTTTCTCTTCCTGGTTGCAACGAGCAGCTCAAATCCAGCCAACACAGTTGGCCACCAATGGATTCATCTTCAGTCTTTCCAGGTACTGTGACTAGAAGTGTAGGGATTGTTAAGGGGGTTAAGGCCAAAAAGGAGAGTATGTCTCGGTGGAACAAGGAAACCGGAGGGAACAGTCACACGGAGGAAACATCCTTGGCCGCCTGAAACAGTCACCACTATTGCGGGCCCCCCATACATCGCATGGCCGCAAGGTGGCCGCAAAGTTCTCCTCATCTTTCCGACACGAACGCAGAGAGGTGAGTGACACCGTGCTCAGACACTACATGGCTGGCAGCACTGCCAACGCCTGCCATCAGCACTTGAGAGGCAGCACAGCAGGGTGAGACGATACCCAGTGAGAGTGGAACACAACTAGCTTCTGTTCCTCACGTTCAGAACGAGCTCCAGTGTGGTACTTCACTTTCCCTGCATGGGGAAACATGTGCATGGTTTTGTATCCTGGGTTAGACTGTAATTCCAGTTAAGACTGCAATAAATGTAGAGTCTCCTTCTGGATCCCAGCAAACCAGCTGGCTGTTTGACTCCCATCCAGCAAGTCTGATCTCAAGCAAGTCTGTTGGAAGGATCCCTTGGAGATATGTTAGAAGATCTGAGTTTTTACAAGGTGGGAAGTGCAGAAACTCCTCCTCCTAGAGTTCAGTGGTGAGTAAACATTTCATCCTTATTGTAGCATCCTCAGTGACTGGGCTAAAAGGGAAAAAAATGAGGTCCTGTAAATATACTCCTCCAAAAAGATCTTCCTCGATGGATTACAAAGGAAAAACAAATGTTGTTCCAAAAGTGTTAATAGCTGCTCTCCTTGTAATCTAACGAGACCGACAGCGTGGGGAAGAGCAAACTGTATTGATCTCGCACAGTGCAGCAGCATCACAGGACGATCAGTGAAAGACCCGACCATCACCACCATCATTCTGCCTTGCAGCATGGCAGAATAAAGGAATACAGGGGATTCTACAGATTCTGTTCTCTGACTTCCTTACAGAAGTTCCCTCCCTGATCCTCTAGCAGGTACTGAAACACAATAAAGGGTCTTCTCAGAAAATCTGCACCATAGTTTTATCCCAGTACTAAGAGGTGCTAGCAGCTAAGGAAAGAAACCAAAGTGATAATTGAAAAGAATTACTCAGTTGCATAGCACACGAGTGCTGAGGAGACCTTACCTTGAAAGGACTTCGGACGTCTGCTGGGACGGTGGCAATCCAGCTGATGACAACAGAGTCTCCGTGCTGCCTTTCACTGCCTTCATAGCTAAGGCAACATCATTTCCCAAAGGCCCATTGGAAATCAGTCCCGTCTGAATTGGGGAGAATGAAACAGGAAAGTGAAATAAAACTCTGCCAGGACAAGACAAGCTAATTTTTCAATATGGTTAATTTGTAACAGCATAAACTACAATTCATTGAGTTCTGGAGTGGGCTCCACTAAGTGCCAGTTCTTAACAGAACTTAATGGCATTTACTTGCAATGTAATGCAGCAGAAAAAGAAGTTGAAATATTTAAACAGGGTAGGTTTGAGATTGTTATACTTACTCCAACTGGATTAGTTTGCCTCAGTTTGGGTCTGGTACAATATTTTATGGACTTTCAAATTACTATAAATGATATTTCACTATGTTACTTGAAATTCTGTTTTGTAATTGTGACAAAAGGTTGGGGTTTTTTGGGGGGTTGGGTTTGGTGTTTTTTTTTTTTGCTATTTAAGAATGATCAAAGAACTCACTGGCACTATCCACCTCGGTGTTATCGTGGGCTGGGAAGACACCTACAAAAAGCAAACAAATGCTCATTAGAAAAGGTCAGGAGTAACTGTGAACATTCTCAAAACAACACTGCCGCCCAGAATGACCTTGGATGTTTGTCCATCACCAGTCTTTAAACCACGCTGGCCATTAGCTGCAGATGTGGGTTTTTTTTTTTTAAATCTACATAAAAGGGTTAATTTGTATTATCAGCTAATTTCCCAAGTTATTTTATACATACGTGTCTGCGTGCATATACATGCTTACATGTAACTTCTGAAGTACTGCATACACCCAAGAGCCCAAGAAGCAGGCTGGCTCTTGCAGGTGCACTAAAATAAGGCTACAAGCTTGTGTGGCACAGCTGCAAGTTAGCTCTTTGGTTCCTCCACTTCCACAGCAAAGTTTACAACCCTACGAGCAGGGGGTGACATGTGATCCAGGTCAATCGCCACCCGCTCTGCTCAGCAGACCCAAGCCTGGTGGACAGATGCCAAAGCCAGAGGAGAGTTAGTGGGTAAAAACCATTGCAGTGTGAAGGAAGAAGTTGGGTTTTGAAATACATTTACCCGAGGTGTGGCTTCTGTAAAGTCAATTAGATTCTCTGTCAGTGATGTTAAGGAAACGTCCTGGTCATCTGGAGCGCTCTAAGGAATAAATCAGTTTTGAATTGAATTCCCAGTAGTAAACAGATAGATCTGCTGAATCTCTTCCTGAGTCACAGACCAGCGCTGTTAATGAACACCACCACTGATCAGGCCTGCTTTCTCAAGCCTTTCCATACAATCTATTTTGATCAGCCTTTTCATTTCACGTTTTCTTATCACGTGCTGTAAACAATGCTGCTGCCATGTAAGCTGTGTCCCATTCTCCTGCGTGAAGATGGGGCACTGTGCCCTTTGACAAGAAGGTCAGCGAGGTTTGTGAGCCAAGTATTTGAACTCAGAAGACAAAATTGTTAATTATTCAGTGGGATCAACTACATAATACTGGTTTAGAGGGACAATAGCCAAAGGGCATGTTGCTTTAGTCATCCAGAATAAACCCTCAGTCTGCTGAAATAACAGAGTGCAACACTGGTCTCCTTTTCTGGAGAGGGACAAAAGAAAGCTGACCCCTGAACTGCTATGTGCATTTCATGGAATCCACTTTAAGATTACATTAGCCTTAAGGTAACCAGAAAACAACAGTTAAACATGTCAATTTACACTTTTCCCTCTGTGGTTATATTGTAGGAATTTATGTCAGAACTTCATTCCTGCAGCCTCCTTCCTGGAGCATCAAATCACTGGGATGTGAGAGGCACCCCACCAGCGCGAGGAAAAATCAGTTCAGAAAAGTAAGTGTCAGGCCAAAAAGAACCCCAAAGGGCAGTCAGAAATGGCTTTGGAGATGTGTACTGTGTCCCCTGTGCTCCAGCAGGCACTCCTGGCACGCACCACACCGGGTATGCACTGAGTTATGAGAGGCATGCAGCAAGGGCTGCCATGCTTGCCCGGAGGCATCAGCAGTTCCAACCCCACAGAAACCTTCCAGGCTGTCAGGTGGTGATACCTTTGAAACAGCAGCCTCCTCAGGTGGAGCCAGATTAACTGGAATCAGCAGGTCCTCTTCATTAGAGGCAGCATTGTCCTCATTTAACACATGACTGAAAGGAGAAAACATTCTCATCAGCACGCTGCCCGGGTAGTATGAACTAGTGCTGCTTCCCCCATAGTTCAGCCCCAAAACTCCAGTTCCACGTGAGGTGGACAAAAGACTGCTGTTTGTGTGATGAACTAAAGGCCTTCCAGCTATCTCTGCAGACCACTGCAGCTCTCAGTCTCTGCTACAGCTGTGTACAGGCCCAACAGTATCAATGTCTTCAATCTCAAAGGAGCTTCTTCAGCCCTTGTTCCTAATTCGCCTGAAGCCTTCCTCAGACATCCTCTTATCTTCCTCTACAGACCCGGGGGCAGCAGGACAGAGATTTCAGTCCTTTCAGAAGATGAGAGAGATTCACTTACTGCTTGCTAAGACACTCACCCCGAGGCCTGGCCTGCTCTGATTAACTGTTGCAACAGTAATTAAAGATGCATTGTAAACCTGCTTAGTTAGAGGTAGCCTAACTGCTCAGACACCGTTCCTCATCTTTTCATGGCTCCCCTTCCCCAGAAACATATTACTCCTGAATCACTTACGGAGTGAAGGTGCTGGAGGCAGGGATCGCTTTCAGGAGCTCTCTTGGGTCTTGAAATAGTGGACTGGTTGCTGGAGGACTACTCTGTGTTTTGTTTGACTGGAGAACATTCCTGGCACAAGACAAAAACCAAAACAATCAAAAACCAGGTAGGACCCTCCAAGGAAAGCTGTTCATGAATCACTTGTTACAGAGTATTTCTGAGATCAACAGATGCACATTTGATTCAATAACCCCATGTGCTCTTTGAGGTCTGACACATGCTCATCTTCATAAATGATCAAGAAATTACATGTTGTAACCCTGTAGCTTTTTCAGCACCTGAAATCCCACTGGAACTTGTAATCATTTGTCATTCAGTAATCCCAGGAAATCAACTCTCAGTGTCAGGTGTTGGTTTGTTTTTGGGTTTGTTTGGTTTTTTTTTTTTAAACACAGTTTTCCTCCTCCAGTAGCAAACTGCTGCTGTAAACAGACCCATTCCTTCTCCCCACAGTGAAGTTCTCAGGTCAGAAATAACTGTGGTGATCAAAGTTGCTGGTGGAACAATGCTTATCAAACTGAAGTACAGGAGAACGAAGAATGCCTGGATTACTTTTATATAATAAAACCTAAGAAATATAGCACTTGCTGGTTTTCCTTTTTAAAACACTTGGCACTCACCAGGTGAGCTGGTGACAGGGTTACCTACAGTATTTTTTACTACAGTATATTTTACCTACAGTATATTTTACTACAAGGTAAAAAGCAATGATCAACAAGCTGCTGAAAAACACCCTGAACTGCAGGTTCTCGGTGCTGAACTTAGTAACTTAACCATGCGTTTCTTCCAAATCCATTCAGTACCTGGCAGCAGCATCCTGAATATTGGAATTCTTGACACCTGTCAGGCTGTCTTCTCTTATGATCTGGGAGGAAAAACGTACAAAGACATAAATTGCTGTTACCTGTTTCCATCCTGTGTCAGTTCCACAGAAGAGCTGAGTGCCTCCCCCAGCACCAAAGTCTGTTGTTCATCTACTGCTCAGCGACTTAATGTGAAAACTTCAGTGCAGAAATAATTCACTGATGTAGCCAAATAAAATACCATTCTTTGCCACAGAATTTACTAGAACATGCTAGAAACATAGTCCTACTCACAGAATAACTTCTTGGTTAGAATGCAACCTTGCAAGGTTATCTGGCTCAACAACCACTGAAACCAGGCCTTGCTCAGGCCTCGTCCAGTTACATGTTGAGTGTCATCATGGATGGAGGCTACTCCTTGGGCAACCATTCCAGAATTGAACCATGATGCATTGTGAAGAGTGGCTGAAAAGCTTTGGACTTTGGTTCCTGCAGTACCCTTATCTGCAAGGGACCTTCTCCAACACCAGGCAATCAAAGAGAAATAAAACACCGCAGAATGTCACAGTCCTTATCAGTTGAGTTTTTACCTTGTGCCCAGCTTCTGCCTGGGCCTTCAGGATATTGCTTTTGATATCTGCTGGAAGCCATGGTGCTGCTGAGATTGGGCTCTCAATTGCATTGTTAAGACATTTATCAGTCAACTTTACCACTTCATCCTAGACAAGAAAGACCTCTGTTAGAAGCAGTTCCCACATGGAAAAATCTCTGCTGAAGTTTATTAACACCTCTAAGAAACAACAAGGCTCGGAGAGAGGACAATCAGCAGATCCATACTGAAACAGAAAAGCGTTTTTCCCCCTTTATTTTGGAACTCAAGTTGTAAAGTCACAGCAAAATATCAAGTAAAAAAAGCACAATGCTTAAAAGTAGAGATGCAAAGTGCTGCGCTAAACATTCAGTGTGCAAGAGCTGAACTGTGGTTGTCCCTGAACGTGCAAGATGGGTTCACCCACAGGACACCAAGCCAGCAGCCACCAGATTACATGGTAACACGACAGCCGAAGTGTGAGTTGGCAATTTACTCTCAAATGCAACTTGGGAAGATCTTTTACCTTGAAATCCACTTAAAGATTAGACCAGCAGTTTACTGTGCTGTTAGCTACCTCTCCCATCACTGAGGGTATCAGAGCAAACTGGCAGCCTGACACATATTGAAGGCAATTAAAAATGAGATACCTTTCACTGCAGTATATATGCCATTATGCGAACTGCATTTCTTAATTCTAAAATGTTAATTAAGCATTCAATCTACTAATTGCTATTTGATTAGTGACAGAAGTTAATTAACTGAGTGGAAACTAAACCTTGTGACCTTTCTTCTTGGGGTACAACTCAGCAGGGGGAGACAGAGCCCTGCTTCCCTTGCCATATGCCGAGGTGGCTGGCTAAGGCTGGGCCTCTGCGCCTCGCTCCTGCAACGCGCCCCGAGCGGGCCCAATCCTGCTGCACCTCCAGAAGGAATGAAGCCCATTGCAGGGGAGAGAGGTTAACAAGGGCAGAATACCTGTCCCCCACACAGCTCTTGATCCACTTGTAGCTCTTTTTGCTCACTGCTAGTGAGAACTTGAAGTCATCTGGGTTTACAGAGGGGAAAAACATTTCTTCTTCTCCTCTCCCTGTAAATCACTTTTTGGCAGACCCAAATAGGAATTTATGAGACTATCTAAAGGAGAACCCCTTTTACAGTTTTTACCCCAGTCAGCACTGAACACAGCCTTGCAAAATCTTCGAAGGATCACTGTCAACATGAAAAGGCTTAAGAAACAACATCCAGTGTTAGTCATGACCGTTGCTAGCAGATAGTAAGAGAATCACACAATTACATTGAAGTGTTTTTATTTTAGAGAAGCTGCTGGAATTGCCAAAAGTCTGGAATAATTAAAATGGAATTATTGTTATTTGTAGAGCCGCAGCACCCAACTGAGAGAACCCTTAAATCCTTACACTGGACCTCACTGCACCAGATGCTGCTCGTAACGGCACCTGCACAGAATTCCTAACCGTTACTCCAGCACTGCTGATACAGGGAATACAGCTATTTCAACAGAGCACAGCAGAGTACACTGCTGCTTTAAGTGCCCTTTTGTGGTTTAACTTCCTCTCAGCTTCCCTCACCTGAGCAACCAGTTTAATTAGGTCACTCCTGTCCATTAGCAATTAAATTCCCAACTTTTGAGAAGTTTAGTACTATAAAGAAATATTTTAATGTAAGCCAGTATACATTCTATACCACCAAGGAAATACTTCCTTGATATTAAAGATCCATTTTTCTCTATTTTGTGCTTGATAAAAGCTTTGGTGTTTTACTGGTTTTTTTAATAGAAAGCCCATAGCTAGAGGTGAAAGCATTTGGCACCTGGTGATGCCTCAAGATGTCTAATTTCCAGGACATTTAGTTGTTCACATAAAACCAGTAAACCTCCTGGGGTCTGTCAATATTTTAACTCATTAGGAACTTTTATTGTTTCCATGTACTAGATAAGCTATACTTACACCTCATTCTTCCATCAAAATACAGAGCTAAGCTGCAGTGTGAAAAGGGAAGGAAAGATTAAAGGCAGCAGGGTGTGCAATCCCAAATCTTTTGTGCTTCTGAGCAGCATTCCCAATGCCACTGAAAATCACTTTGTGCAGAGATGGAGTCTAACACCGGGGGCACGTTTTGCAGCAACTTCCAAGTGTTTGCACATCACAGCAGGTTCAGCAGAAGAAAACTCTCCCATCCTCACACATTCCTGACTCTGGTGCAGCCCAAACGCAGGCAAACAGTGTCAACTGTTGTTGTTAGTTTCACTTCAGAAGCTGGTGAAAGCAGAGCAGTGGTGTATTTAAGAGCTATTTGCTCTCCTTTGTCAGATATGGTCACTGCACCAGTACAAGCTGGGAAAGGACAAAGTCGCTTTCTTCCATCCCCACAGATTTTGGCAGGGAGCAGCATGGAAGAATGAAGCCATTCATTGCCCTTTCCCAGTTCTCATTCTACAAAGATTTATCTTTTTCTCTAAAAGAACACAGATAGCTAGATAAATATTTCCCTATCAAATCAATCAAGATTGATTGATGGCAAGCATACAATTAAGATGATGAGGGCTGGCCATTTCTGACCCTGATGGAAAAGAGTTTGTAAGTTTGTTAAAGCTGATGTGAACAATTCAGTGGCATTTGACAGTGTCACTTAGGGAGTTCAGGATGCAGCTCTGCCTTCAGAAGCCGAAAAGCTATTGGCATGTCCTCCCCACCCCATGCATTTTAACAAACCTCTTATGTGTTGTAACACTTTCTACATAGGTACGTATCTTACACAATGGGAAAACTTCAGAGAGGAGATGAGACTGCTGAAAGTTGTGATCACACACTTCAGAGAGAAAACTAACACTGTTCATCAGCAGTACCAGCAAGCTCCAGGATCTAAGCTCACTGCAAGGTCCCTGCAGCTCACTCCCCTAAGCTCACTGCAGTCCCATCCAGCTCAGTCGGAAGATGCCATAAGACGAAGAGCAGAAGTAGGTGCAGGAGGAGAACCAATAGGTACATTATGTGACAAGCATCCTAAGTGGGAATTTGTATCTTCTCTAAAGCAGCTTTCAAAAGCAGACAACAAAGTGTTTTCAATAATTATTCTTAGGCCTCTCCTTTCAGGACTCATTTTCCAACTATTAACCTTCATCTCTAACCACAACTAGGAGAGGTCATTTGGTGCTACTGTAACTACAGGTTACAATTACAATTTGAAGAATTTAAAGTACACAGAGACAGCCTCTAATCTTTGTCTACCTTTTTAGACAAACACTCTCAAAAGTCATCTCTTGGTAAGGTACATCACAGGCTGAAAAGCTTTATTCTGTCTTTTCTACCTGAGGAAAACCACTGATGCTCTACTCTTAGGTTTCCATGACACAATCAGCACTTCCTTCTTGAAAGCTGAAGTCTCTTTTACCCAAAGAAAGAAACATATGGGCCCATGTCACTTATTTCTCTGTTATGCAAATGTTCTTGCTCTGATCAGGTCACTATCACCCCAGCATCTGTAGCATCCTGTATCCACATTTACTGGGCACCTCACATGACAGCAGCTGGATAGCAGTGACTGTAATAGCCCATTACAGCAATCTCAGCTTGCTTACATCATATCAGCCACAATTTAAAAACCACCACAGCACTTCTGCTCCACTGTCTCTATTTAACCAAGTAAATGTGTTTTTTTCCCCTCTCAGAAATAAAGCAGAGCTCAACAGGCAAAATACTCTGAAATAGGCTGTGTTCATGCACTTTAGTGTATGCAGAGGCAGCGCTTCCACACAGCAGGGTCTAGAGGCTACTGACTAATCTTCTTAGAGACCCGGTAATCTTCATGAGGCACTCACCAAGCAGAGAGGTGCACAAGGCATCCCTGATAACAGACCTTAAAGGGGACATGAGCAAAACAGCCTGCAGCACCAAGCATATCAAAGCAGCGGCCCTATTTGTGGGGAAGAAATGCTCAGGAATGGGCTGAGCAGAGCACGTACTGCTGAGCACCTCTCTCGGCACCTGGTTCATTTTACTGTTGAGGGAGCAAGAAAAACCACAGCTGCTTCACCGAAAGTTAGGTAATTCCTTGGGCCTCCCTGCAAGGGAGGGTGGTACCAAGAGAGATAACACTGCAGGTGCTTAACTCTGCTTGTTCAAAATGCAATCAAGAACCTAAAGCTTTAACACAAAGGAGGACAGAGCAAATTCTTGTGGTTTTGGGTTTGGTTTTTTAATTCTTTCTAGACATAGTGTTTATTTATCGTCAAACCTAGAGGGAAATCCAAATTCCTGATTTTTTAAAGCTCATTAAAAAAAGAATATCCTGCGTGGGTAGTTGTCTGATAACTGGTGAATCTATGAAAGTTCATCGCTGTTGTAAGAGAATATCCCGGTCCCTCCATCCCTTCTAGGAACTCTAAGCGTTTTCACTATGGCTCTAGCATTTCTGACCCCTTCCACGAGCCTATTTAACTCATGTAACAATTTAAAACTAAAACCAACAAAAAAACCCCAACCTTACCAAAAAGTTCAACACAGAAAAGGCAAAGCAATTTATCATTTTGTAGGCTACACCAAACATGCAGCGATTCCTGGAGGTGCCAGGGGAGAGAGGGAAGCTGAGGAATGAAGAGCAAAGAGAAGCAAGGGAGAAGAGAGCCCTCGCCCCTTTCAGGGCACTGAAGCTTGTGCGTTGGCTTCTGTGGGAATGCAGCCTGACTTGCTCAAGATTATGAGAGCACTAAATTAAACCACATCACTCCTCCATGTAACACACACAGCACTAACACCTACTTCAGAGAGGAGGTAAAAACTTAACAGAGGGGATGGATCACCAGCAAACTTGTCTCAAATCAAATGTCCAAACAATGTTCTGGGAGGGTTACTGAAGGCAAGTGAAAAGCACAAGGATGGCAGCTCAGCCCCTTAAGAAAGAGGGTGAACTATACAACACCGTACAGTTAGTGACCTACAGATAAGAGACAACTGAGGAACATCTCGAGCATTTATGCCTTCCACTCCCATGGATGTGAGAAAACTTCTCCAGACTGCAGTCTGCATACAGAGACGTTTGCCTCCCATGTTTATCTCCCTGCCCCACCACAGATAGATTTATCTGTAACAAACCACTTGTATTTTCTTTCCTATCCCTCAGTATTACTCACTCCTATTCCTAAAACTCTTGCAAACAGACCAAGGCAAGGGGAAGAGTTTTTAGAATGACCTGAACAACACTGAGCGACTGCCAGAAGGAATGAAGCCCAAGTACCTGTACGTTTAGGTTTACGTTGGGACGCTCGGTTGGCACGGGGCTGCTCCGCTCTGTCTCCAGCTGCTTCAGTTTTAGGAATGTGTCTTCAAATGCTGAAAAAGACAGAAAAGGTATTGCCTTGCTAACGTCACAGTGGAGTCATTACACTTGGAACTTGCATTACTCCTGAACACAAATTAAATGGTTTTAGAGATGTGGAAAAGAAGTGCAGGATAAGGGGAAGCTACTAGCTCAACCTCCAATGCAACTTTCAAGCCTACAGACTGCCCATACCTCATCACGGCACTCCACACTCCCAAAGTGCTTTACCCAGCCATCCTCACAGTGAACCAGAATAAGCAGAAGTTAATTGCTCAGATGGTTGCACTTCATTTCAATGTATTTGTGGCTAAAATCAGACCCCACAAAGAAGTATGACTTTTCCCTTGTACCTCTGCCTTTGGAAGTAAGCAGCTTCGAGACGGAACAGGGAGATCTGACCAAATTTGTTGTCCCAGTGGTGGGTAAAACTGTCCTTGTGCATATAACCCATAGGAGCTTTCTAATGGATCTCTGGATTTTTGTAAGGAAACAATCTCACAACAGCCCCTTCAGTTAACCTTGACCCCACAACTGATAAGAGGGAAAAATTCTTAAGTTTGCTTACGATCAGAGTCTGCTTTTTCAGCAGCAGTTTCCTTTGTGGCAGGATGAGGGCAACTAACAGCCTCTTCTGAATCTTCTGCTGCCAAGCCAACAACTGGACGGCCTGTGGCATCATCCACACAACTTTCTGGCAACTCTGTGCTGTCTAGCAAATCAACCAGAGGTATGCTGCAAAGGCAGAAAGATGGGCAGAGATACACAGAATCATGTTACCACTCTTCCTGTAACAGAAAAAGCTTCAGCATACAAACACTCTTTTATTCATGGTGTCTTCTGGTAACCAGACATACTCTGTAAAAACTGTTCAGGTAACTAACAGACATTGGCTTTTGCTGAGTTTAAAAAAAAGGGGAACATTTCATGTCTGGAGAAGAACTGACTTAATAACAGAGCAGGTCTGCATTGCTTGCTGCTTTATCAGTGGGGAAAAAAATGGAGAAAGATTAAAGCTTTTATCCATCAAATACACTTTTTCAAACATATGTCAAGTTTTTTCCAACGAATTCAAGGCACACTTTAGGATTTTTACACAAGAAAAATCAAAGGGGGAAGGAAGACGATACTGTTTGTGAGAAGCTATTTGTACAGCGCTTCACCCAGCACTTGTCAGCAGAACAGAGGGCAGGAGGGTGCACTGCAGAGGTCTGACACTGTGTTAGTGTCAGCTGTACCTACAGTTACTTCTAATTTTATTGACCTGGGCAGAAACACTGAATGAAACCTTTGTAGTAACAATGTCTTTGAAGTGAACCCTGCCTGGATCACTGCTTTATCTCCTTCAATTTCTAATGGAAATGCCTCCTTTTTATTTTGTCCTACCATCTGTATTTACAATTAAAATAGAAAAAAACAATTACAAAACCAAAAGTTATATTATGCTGCTTATGTTATGCAAAACAGTCAGGAATCTCATCCACGCCTCCAAAGTTCAGGAACAGCTAAAGCTATCCTAGCAACAGACAGGTATGGAGACAACAGCTGCTGTAGAACACGTTAATCGGACAACCTGTGCACACAACTGCATTCTGACTGTCACTCATTTCAATCAACAATCACACATACAGCTTGGTTGCAATATTGGTTTAAGAAGAAAAAAGTTTGCCACTCTTCAAAGTCCTGTCCCAAATGGTACCAAGCAAGTACCCACTGCAGCAGAACTTCCCCTTATGCACAGAGCGGGGCGCTTCCTACTTGACAATGCAGACCAGCTTTTCCTCCTGCCAGCCCCTGGAAAGTGGAAGCAGCCCTGTGCTGTCACTAGAAGCTCCAAGAAAAAAACTCCTCCTTCCCACTCAAGCACCCCAATGTTAAATACAAACCTCTGAAACAGATGACAGGGTATCACCATTTTAGTGCTAATAATGTATGAATCATCTCAAGACCATTCATTGTCGTAAAGCAAACGGTGCCTTAAACTTTTAAGTCTGTGGAACAAGAAGTTTCCAGTAAAGTAAATAATAAGAAACCTCTCGATCTACTGCACAGGCTGTCTGTGCACCACAAATGGGCAATGGCAAGCTGCAATCTTGTAAAGGGGGAATAATGGACACAGGGAATTCAACTGTTGGCAGTAACAGGCAGGAAGGGATGTTCTTCCAAGTAAGGCAACAAAGAGAGAGAGACAGAATCCCATACCCTACTGACAGAGGATGCCCATGCACGAGAGTGAGAAAGTTTTATGATTTTCACATGAAGACAACACTTCCTACTTTCTGACAGTTTTCTGTAAGTAGCATCTGGCATGCTGAGTGTGGCGAGTACAGGAGTTCAGATCTCGCCTGCAGCAGAGAGGAAGGCACTGGGTACAAGCTCCTATGAACTCCACATAAGGTGATGGTGATCCGCAACACTTCTTTGTGCTGTAATCTACTAATGCCTTTCTTACCATTGCAGCATAGCAGACAGAAAGTGAGTGAAAAAATGAAGTTTATCTTCATTAGAAAATTGCTAGGATAATTCCACAAGCCTTCCCCCCTTTGGCAACCACAGTAACCTGTACTAGGCAGACAAGTAGATTCACAAACCTGCCCACTAGTGATAAGGGCAGTCTTGCAATCTGGGGGCATATTCAAACAGCATGCTCAACATCTAGTGCTGCTCCTAGAGTGGCGTACTGCTTACATTAAGGTGATGGAAGTTTGTAGAGAACCTGATTGCCATTTGTGCCATGCGATGGAGGACTGCCTAGGACTAGCAGACTCAAGAGAAGCCTCCTAAGCCACAATTCAAGTCAGAATTGACCCCATTTTGCCTTCAGACACACCGAAACACCTACTCAGCCACCCTGAGACAGGCAGTCACAAGGGGAAAGTCACACCACAGAGACCCTCAGGCACTGGAATTCACAGGCAGATTCTTCACCTCTTTCAGAGCATCAGTGGGAAGTCTACCATGCAGGCTTCACAAATGAGCAGGCTATGGAACTGAAAAGCACAGGATACAATTTTCATCACTGCACAGAACTTCTGACTTCCCTCACAGAAGGCCAATGAATTCATACCAATCATAAGGGAAGTAATAAAAGGCTTCCCAGGAAAAGCACGGCAGTCATAGTGTGCAGTCCTCAAGAACGAAAGAGGCATCAGCTTTCCACATTCCTGTGTTTACTCACATACAAAGGATATTTGAACCTTGTGTAGTAGCAACCACCAGGCTTTATGTCTTCTGATTCAACTTCTGTCAGCATGTTTTAATCAATATTCTGAGGGAGACGCTGATAAACGGTACCAGGAGTTCAAGCCGTACAGTTATGAATATGTGACTGATCAAAGGGATTTAGTGCATGGAAAGGTTTGTCAACCCCTTAATAAATCACACAGAAGTTGGTACATACTCAGGGAACTCCCACAATTAAGGGAGTTAGCTACTGTATCATTTCATCTTTTTGCCTGACAAATACATTGGTATTAGTACGTACCACACAGCACACCAGGAGACTGAGAAGGCTGTCCTTTACAAAGCTAGTAGCATTTTTTTTTTTTTTTTTGCTTTCCTTGTTGAAAAACAAAACAATACTTAATTCTAGTTTGTGTAATACAATCCACAATATACAGCAACTATCTGAGTCTGCTGAGAGAGAAAAAGAATTCTTCTGCAAATCTGAAACCGCACGGGGCACCCGCAAGCAAATGTAGGTTTTCAAACCAGCAGTGACACAGAACAGTTTCTCACACTGACTCTGCGAGGTAGTAAAACAGTATGAAATTCTCTGTTTCCTTTTGGGGCGTTCACTGCTGCCCCTGAAGATAAGTGTAGTAGTGATTTCCAGCCTGTCACCTTTTCAGATTAATTTTTTTCCTAGCCAAAAATGCAGAAGAGAAGTTTGTTTGCCTTTAAAAGTGAGAAAAAAAAGAAGAAAAATCCTGGGAATGTCTGATCCTACAAATGGAGACTTGTCCATGCACATGCAGTTTTTAATCAAGCAGTCAAACATTATGAGACTTTTGCTTTCTCCCATCTGTCTGAAGAGAACTCCAAATAGTGACACAGCATTAACATGCCAAGTCAGCGACTGAGGGAAAGGAAACAAACCAACACACCCTTAGGAAAAGGTGCTGGCTGCAGAACCTTTGTGGATATTAAGCAAAGACCTGTCACCACCATACTGTTTCAAGACATCCTTGTGTTTCCTCAATGTTATTCCCAGGGCATGGTACCCATCCCTGGGCAAGTGAGGCTGGGTGGTGTTGGTACTAGTGTGGTGTAATTTCTCAGTCTGCTATGGAAAGCTGTCACTTACCCTCATGGGAACTAGGATAATAATTCTCCCCAAATCAACATGAAGTCACACTGAAACAAGCCCAACACAGAGCAAAATCACCCCTTGGGCTGTATGTAAGACTCAAAGCCATATGGCAAATATACCATGCTAAATCAAATCCATTCCCACGGTAGCTTCCCTGAATTGGAACTAGTTCTGCCATCATGCAAAAAATCTATTACCCAAACTTCAGCCACAGCTTTAGTTACCAAAGTTGCAGTGAATCCCAGGGCAGCGTGTGATGGTCAGCACACTGCTGGCAGCTAGGACACCCAGCCTCTACTCAGCAATGGTGAGATAACACTGGAATGCTGCGCCCAGCTCTAGGCTCCCCAGGAAGAGGGATGTTGACATACTGGAAGGAGCGCAGCAAAGGGCCACGAAGATTATAAAGGGTCTGGAGCACCTGGCATGGGAGAGGCTGAGAGAGCTGGGACTGCTCTGCCTGGGAAAGTGAAAGCTTGGGAGGATCTTACCTATGTGTATAAAAACCCAATTAGGGACAGTAGCCAGGCTCCTCTCAAGGAGCCTAGACAGGCCAAGATGCAACGAGCACAAACCGAAATACAGGAGATGCCACCTCAATGCAAGGAAAAAACCACCTTTTTTGCTGTGAGGTTGGTCAAGTACCAGAACAGGTTGCTCAGAAAGATGTGACATCTCCATCCTTGGAGCTAGTCAAATGCCAGTTGGCAAGGTCCTCAACAACCTGCGCTACTCAGCCTAGCATGGGGGTGGACCACATGATCTCCAGAAGCCTCTCCCAACCTCAACTATCCTTGAATTCCATGACAGCTATACAAAACTGAGAGCCCAGCAGTCAGCCACTACTTGCAGTGGCCTGATGACTACATAAACACATCTGAACTTTAAACTCTGAAATAAAACAGCAACTTGTTCTTGCCACAACATTCATTCATTTTAAACACAAAACTATCCCAACTTTCTCCACTCTAATTAGTGGCTTCTCCCTCATCTACACAGAAATTGTATTTTAAAGTTAAAACACCTGTTTTCATTGCCATATTTTTATGCAACTTCATAAACAATAAAGAAACAATTAAGTTTGATTCACTCTAGAAGTTTACAGCATCCACACTTTGCAAAATCTAAACATAAAAATAATACAGCAGATTGCTCTAATCACCTCTGTATGTCTCACAGATCTGTAGCTTGCACATCCTTTCAGTTTTTTAAGCAGAGTTGTAAAATACTCAGATTTCATTAGCAATCTCTTCTCTTCCCCCACCCCACCATTCGGATGCAAGGGTAAGGAGGTGAAAACATCTCAGGCAGCATTAAGTTATGTCCTGGCTGAGATTTACTTTCTTGGTCCTTCACGGCTAGACATAGGAAAACGTTTTTGTATTTCTGGGAAAATTTGAAACTTATGAAAACCATTTGAAATTAATTCAAACACTTTTTGAAAAGCCAAATATGGGTGAATTTTAGAAGTGCTCTACCACAACTTTTTTTCTTTAAACAGGAAAATAATATTGCAACTTCAGAAAACACATGAAAACACAAGGCATTCAAGGGTAAAGGTAGTTCTTCACATTGTTAAGGGCCCCCATGAACACCAGTGAGCCATGAAGCTGGAGTCTTAACCTCTGACTTAACAATTAACCCTGTGAATCATATGGTAGGACTGGTGTTTGTCAGGACATACTTCTGTTTCATTTCAAATGTAGCACAGCAACAAAAAAGAAAGAAAACTGTATAGAAAGAAAAATAAATTACCTTTTCAGAAGTTCTGATAATTTTATTCTTAAAAAATTAAAGTATTTCTAATCCATTTCTAAACAACAGTTTTCAGAAGACTCGTTAAAAAAAAAGGGGGGGGGGTTAGTTTTCAGATAATCATCTATCTTAGATACTTTTAAATAACCATGGTTCAAAAGAAGAGCAGTTACATCCTCCATCTAAGATTTTCGAAACCACATTATAACCCTCTAGTTGAAGGTGAAGTTTTATTACAAGTTTGAGTTCCTCCACGGGTCTCAAAGTGAAGCCCAGCTAAAAAAAAAATAAATCTTTCAATCGTGAAGAAAAACTTTAACACAATTAAAAAGACACATATATACTCTTTTTAATGCAAGGCTGACATGTGGCTTCTGGTCTATATGTTAATATGTTTTTTCCTTAAAGACTAAATACCAACAGCAGGATATACACAGCCTTTGTAATAAAACCTTTTTTCCCCCACTCAGTTTTGGGTCCGTTGTCCTAATCTCAGACCAAAACGGCACACTCCAGCCTCTGCTAGAAAGCAGTCTCTAGCTCCAGGAAGGCCCGTGCCTCAGAGGCTGGTCATGGTGGTTTGGTCAGCATAGGCACCGGCACCGCTATGCATTCCTGCATTCTTCACATTGCGCTCATGGACAAAAGCCGTGTACTGTCCGTCCGCAGCGCGGGTCCTCGGCGGGGACCATGCGTCCCACAGGCTTCCACCACGGTGACAGCGTTCGGCAGCGTCAAAGGGCCTGGATTATTGGGGAGCGGGAGGGGGCACAATTAGTTAACAGGTATGGATGAGAAAGAGGGTGGAAAAGTAAAGCAAAGGTAAAGCCAAGAAGGCCTGATGCGAAAAGGCAAGAAAAAAGGGCATAGCTGGAAGGTAAATACTGAGGGGAAGAGGCATGCAAGTGTACGTGTACATGACGACGCTGTCAAATAAACCCCTTTCTGCTCAGCATCAGGCACATCTTTGCAGAAGTCCGAAATGACAAGTTAAGCTATCTCATGTATACATTGTCTGCCCTTACCAGATGAAAAGCACTTTGTATTTCAAAGCACTTCACAAAACTGAGCCAGAACCACACACGTTTCACAGATGGGAGAAACTAATGTGATGCAGGAAGAGACCTCCCAAGTACACAGCACACTTTATTTGTGGGATGCTGAAAGGGTTTAAGTGGCAGCTCGAAATGTACACCTGAAACAAGCATCTATAACACAAGTTTTCAAAGTCACTGGAAAATGTAGGTTCTGATGCAAGTTAAAAAAAGAGGAGAAAACAGGAACTCAGAAAAATGAGCATTACTGTGCAGGAGCAAACGACAGAGCACAAACAAACCATTCACAACTGAGCTGCCTAAGGGGAGAAGGACTACCACAGAAGCTGACTGTAGCTATACTTGATTAACATAAAAAACTCAGTTGGAAAAAAGAAGCATTTTTAAAAAAGATAATACCAACTAATACCTTGCTTTCTAATTTTGCATACGAAGGCATAAGAGTTCTTAATTTTAATTTTTAAATTTCTAAAATCAAGCTCACGGAAAAGCCGTGCAGAGTTATGGCTGGTCTATATGACAGTTGGAACAAAGCCCTCCAAAAGCTAGAACGAGGAGCAGGTGAGAACACCCATCACTTTAAACAGTGTTTTGAAAAATATTTTTATGCAGGAGCACTTAGGTAGTAAACTGTAAGTCTTTAGGCACAAGCGTTTCCAAAGTAGTAGGGATAGGCAATTTATTGAAACAGCTGAATTTTGAAAGACTTTTGAAAACGGACCACAATCTACACATTTTTGCTGTTCATCTAGAGGGGTCCTGGACAGCCCCCAACTCAAATTCCACCTTCTCACGTCCCAGAAAGCTGGTTGAGCACTCCCAGCCCTGCCAGAACAGCCAAGCAGCCAGCACAGCAGTTGGAAGATCACATGTGTTAAGGCAGAGAAGCAGAAAAGCATGCAGGAGTCACAGCAGCGGTAAATGATTAACGCTCAGGGATAGTCCTCCTTTAGAAATGAGAGAGGGTTTGTATAAAGGTCACCCATGGGTAAATTTGGAGTTGGGTTTTTTGTGAAACATGCTGAGGAACTGATGCGTTAATACTGAAGGTTCAGATCCTCAAGTGCTGATTACATTATTTTCCCATTTCTACAATTTAAGCAGCTAAGGGAAAGCTACATCTACTAGCAAGCAAAAAATCCCTTACTTATTCCACAATAAATAAAAGAATGATGAAACCTTTGCTTCCTGAAAAGCACAGAGACAGCTTCTTAAAAAGACTAAAGTTATAAAGTCACTGATTGTGTTTTAGGCTTCCCAGCCTCACAACTCATATTTCAGACCATGCAGAGCAGTTTTCCTGTACTGACAGTTTTACAGGAATGAAGGGAAGAAAAAAAGAAACACTAAAATCCTTCCTATCTGGCAAAGTACTTTCCAGAGTCTGGCACAACTGCTGTTGGCAGCTGCAGCATTAACATTTTAAATTGAAGGAAACATTGACATTAGGAAGGGATCTAAGCTGCAAGGTAGCCAATACAGGCATCTGCCAAGCAGAGAACAGAAACTCATGAGGTCGGGACCTTACTTCTAAACCCCTTCAATCTAACCATCTACAAAATACCCAGTCCAAAAGATTTTGTGCTCTCAATCCTCAGCAAACTCTCTCTAAAAGAAGACTATTTTTCTGACAGAAAGTGAAGATAATTCATGCAGAAACAGGCCAATTAAAGACAGTAGCAGTTGAAAAGAGATCTTGTTAGCAGTTTTGAGACACCAAGACTTGAAGGCGCAATAGCCAAATCACAACCCCTGCAATAAATTCCTGGACATTCTGAAATAAATCCTGGAAATTATATTAACTCAAGCCCATTTCCCATCTAGGAAGCTAGAATGTAGCTCCACTGTTGACTCAGCTCCAAACTGTTGTCGTCTTCCTACCATTGGATGTGCCCTTCATTACAGGCAGTACTGTTTCCAGTGTTAAAGCCTCTCTGTCAGGAGCTAACTGCCTTCAATAACAATATGCCTCTATGGAACAGAACACAGGAATTACACTCTCAAATAAAATACATCAATTGCCAAGAAGCTTCTTTTCTTCATGGCATGCCGTTTGGGTTACATGCAGGTGGATTTTATATTCACTCCCACTCGTACAGAGAAGCTCCATACTGCAGCACCTGGCATGCAAGCTTAGATTGCTTCACAATGTTGAGACAGATGGGCTGAAGTTCTTAATCCTGAAACAGGCGTACCAAGACCCAAGCCGAAACAGACTGTAGAGACTTCTCTCTGCTTCTGACAAAAGCAGGGGGATTTCTGTAAGCAATAGAAGCCTTGCAAATACTGGCAAGGACACAAGCACAAATCAGGCACCCAAGGCGAGCTGTTTGGAGCAAGAGTCAAACATTTCCACCAAAGGAAATACCAGTTTCTAGCACGCATCTTGCAATTAGACCAAAAGAATAAAAATAAAGGCGCATTGAAAATGCTAAAGAATAAAGAAACCACCACCTTTCACCCACCACCACGGAGGGAATCGAGCGATCAACAGGATCTCATCATAGACAAGCACAGATTTCAGATACTAGACAAATCAAGGGCAAAAGAAAGAAAAAACAGCATTGATCATATATTCTGATTCAAACTTCAATAAAATGCAACACAGAAAGCAGAATTATCATCCCACTTACAATTCAAAATCCATAGTAATCGGAAGTCTTTAATCAGTAAGTT
Organism: Zapornia atra; assembly: GCA_013400835.1. Lineage (NCBI taxonomy): Eukaryota > Metazoa > Chordata > Aves > Gruiformes > Rallidae > Zapornia > Zapornia atra. The sequence continues at coordinate 82,193 of VZTU01005362.1, forward strand.
TTAAGGAATACCTGTCATTGCATGGTTAGAAAGAAGCATCTACTTTTAAGATGCTGAAGCAAAGTAGGTTTATATGCCTGACAACGGGAGAAGACCGTTTCTCTTGAGGGCTGAAACTGCTTAGAGTAAGAGCTTTTGTGTTTCTCCATTCCATTCCTGCTGCTCCTAGAGCCTTGCAGAAATCAGAATTACTCTTCCAGGCTAAACCTTACCATCTCTGGATGCACAAGAAGCTGAAAAAGTTAAGATAGTGTGTGCACAAGTATTGGATTGATAGATGTCAGTTTTGGTTTTGAAATAGCTTTGCAACGTAGAATTACTTGAAGATAAATGATATGTACATTCATCTTCAAACATGTCATCTCATTTGTAGATGCACCCAATCTATTAAACAAATATTCTGATTACATGAAATCAAAGCTCTTACCTTCAGCTTGCATCATTCTCCTCAAGTTCCCATTCTACCCAAGACAATGAGAAAATCAGCTTGCTCATTTCAAAAGGTTCAAAAGAGATGCACAAAGATATCAGTTTACAAGGATCCGCATTTTGTTAAGGATCAAGGTAAGTCCTTGGGCCCCACAATACCAAGCAAAGGGTTACACGGAGTATTATGGCAAATGAAAAGGACCTCATTCTCTCAATGACTTGAAAATGCTGTTGCTGATTTACTAACTTAAACCCCTGAAGAAATTTTCTTTTGGTTGGCAGGCCTGTTGACCTCACCTCCCCACACTATGTTCACAGCTAGAAATCAGCTGCACCATCGCTAACTTGACTGTCAACTTACGTTAAAGACACAAGGAAGGTAGCTCATTTAAGTGCAGATAAAAGAAACTGGCACTTGAATCATGCATAAGCAAGTAAAATCCATTTCCCAGCAAAGCAAAACATACCACTTCTTGTCTTGCTGGCTGCCTCCTGGGCTCCTTGGGAGTTTTTCTATTTCCACTAAGACTGGGGCAGAAGGAACCGCTGTTAGGACAGGTAGGTTTGGCTTTGCATTCCAGCTCTTTGGAGACAGAATATAAACCAGGAAGTTACGTACACACATTAACAAAACAATGACATATTACACACAACAAAATGTATCACCACTTCCCCTTAAGCACAGAGCTAAAGCAAGGCTGTTGTTTTCCACCACTTCCACAACACTGCATGCCTATGCCCAGCCTTTTCTAGTGCTGCCAACACTGCTGGGATCATAATGAACCCAAGGCTGCTCAAAGATGTCAGTAAAAAGCTGTAGCCTGTTGTGTTCTTTTTAAATGTATGCAGTGATGTTTTCCTTCTGTAAACTCTGCAGTAATGATTGGCACCTTTGGGTGCCATTTGAAACAGACCTGCTCCTCAAAACCCCAACTATCTGTCTACGTATCAGCAGAGATTGAGTATTTTAATGTTAAAACAAACCAGATTGCTGTTTTCACCAATATGTGACCTTTCTGTTGCGTTCCGCATCTGAAATATTCCAGAAAACCGGATAGGTTCTTTTCAAACTCCCAGTGTTGTTTGATACGTTACCGTATACTACCATCCCTTTTCAGTGAAACAAGGTATTTGGCAAACAAGTACTGAGGGAAAGGGGGTGTCTGATTTTCCTTCTCAAACTCAGAAATCACTGAATTTTTGCTAACAAAAATGTCCAGGTGCATTCCCTTCTTTCAGAGAAAACAATACTGTAACTAGGTATCACCACAGGTGCAGAAAAAGTACACTATTTTTTCTATTTAGCATACAGAATTCACGTGCTTTGGATAACAACTTTTGACACAAGGGTCCTTATAAATAGTATAGTTTCTCTAGTACTGGGGCATAAGGCATCTACCTTACTCCAGCTAAAATAACCAATTATCGTGCTTGTAAATTAGTAAGCATTTCTTGGCATACAATTTAGTAGTTAAATGTGTGTAACTTTCAATTAGTCAATCACTGAATTTTAAGAACAAATAACAAAATCCTCAAATCTGCTGAAATACATGGAAACTGCCCGTAATAAGAATGAAAGGGAGAGTCCTTACTTGTGATCCATTAGTCTGGTTGATAACAGCACTGTTTGCAGTACTGAAAAACAAAAGCAATTTAAATTATCAGATCAACAGATTATTTTTTTGCAGGCTAGCAGAACTGTAAGGATTTTCAGAAAGAAAAACAAAAGTCTAACAAAGACCTTTCCAATATACTTAAATGTTCTCAAAAGAAAACTTATAAACTTTTGGGTTAAGTCAGCTGCCTCATTCTAGGTAACTAGGAGTTATCACATTGCTTTTCATTTGTTCAAACTGCAGTTTATCTGGAATTCATCTGGTTTTTCCTCTTCCTTTCCTAGATCAGTTTGGTTAAGAAAGTCTTCCTGATGCAGCAGTAAGGTACAGCACTTCTAAAGCAAAATTGATAAAGTTTTAGTTAAAACACCCAGCAAAATGTGACACTGTCAAACCCCACCTACATGCTGTAGATATGTTTGTTCCATAACTGGGACTCTTCAGGTTTAAAGTTTCACATCCAAGTTTATCAGAAAAATTCATGAGTTTTCTCTGCATACAAGCTCTAATGGATTGAATTACTACTTCAGTGTCTTAAAAGCAGCCATTCAAAATTATGCGCACAGCAGCTCAGCACAGCATTAATAGTAATTTCATATCATTAAATATTTAATATATTTAATAAATTAAGACCCATATCCCTATTCCTGATGATTTCTGAATATGCAAGAGACATTTCACATTTCCACATTTTTATGAGACTTAAAAGCATTCATGCCCTGCACAATAAATATGCATTATGAATCTCATGCAAAGCAAGCTTTTTTTTCCCCGGACTTCTAATCTTTTAAGAAATTATCCCAGTCTCCCACAACTCATTAATCTTTTGATTTACAGTCTGAACAATAGCTATCCAACCTGGCAAGCTGAAAATGGAAATAGATTTCTGTACCTACTTCAGCAATTCTTTGGAATTTTTTTTTTAAATACCATAAAGTCGATACCAAACAGGCTGCTCCTTGCCCGTTTCCCAACTTGGCACCTTCTGTATTGAAAAAAGGTGGAGGTTGCCACAGAATAGCTCACCTCCACCAGAAATATTAAGGAATGCCTTCTGGTTAGTGCATTCCCCAGTGCTGAGTTAACACAAAAGAATGGAACAACATACATCTTTCATGATGCATTTCAATTAGCAATGCTCGAGTGTAGAGTTTCAGAAATGGCATAGATTGCTCTGGAGACTTAACACAACAGTGCCACACCTAGGTGCAGATCAGAAGGCTGCCGCTCTTATCAGGAGGAGAAACTGCATATGAAGTTTCTGTTCCCACTCTCGGAATGACCTAAGCAGCATGAAACTCAGAAAAGGGGATGACAACACAGCATGACAAGAATACTAATTAATCAGTCACATTCTGCATGCAGAGATCTTTAGTCCTTTAATGACACACAACGTTGAAGAGAACTTTCCCGCTTTAAACTCAATAGAGAAAGTCGCAGAGACACCTGCGCTGAACTAACTCCAGCCCTGTCCCCTCACTTCCTAGGCTTCTCCCCCATCTCACACAAGAATCAATCCTGCTACTACACACAGAAAATGTATGCCTGTTTTAAGTCTTTCGTTCTAAAACATTATTGTGATATTCCCTACTGCCTAACATCTACAGATGCCTACTTGTGATTTAGCTCCTTCACTGCCAAGTAACTCTTCTTAGCCTGGTTTCCTGTCTTCCCTTAAGGAAGGGTATGAAGCCTGTATAATTCAGTTTCATATGAGTATTTTGCATTGCAACAGCAAGTAAGAACCTACATATGCAGAAAGACTCTAAGTATAGAAATAAAAAAACAAAAGCCATCTCTTGGTCATGAATAATTCAGTATACATACAGAAAAACAAATCCATATAGAAAAATAAATGCCAGTGTAGCACAGAATATAAAACCATCAAAATTTCTCAAACATTTATTTTACCGTATCTTCCCCATCTCCAAACTTCACTTGATTATCTATTTCAGTGACACAGCCAGAGCAGGCAGATCTCAGTAAGAAAAGATCCTCACATGCTTTTTACCCAACCTCTTCACATGGCAGCATACAGAACTACAGCTCGTATCCAGCAAGAATCAGTTAATCATAAACAAACATCTTTCCCTGCTAATAAGCAAGTCTGGCAAAATCTTCAGCATGACAGCAGAGCAGGAGCTTTGCTCTGAACAGTAGGCTTTATGTAAAGCAAACAGAAAACCCACAGCAAAACCACAGGTGAGGTTAACACTCTCTGCAACTAACTTGTCTTTTGCAGAAACATGCTCAAGCACAGGTGGCAAACATCAAAGATATTTAAATACTGGCATTCACCTTACCTTGTTTCTTCAAGTTTAGCAGAATGTGCTGCAAAAATAGGAAGTGTTAATTAAAATTTAATTTGTAACTACATTATCAGTTAAGTATCAAGTATAATACTAACAAAAATAGTTTAGCACTACCTAAAAGTAGGCAACCGAAAGAGTTAGAGTTGCACGTATCCCATGTATGTGCCAAAACCAAAATCCTAATCTGGAAAAATAAAAAATCTGAAGAGCAAGACAAAGAGTTGGATTTAAGCAAGCATCTGAATGCATGCATGGAGGTCACATCTGACTTACGCAAGAGTGGGAGTAAGAGATAAGGAGAGTATTTCATGTTGTCAGGCTGTAACAACAGAGTGCAAACGCTAAAGGACAATGAAAAAAATTCAGTGACAAAAATTTCAAACTTGCTTAATAAATTTTCAATATTATCATTAGTATATCTCTGTTTACTGGATGCAAGTTTTCCATCTTCATAGTGAGACCTGTTAGGCAAGCTAGAATGACACGCTTGGACACAAGCTTTTTCAAATGAATACATGCGGTCTCCCAAGTAAGTTAAAGAAAATCTAATTTTGCCAAGTCAAGAGGGCAAACAACTACAGAAGAATTCCTATGCAGTAGCTTTGAAGGATATGATTACTTGATTCTCACAATGGATTATACTCAAATTTGAGAAGGTCAACAGTTTACCTTTCATTTGCAGTGTTCGTCTTGAATATCTCTTGCTGGGCCTCCTTTCAAAGGATGCTGATCTCCTGGCTTTGTTGGTCTTGGTGGTTTGATATTCTGTTTTCCCACTAGTGATGCCATGTAAAAGTACAAACCAATATGATAAATCACTTATTTTTAATGACAAAATAGAGACACTGCTCATCAACACATCACATTTCTATTTTAAATTCATAGCTTAACAATCTGATCCCAGTTCTATTAAAAAATCTCAAACCTAACACCTCAAAAGGCTTTTTACAAAAAAGGGATGGAGTTTTACAAACTTCCAATTTCATCTCATTGTCCTAAGACAAAAAGCTGAAGCAATGACACCTTAAAAGATTAGGTTGCTGAAAAAGGACATTTGTCCTTTGTGCATCTCTGTGAGCATGCTGCTTGGGAGAGGTTGAAAATTCTAGGTGAGAGCAAAGCTTAAGCTATCTTGCCAAAGGTCATGGATAACAGGACTAAAACCAAGAACCTAGATGCTCTCACTTTCATGCAAGATTTCCCCTCTCCTCCTCTCCTGCCCAAATTTGGCCAGACTCTGCCGCCCAAGGCAATAGCAGCCTCATGTTCTGCTGACTCCTTGGTACTACTGATCCTTTCTGAAGCAGACCAGATGGTATTGCCTCAGTTCCTGGAAAGGGAAGCAAAGTATATGCATACTGGCTGGGGCGGTCATGCTCCACCCCCTTCCATATGTTCTCACCAGCTCTGGTGGGACAACCGACAGCATCCTGCAGGCCACTCTGGGACCACAAGCCATTCAGAAGTCTGAAACATGCACTGGTAGTGCCTAATGTGGAATGGGCATTATTCAAAGCTTCTGAAGGACTACCCATCACTCAGACAGGAACTCAGCAGTCAAAAAACTTGCAATGTCACAACCGTGCAAGTCAACGGTCCACCCTCTATGGATAGATTTAAAAACAGGTAGGCTTTCAAGAGGAAGTGATCTATACAACACAATTTACTATATGCTATGTAAGTGACATCAACCTTGAGAATCCTTTGGTTTCCTACTGAACAGACCAGAGTCACTTCAAGATACATCAGAAAACGCAGGGGAAAAATCCACGTGATTTAACAGAACCGGTAATACAACTACTCAGATTGTAATTTTCACTGCTCTACGCATCCCAGGTGAATAAATACCAAGTTCTCTCCTGTTTGCACACATAATCCAAGAAAAGCAAGACATGACAGATGATATGTCCTAAACAACAGATGACACTGACCTGTACCGGAACCGGGATCCTAACCGAATGAATCCGGATCGGCTTGAGTTCTTTTGGACAGGACCACGGAGCCGGAAGAAAGCATGATGTTCCACTGCACACTTCCACAAGTGTTTGCAGGCTTTGGGATGATCCAGTCTAAAGACAAAAGTGTGCTCCTGCTCCTTTCCCTTAAAGCACACAAAGCACATGGGTGATTTATGAGGGGCTGAAGTCAAAGTTACAATTCAGTGCAAGCGAAACAAAAGTCAGGTTTTATGAATACTGAATTCTGTGTTTGAAAAAATATTTAAGGCAGAAAAATCAACCTTTTCAGAAGCTTTTAAGAACAACTGCTACATTGTCTCAAGTTGGAATGGGCTAGAGCCCATATATTTAATGAGTCAAACCTCTGAATAACTACCAATTAAAGACATTATTATAATAGGAAAGTATTTCTCAAGGAGGCTAGCAAGGTCTCGTTTCCAAATCTGATTTTCTCTAATTACTACAGCTCACATTTTTTATCATCTCAGCTCTGAGATTTCTTCTCATGGGAAGAATTCTGGCATCTGCTTAAGGAATTAGTTCCACTAAATGTGCTACCTGGCCATTTTTTAAACTTTCTTGCCAAACAAGCATACTGCTCCCAAATTTTCTGGCCTACACTATTTTCACCAGGTTTTCCTCTTTTTAGGGGTTGGGTAAATTCAGGGGGGGAAGTAAATTAACCTATTTATCTTATACTTAAGTCCCTTTATTCCCTTCTTCCCACCAAATCACAACCAAAAATATTGCAAGGCATCAATGTTTATTCTCAAAAGTTAAATATAAAGAAAGAGGTTGGGGTATATTAACTAGTACTTTATAATCAAGACTGAGATGTAACTAAACAGATAGTTATCTACCTGTTCATCATCTTCAACAACAACTAGCGTGAGTTTGTTCTTCTTGAAGTCAAGCCTAGTTATCTTTGGCCTGCAAGATGAACAGAAAACAGAGGTTATGTCTAACACTCAGTAAATCACCCAAGAGGTGTGTTGGATGCGCTGGTCCAAGCCTCTCCCCCAAATATTTTTTTCTGGTTACATTCATGCAATGGGCCTTGATTACACTATAGATACCAATGTATTACTTCAAAATTTAACACTTAGCAAGAAACCTTGATTATAAGAAGTCAGCAACTTCTACAGAGATAAATTTTTAAAAAAATAATTACTTGAACTGAAATAAAATTCCACCCAAATATTGCTCCTTGTCTACTCTTTCACAAGCCCACAAAACTAAACTCAAAGACACAAAGGCAGGAAGAAATAATTTTGCTTTATCAAAGAAATGTAAATCTTTGAACATATCACAGATCAATTCCTACAATGAGTCTGAGAAAATCCAAAAGGGAGTAACATGAACACGACATGACACAAAAACACAACCACTTCCCACACGCCCACCTAAAACATACCCAGAACTGAAGGTGCAGGGAGAAGATACAGAGATAACATTTCTGCTACACAGTGAATGTTTTTCTAAGAAGTTTATAAAATTGAACTGGGCTAACCCAAACAAACTATACATGCAATGAATTATCATCTCATTATCTGCTTACTCACTCTTTGTATACAACTTTGAAAGACTGGATAGCAATTACAGTATAAAGCACTTAAATGCCTGTGTACCCAGACCCACACCCCACCCCGGTTTCTATGCAGTGTAAACCCCTGCAAAAATTCACCAGAATTCTGAAAAAACATGGGGTGTAATTCACATATTTGTCAGACAAAGAAGCACGCTCATAAAAACTAAAGGAAGTTCTCTGTCCCCTGACTATATAGAGTTCTGATAGTGGGGGGATGTTGTGTATGATATCTATCTTTTACTTGCCTCTAGACTGTTACACATACACAGCCCATAATAACATACCAACCAAGAATGTTAAAAGAAGAAAGTTTTTGGACCCCATGAAAACGTTCACAGGCTACAGAGTATTTCCACAGGTACCTATAGTATTAACAGTGCTCCCATATCCCAAACGATTTTCTTTTTATTTGCTATCGCAAAAGAAACGAAGGAGTAGAAATCTAGAATGTTTTAACATAGAGAGCTTACCAGAAAAACAAACCAATCTTTGTGTCTCCTTCAAAAACAAGAACTCCTGTAGGTGTGAGTCCCAGGCTGTAATCATTGCCATCTCTTGCCTAATTGTCACAAAACAGAGGTTATGTTCATTTTGGTGTTCGACCCTTTCTCCAAATTACTCCAGTGATTAATACAGCGTACTTCTCCAGTGTTACAATCAAACACATATCTGCTTATTTTATACAACAAAACTCTTGTGGTTCAGTGATCTTATGCAATGGATTTTTCTTGTTTGCAACTCTTCAATAAGGCTGACTAAAGTGGAAAATTAAAGTTTGTTGATTTGTATGTGTAATAAAGACCTCCTTGTGCAGTTCTCTGCACTTCCTTCTCCACAGGAGTTCTATTTTTACTTGTACTTTTTCAGCTGGCAGCTGACTAGGCCTCAGCCAATTTTAATTTAATTACTATGATTTCCACATAACACTCAGTCTACATACAAACTGTAGTACATATTGCCACGTCCATCACCTACTGAACGCAGAGCAGACATGTTTGGACTAAAGTTATACCTTCTAGAAATCTGTACCACAAAGTGGAATGCTGATGCAAAGCCAGATCACTTGTTACACCATTTACAATATTCTTTCTTGGTTCCTCAAAGCAAAACCAGCGTTGAGAAGTGGGGCAAAGCTAACATCATTTCCAGAGGTCACCATGCTGCGGTTAAACATACCTTGACTATGTGCATGTCTACACCATACATTTCCAGCCACTTAGCTTTGTTTAAGTAGTTAGTCTCAGCCTGTGCTGGCGTTTGCCCCCTGAAATAAAACATTTTGCTGTTAGGTAGATGTCTGAAAAAGCACAGAAAGGAAAAACTGGTATGTGAAGAAAGAGGAAAACAAATTCCCTGAGAGTTTGTGAGAAAGCTAAACATCACTAACACTTGTTTGCTTTCCTGAACATCAAGGTTGCTTCTGTAAGTTTTTATCTGAAACTGCTGCTGCAAAAATTACTGCGTTTCAAGATTCTGCAATCTCATCATTTTACTCACACCTTTGGAAAGAGTAATTTTTCACATTATATCCTCTTACAAAATATGACAGAACCACATTAGAATTGTGGTCTTGTTGAGAAACATAGAACAAGCATCAGCAGCATCTTTTTTGATGTATTCTCTTCACAGAAAAATCAGTGTGCACAGCTGGTTAGCAAGCATGGGAAGATCTAGTACCTGCACTCTTTCCACTTCTCAAAAATGGCTAGTTCCATCTCTTCAGTCTGAGTGGGAACAAACCTGAACTCAGACACCAGTTCAGGCACATGTTCAGCAGGATCATAGTCTCCAAGTTCCGCTAGAAAAGAACATATTTGTCAAGCAATGTTGCCAGTACACAGCCGATATTAACAGGAACTTTTCCAGACTTTACTAGTTAATCTAAAATACTGAATTTCTTCACATTTCCCCTTCTCCAGTCCTCCCAATATTTGAAATGTCATCTTTCTTCACAGGGAAATTATGGACACTGAACAAATGGTGGTGTTCTCTGCACAAGAGCTTTGCATTAATTTTTACAAAGAGCTATTTATATAATCATTAACAAGCTTCCTATAAATGGAAGTTATCAACATCCCTGAAATTCACCTTTTTTCTGTCTTGCAGAACGTTTTTAACCTTTTTATCTCTTAGGTCTCTCAGACAGTAGCTGACTACAATGGAATTTTACCTTAAATTATTGTAACAAAATCTCCTGACCTTCAGATAAAGCAAAACCAAGCCTCACACTTTTCATAAAACTATTTGTCCATTCTAAAAATCAATTTCTGGCTTTATGACTAAAAATCCCCTTTCTCCTGATGAAATTACTCCTTATCAGGGCACAATCATGCAGCTGTTGTCAGTCTCCTTTTCATCCAAGAACATAATCAGTGCCCTAGTGGGTCAGTCAAATGGCTCATTTAGTCCACTGCTGCATACTCAAATGTGGCAGCAGGAGATGCTGTTGAGAGAGCACAATGGAGCAGAGTCATCAATGGGTGTGCCACATGAAAAGCACAGCCTCTTTTTGCCACAAATGCTAACAAGTCCGGCTTTTAAAGACCCAGTATGCCTAAAGTGCCAAAACTCAGTCAGAAAGCTTTATAAAAATGTCCTGATTTTCAGAGTCACTAAGCATTTGCTTCTCCCACTAATTCCCAGCAGCTTCTTAATGTAAAAAAAATAACAGGAATAACTCTGGGACTTGGACCTTGGGTACGTGATACAGGCCAACTATTGTCCTGCCTGAAAAAGGAAGTTACAGGTCTTTGTGTAGGAAAAAAAAAAAGCGACATCTTTGGGAAGAGATGGCAAAGTCAAATAAATACACCCAATACTCCATAGGTACAAAAACTATAGGCAATCTGAAAACCTGTTTCTTGGCTTTCTGAAGACTGCAAGCATAAGAATAGTTTTCTCATCCCCTTCTTTTTTTTTTTCTTTTAAATGCTGACTGCGGAAGTCTGTAGTTCTATAATAATTTACTCCCACTGAAACGCCTGCCTCTGCTGAAAGGAATGCTGTCAAAGCCAGCTTAGGTTCCAGCTGATTTAAATAAAAGTACACAGCTGTCAGACAGTAAGATTAAAGCCCTGCTACGGGCCTCACTGTGGAGACAGGAAAGAAAAGACCAACACAAAAAGCAATGGATATATGGCCTAATTAGATCACTTTGTTTTTCAAAAAACTTAGCTGCTGAACATGTATCTTAAGGCTCTTACAATGCTAATATTTTTAACTATGGAATGTATTCTAACTGTTTTCCTTCCGTGCAAAAAGTGGGTTACAGAGGCAGGTATCTTTACGGTTTAATGTCAACTCACTATACCTGCACATGATCAGGACCATTAGCAAATCCTGCCTGAAATATGTTTTGAAAAACATCTGTAAGATAATGAATTTCAGTGATTTAAGTCCTTTTACTTAACTCCTGCAAAATAAGTACAACAACGCACTGGTTTAAAAGATAAAATGTGCAAAGAATTTGTGCTGCTCAAATATGCGGCACATCTCTGAATTCCCTCTTCATCCCAGAGGGCTGCACACTGGAGACATGGGTCACTAACACATTTCTACAAATAAGCAAGTCAGATGTTGTGGGATTTTTTTACATACAGGACATTTCAATTGGAGTGCAGAACCAAAATAATTTTGTACCCAATTTACATAACTAATAAAACACAGGGCAGAAATTACAAGATGAAAAAACGCAAACTGAAGACCTCGTATCTTGTGTGACAGTGGACAGGTTTGCACACAAGCACCCGAGAAAACAAGGTTAGGGCAACGCTTTTTTATGTTCAGAATCTCCTCGTTCCATTTCCTGAGGAATCAAGTCATTTTTCTATGTAAGCTCTCAGCAAAATTAATATAAAAGAGAGCTGTGCTTCCTGCTGGATTGCTACACCTGGGCAGAACCTATTTTCAGGGTGTAAGGAGGACAGACTAGAAGAGGTAGTAAAGAGTCTACACGACACTGTTCATGCAACTTCATCCTTCCCCACTGGTACCTACTCACCTTGCATGTTGTAAGCTGCCAACTGGACGGCTGTGTCAAAAGGACATTCCAATCTGCAGTAAGAGAAGTGCACTGTTAAATCTTCTGTTGACATGATTTTGCAGACAAGTCACATACCTGATGGTGAGAAACTACAAGTGCTTGGGATAGGGAAGTGCAAAAGGATTTTCAGCAACTTAACAAGAGATAAGCACTACAATACTTAACCATTCCTCTGCTGTTACCCATGCATAGAAGGGTAAATAGACAGAAAAAAAATAACATTACACTACTTAGCAAAACTTATACAAATGTAAGTTTAGGAAGTTCTGTGCTACACACACTGTTTAAAAGGCTATTTATTTGGATTACTTACTTTCCACTAAGAATATCCAGTTTTAGCTGCAGAACAAATAAATACCTGTAGGATTAAATAAGAAAGGAAACTCATTGATTAGTAGTTCTAATGTGTCACTTGGCAAACAGGAGAAAGTTAGAGCCTGACAAATAAAAACATTTTTTCTACTATTTTCATGGGTTATCAAGACTGAAAAAACTGCACCGTGGTCTTTCAAGGCTTTATCAGTTGGGTTTGTATGCTTTACACATTTCAAATGAATTAAACCCAAAACTACAAGTTGTCACAAATTGAACTACAGCATTGCACAGAAAAAGAAACATGATCCCTAAGTAAATCTTACTTTTTCTCTTCTAATCCTACTTGGGCAAAGAAAACCTTGCATCTTCTTCATTTTCGTCATTATTCATAGACATGTGGATCTCATAAGAAAATGGAGTATTTTAAGGTCTCTCAAAAATAAATGCTCCTAATCCAGCTTGCTTAGGTAAAATCTAGCCCAGAAAGCTGGCTGCAAAGTGACAAAAAAATAAACAGCAGCCTGCAGCCTTTTCAACTTGTTTACTCTTCAGAGCCAGCTTGCCTTCATTGCCTTGCTTATTCAGTACTGTTCTTGCTTAGAAATTGGGCAAACATTGAAAACAAAGCTCCCATCCCTTTGGTGTGCAAGCCAATCCTTCCGATCCAACACTCACAGAGTGGTCCTCTCACTGCTGCACCATGGTACACAGCTTTCCTTTACAAGAAATAGCCTCATCAACTAAAACCCTGGCATCCCTGATAGCATTCAGTTTGAATTCTACTACAGATGAACAGAAGCCTTCCACACAAAGCCAAGGACGAGGCTTCTGTTTCAGCATGTGCCTACTCACATGCACAGACACGAAACAGATGCAGGCATTTTTCCTGCAGGTCCCTTAATAAATCCACAAATACTCTGCCAAACAATTATCCAAAGTCTTTTGAACAAGGGCCCCTACACTGGGAATAAATTTGTTTGGTAGTGACCCTAGATATCAAAAGAATGAGCACAGGCCTCCAGTGTATAGTGGGTGTGACCAGTCCATGCTTATCAACCATGTAACACTCACAAAGAATTCAAGCATACTTCCCGTGCTTAGGCTGTGTTACTTGACCTCTGACGAGTGGCATCTGATGGGAAGCTGTCAGAAAATGTGAGCAAGCTGCACAGGTGGAAGCTGACAAGGGACCCCCCAGGTGTCCTGTCACTCAAAGGAAAGGTGGGACACCTATAACTCATAGCGGAGCTCCCTTCCCACTCCTTCCGTAAGGCATGAGATTGTCTCGAGACAGCGGGAAGACTTGCTGCTCTCCTGTTCTGGGAGATTAGTGAGGCAGACAGACTGGGTTTAAAAGCCCTGAGGTTTCAGGTCTGCCATGCTAAAACCTGTACAGTGAGGTCTGACTGGCAGAACTCAGGATGGATGCAAATGGTTCAGAGTGGTGGATGCAGATGTAGGTCTCAATTTTGCTTATGGTTACTATTTTTAAAGACAGTTAAATGTTTATTCAGGAACATGACTGGGGAGGTAAAACATTCTTCCCAGATCAGCAGGAAAACTAATATTAAAGAAGAGCATGTTACTACATGTAAGTATGAAGCTGCACAGGGTACATATGGCTATAAGGAATAATGCTACTATAATCTTCCTGGTGGTACTCCTAGGGATTTGGCTAAAGTGCAGATCGAAGACACAGGCATAAACCTGAACAACAAACAAATGCACTTCACACCGTTACAAACGGACGAGGGTACAAAGCACCTACAGGTATGAAAAAACCCATCATTTTCTCTGCAAAATATATCACCAGCAGAGGTGACAGTGCAAAGAAACACTGCCTTTCACAACAGATTTAGGCTACTGACATATGGCAGGTTGTGTTCTCTTTCAAACCACCCAGAGTATGTCTCTGTCCAACATGAAATGCTGCATTATGAATGGATTTGTGGAATGCTTTAATCAAAAGAAACTGCTGAGCACCTGATACTACAATCCTGCACATATAGTACCATCAACTCACATCTCAATGTACGGGTAAAAGAATATTTTCCTCTATATAAGTTCTGCAAAGACCATGGATGTAATGAAAGTTCACTGAATTTATTTCTGCCAAAGAGAAGCTCTAACTTATAATTACATGTTTTTCTGCCTAAAGAGGCTGGATGGCTGCAAACAGTTGAAACTAAGTGCAGCTTAAGAATAGAGAAAGAGGAACGAGGTCTGTTCTCATTAAAAACACTCTGATCAGTTGCCATAATCACTTAATGAAAATTGTGCATCACTTAATATAGTAATAATACAGATTCCATTATATTATAGTTCATTTGTTTCATGAGAGCTACATTAGATGCATTTACAAAAAGCCAAGTAAGCAAGCAGCTCTAAGGAACCCTACAAAACATCACGCAACTGCTTAAATAAATACCACGAGAACATTTTCCTGGCTGTATCTGGATACATCTCTCATACAAAATCCCTCTTACCTCGTTAGCTCTTCACGTAGATTGTTAGGCTCTGACGAGTAAAACTTTACACGAAAATGCAGACAATACGGTGGGCCGACTGCAAAGCAGAATTCATTCAAGTCAGCAGGAACAGTTACTGGGTGAGGCATCCTATTTTTTTATTACACAGAACAACATCACAAAACATGACTGAACCTGGCTCTGTCCTGCCACAAGGTCACAAAGCAGCAATTCCTTTGTGTGCGTGAAAAACATCAGGGTGAAAGGCCACTTCAATATGCACACAAAATAGCTGTGTATGTTAGAAGTCAATCCAACAGTCATACCACATGAAGTTGATTTGCCTCGCCAAGAGCACACGAATCTAGGTTAATCCCTATATTTAAGGACTCTATCCATCACCAAGAAAGCTGTACATCTTTGCTCTGTAGTTGACCAAGCCTCCAGACACGCTGCTGGTCTCTGCAAAGCCTTTCCGGGGCTCTGAGAAATACCTACTGCTAACAACCCAGGCCCCTTTATTCCACAGAAATTTAGACATATTTAACAGACTTTAGACAGATTTAACAGACCCTTCTGTGGAAGAAGCATCCTTTCTAGAAACCAAACAGTTAATTCAGCAAAAGGATGGATTAACAGTTCTTTAAAAATGTGCAGCGCTCTGCTGATTCTTGCATCTGACAGGAGGAATTCTCTCTCTCTCGGTGCCTCCAAAACCTCTGTTGTATTATCTCAGCACCACAAATCCCTGAAGACGTCCCACAGCGGCGAGCAAGGAAGCTGCTAGACAGAAATCAGACAATGCCACAGCTTACCCAAGCACACACCAGGCCACACTAAACCCTTGTGCAGCAGGTAAGGACCTGGTGGACCCAACACAGATCCAGGCATTCAGGACTGCCCTGAGGGATGGAGGCTTCAAGACAAGTTTTTCTGCAGTCAGGATAATGATCCATAACACTGAAGCATCTTCAGCTGCCTTGACTCTACTTAAACTATAATTAATGAGCCTCTAACATGTTTAATTAAGGATGTTAGACTAAAGTAATACGAGCTACAGAAGGAAGAGGTCATTAAGCAGTCAGTGGCACGATGCCAGGCTTTTGTCACAGGGTCTTGTCACCCCTCAAAGGACACTTCTCCCCACAACCCATTTCAACTCCGTGCCACCTGTATGTTCAGGATGAGATCCCAAGAGAAAATGGAAAGGACACTTACTTTTAACTTGCTTTTTAATGCTTTTCGTGTTGTCCAACCAATGCTGAAAAATAAATTGCTTGCATTAAATTACCAATTTAAAAAATCTCACAAAAAGAAGAAAGAAGAAAAAACACCACTACTCATTAGTGAGGGCCATCTCAGAACAATGATTAGTTCATTTAAACGATCTAATCCAAATATCTCACAATTCACAATGGTCTCAGTGCTCACCAAAGATCCTTTCAAAGTCTGTAATGTAAAATGCCCATTTTGAACAACAGAAACATCTCGCTGTACCTTATTTAAACGTGATCCTAAAGAAAGCATTATCTACTTTAAAAAAAATGCACTGACAAACCACTTCACTAAAATTTTCATCCTGTCCAAACAAACAAAACACTTAATTCACATCTTAGTAGGTCAGCCAGTGACAACTTGCCAGAGAGGCATAACTCATAGCTGGAGACTCTGGCACTCAGTTGTGTGTGATGTTTACTTCGGGTGGAAGGGGAGAGACTAAATAAATATTGTTGGCTTTCAGGCATTTTCTTTAGATGACTCAAGTGTAGCGACAGCAAAGCTGTCACGGCTGAACTTACGGGTCAACTCTGCCTAATTCCACAATCTATTCACATGTGACGTTTTAGCAATTGTCACAAAGGAGGACAGAAGTTACTGCCTCACCTACTAATGCTAATTATAAGCTATTTACTAGATGTGAAGTCAAAATAATGGCTTCACTTACACTGCATACCACAGCACGTGGAAAATAAGCTGTAGATAGCAAACAGAGAGAAACATCTACATGTATACACCATGCTCCCTAAAATAGCTGCATAAAGAGTTTATACCAGAAATTAAAGATAAGACTGGAAAGGGAGCTTAAAAGCTAGCGGTAGAGACCTACTTCCAGGTGCTGTGCATAGTGAACAGC
Source organism: Zapornia atra (assembly GCA_013400835.1). Taxonomy (NCBI): domain Eukaryota; kingdom Metazoa; phylum Chordata; class Aves; order Gruiformes; family Rallidae; genus Zapornia; species Zapornia atra. The sequence goes on from VZTU01005362.1 coordinate 99,055, forward strand.
TCCCTCCTCCAGAGGAGGTGACTCAGTTAAACAGTAAACACCCTATTCCACGTCACTGCATTGACTCAACAGCCAGAGCAAACTACCTAGCACACCACGTCCTGCATGGTTCACAATGCCCAGGTAACACCACCTCATTTCATCAATCCCAAATGTCACCTTGCAACTAATACAGATGAATTACGTACTTAGCAACACTCCTTTCATTAAACTATGTGCCACGAAGTTCACATTGGGCCCCGTGGAGGACAGAAAAGCAGCAGGAATATGAGAAAGAACCGGTATTTTCAGGTTGCAGTGCCAAGTGCACACACATTCCTGTCTTCAGAGCAACCCTGCCTTCTGCAGAGAGTATATGAAGTCAGCCTGTAATGCAGCGAGGATATGCAGTGATTGATATATTAGCTGCAGATCAGAACTGAACCATCTACTGCCGCTGAAAATGCTCCTGCTAGCTATTAAAGCAGCTACATAAAGTGATTCAAAATGTAGCTAATATTTTTAAAAGAAAGCAAGAAGCTTAAGAAAGAATGAAGCAAGTATTTTATGTCAACTTTTCTTACACTACCAGCGAAATGAAGTTGAGCAATTTCGTTTCTTGAGAAAGTTATATAATCTCTCTTCCTACTCCATAAACTCGCTGGAAGAGACAATTTACTTAGTCCCTCCTCCACCATAAAAACATAAACTACCTACTTGGAGGCTTGCAGGTGATTTAGATACAGGAATGGCAGAGCGCACCATTTCTGGGCTCCAGGACTGGCTGTGCACGCCTGTTTCATCTCCCTCCTGTTTTCTCTCATCTCCTCCACATTCCATGGGAAGGCAACCAAGAGGCCCACAACAGGCACTGATAGTGTTTTAACCCCGCTGGGCTCTTACCACCACTGCCCAGGAGATCTCTGTCTGAGTGGAAAGGGTGTGCGTGGAGGAAGGGAAACAGAACCGCTTTTAAACGGAGGGGAAGGACAAACACACACATGAAAAAAATCAACAAAAAAAAACCCCAAACCGAATGCACTGACACACACAGATGTCAGGAAAGTTAAGATTTATTCCAAGTGATTAAAATGGAATTCAAATGGACCTGGCAAAAAGTTTACATTTTGGTGAGAGTTTGCTCAGCAGAGTCTGCTGCTGAAATCCAGATAAAAGTCTGCTAAACAAACAGCAATGAGGACAACAGACTGGACAGAGTACTGGAAGTCTGAACTAAACCAGTTGGCTGCTTCAGAAAAAACAGCAGCAATATTTCAAGCAGGTAGGGTAAATCAGGTTTTGTTTTAGTAAGACAGTGGGGCTAAAACTGGAATGCTATGGAATTAAAGGCTGCATACTTATGCATAGTGCTACACAAATTATTTTCAGCATTAAGCGCTGCACTAGACAAAACGGTCAGAGTAGCAAACCGATGCATTGTACATTCCATTAGAAACAGCAAGTATTTGATGCTTGCAACCTGTAAGAATTAGAAATTTGCCACCTGTTAAGTGTTGCTTGCCTCCTCTCTAGAAACATCTTTCCAGCATTGCTAGAGGGAAAGCCAAATAGCCCAAGAAGTTAACAACAATCTTCATCTTTTGTGTCAGTGGGCAGGCTGCCCTATTCATTGCCAGGATGAATCAAAGCTACTCAAATTAACAAAAGCCTGTTCCCTGGGCTGCCAAATCAGGTCGATATATTGTGGACAATCTTGCAAATAAATCCCTTTGCCATCTCTTGCCTCTTACTGAGGCGTGGGGGGAAATCTATTCCTAATCATCAGACAGAAATCGCATGAAAACAACAATTCTTTCACTTTGCTGTTTCACAAGCATTTTTTAAAAGAAGCCAAAGAAGCCTGTAATTGAATCCTAGAATCCAGAATGCCAGGAAGAGTTCATATTCATCTAGGTTTGGGGTGTTTTTATTCACCCAGTACATCACCTACTCAAACACTTAACTCCTAATCACTCAAGCAGCTAAAAGAATGAAGAAGCTACGCTTCAGTTGTTCAAAGTAAATCTATTGAAAACACATACGTAGTTAAAACAAGCAGAGAATTTATCAAATTTTATTTAACTACAGTTATTAGTTTGCCAGAGGTCATAGATCTTCAGACGCAAGTAGCTAGTAAGGCAATATACTCAGATTTAACTCAGATTTAAATTGGGTAGCAGTAAGGACTGGATTCTGACCCTGTTTATTTGACAGGTCTCCTAATAATCTTTGACAAGTCACTTGACTGGTCTCTGCTTTTGTTTCCAAGTTTCTGCTAGAATGGGCCAGCTCCTCTTTGCAAGAACTGCTGCCTGCCATCCCAGCAGTTCTTCATCTCTTAAAGCAACTACCTCTGGCTGTTGTGTTCAGCTCTTCTGGCAAAATGGAATCTCTTCTGCTTAGTTATACAGAGCATATCCTTAAAGTCCAGTTTACACAGATTGTTATCTCTACTCTGCCTCTTGTCAGTCACACATAGTTAAAACATGGAAGCAAACTAAGTTTAAAAACACTTGTAGCTGGTAGATTGTGTAGTATCAAATAATCAGTCAGATGCTGTCTGCACTGCAAGTAATTTGCTGGACAAAAGCAAGCCATGAGGCATTACTGAGACAGAAAAGATTAACCCTTATTTCCCCATTTCAAGACGAAATGATGCTATATGATAAAAGAACAGCAAGAGAAAAGAAGTCTACCGCATAGAGTTTCACTAGTTATAACTAACCCTGTTATGAGATCTCAGCAGAACATGGAAAAAGCACATGGCAGAAAGGGATATAGGATACCTAAAATGTACAGATTTCTATTTTTTTCCTGAGGCAAAAAGATAAATGCAATGTAGCCATTCCCTATCAATACTCAACACTGCAGACTGCACACGCTTAACACAGCTGAAGTGAGTTTTATAAATACAAATTGGTATGCAACGGGCTGTCTTCTGATTTCTGTTGTTAGGAGGCATACATGCTTCCGAATGACATCAGTGTAATAGTCTTTTCCTCCTTTGTTTTAGACATCTCTGTTCTGCAAGAGGTTTATTTAAGACTGCTTCCACTACTGGAAACTGCAGCCCAGCAGCTAATCCCGCTAGGCATGAAGTCTACTCCAGGTGCTGAACACAAATGGTTTTCTCAGAAGAGAATGTTCTCTGCAATACAAGCTAAGCATAAAACTCCACTGCAGTAACTGTGAAGCCATCAGGGTGCAAGCATGCTTTGGGGTGGGTAACACTGCAAAAAGCTGTTGGCTTCTTTCAAAGATTCAGCTTGAGGAGTCTTTTTGCCATTTTTTACATTAAAAAGAGGACTTTTGCCAATGGGAAGTTGATGGCATTGGCAAAGGAAAGCTTTCTCCACTCTGTAAAACAACAAACAGCCAGGCACAAACTCTGGTTTTGCCCCTTCTTCTCTGCAGCAGCCCTATCAAGAATCTTCACAAGACTCCACGTGCTGGGTTCCTATGGACAAGCCTTAGGTAATGGCAACCCAAGGTGTGACAGGAACAAGTCAAAGACAGAAAAGGAAGAGACATCATCACTGTAATATGTAAGAGTGCTCAGGGTGGAATTAAGCTTGGGGTCTCTAAGAAACCACAGAGCTTCTGCACAGAATATAACTCCAAAAAAGGCAGCTTTCTTATAGCATTTTTATCAATGTGAAGATTTAACTTTTAGGAGGAAAAAACAAACACCAAAAAAACCCCAAGGAGCACTGCTACTCACCGCCACTTGTGCGGAATCCATGAATCTTAATCCAAAGTAGTCACTTTCAATAAGGTCCAAATGGTACATGATTTGTTCAAACAGGAGCTGGCCTTTGGCTTTTTTCTGAAAATACGAAAGAATTTAGTACTTAGCAGGTAGATTTACTGTAGCATGTACTGTCTACTAGGCATATTTTTATATTGTAATTCCAAAAGTAAGATAATTCAAAAATTCAGCTTCTGAAAACAGTGTGGAAATGAATTTTTTTTTCCCCTTTCACATGTTTGATGCCTGGTTTTTTTCTGAAAGGGAAATGTGCACCCCACAAGAAGCACACATCATATCCTCGCAGCACTCGCATAATGTCCTTCTTTAGAAAATATCAACGTTGACTCGCACAACACAGCGTTAAAACATCACTTTATCATGGAGTCTTTTAGGCTTTCCTTATCAAAGCTCAGTACAGCTGGAAGTAACAGCTAGCACAATCGCAATGACTAATGTGCTGGAAAAAACTTCCAATCAAAGTATAGCAAATAGCTCACAAATTCACCAGGGTTTGGTATTGTGGTGGTTTTGGACCTA
>VZTU01005364.1:0-19403 GCA_013400835.1 Zapornia atra
GGCAAGGCCGGGGAGCGGCGGCGAGAGGAACACGTGCTCCTGCCTAGTTCCTCTTCGGGGATTTTTCTCCTTTTTTCCCTTCCCTAACCCCCAAATTGACGTAGTATGTTACGTCGGTGGAATGTGCCCAGAACAAAACAGCCGGCCCCCCCGGTACTCCGGTGGTGGGTGTCCGGGTGAGTCCGGAGCAGGGTAGCGCCGTGTGGCAAAGCAGTGGCAGTCTGCCGTGCCTCGCCGCTCCAGTGGCAGTCTGCCGTGCCTCGCCGGGCGGCGGGGGGCACCAGCCCCGGGCGTGCTCCCTTGGGAGCTGCCGGGCGGGGCCTTGTCTGCGGCGGGACGCCACGGGCCGCGGCCCTCACCGTCCTCACGGTCCTCTCTTCGGTCGGCCCCGTCCAGCCCTGTGCCGTACCCAACGTCCCTAAGCCGCGGCTTAGCCAGAGCTCCCTTGCAGCAGGCGCAGCCGAACGGGTGGAGGTGGTAGCTGTCAGCAGGAGCAGAGATCTGAAGTTGATATCATTAATTACTGTTGCAGGGTGCCGGAGTTTGCTAGGCTCCGTGCAGTGCAGAATAAAATGACATATTCCCTGCCCCAAGGAGCACACAATCTCCAGTGAATCTGACAGCATGAGGGTGTGACACAACACTTTGAGCTTGCAGCAAGAGTCCTGCTTCTGAGGTATGTGTGCTGTGTTTGAACAGGTCTCTGTTTATCTTTAGACACCAAATATGCGTACATATGTTACCGTGACTCAGTCCTTGTAGGTGTCGCTGTGAAAAAGGAGAAAGTGGTTTGAGCAAAGGTACAACACAACCGGGCTGTCAGTGAACGACTGCGAGGGCAGCTGTGCAAGGAGCAAGCCAAAGGTTCATTGAGAGCCTTCCTGTGAATACAAGTGCCGGGCCTTGACCTGATTAAAAACAGGCAAATGAGAGATACTTAGAACATCCAAAGCAAGAACAAGGTGTTTGTGAGGACTGGGCGTACGGATCTGGCCTTGAAACTGCCTGTGTGAAACTGTAGGACTGGCAAAGAAAGGTAGCCTGAAGTATTGTGATCAAAAGAAGAGTACATGTTGTCTGGGGGAAAGGGAAGAGCCCACCTTGCTTTAACGTGGCAGTTGGGCATTCTGAAACAGCAAATGAGCTTGACCATGGACAGCTGAGGGAAAAAGCAAAACAGGCTTACTACAATGAATTTTAATTAGTTTTTGCCAAGTGCAGTAGCTCAGAGCATGGTTTTGGAGTCCTTAGACTTTTTGCGGCATTTTTCCTGAAAAATGTTTGAAACCAAGAAATTTGGTTGTACTGATTATGGGAGAAAAGTGGAAATCTCTTATCAACCCTAATTTCTTTAAAAGATGTTCTTCCATGGTCTCTGAGGCTTTGGAGAAGATTTTACTTTTTTTTCCTCATTGAAGTCCTAACTTTGCAAGCTTCCAAGAGACGCTAGAAGGATGTTTCCTGACACCCGTTAACCATTTCTGCATTGATTCATTAGGACTCTGTTCCCTTCACGACCACAGATGAGCTCCTGTGGCTTCTTGGGATGACAACATGGATCTGACCCCACAGGGGTGTGACCGAGCACTGCAAGGCTGCAGCTTGGAGTTACAGGATCCAGTCCTCAGAAAATGGTAAAAAACCCTCATTAGCCTATCTGGCAATCTAAACACACAAAATTGCTTTTAAACGAACACTCCTTTTGGAACAGAGACTGGTGTTTGTACATAAGCAAAAGCATTGCTGTAATTTAAATATTAAATAGTAAAATTGTTGAGGAAAATGCCAGCTCTCGTCTCATACTTTTTTTTTTTTGGTGGGATTGAAAATGGAGGCAGAAGGAGAGTTAAGAAAGAATGTTCCATTTCTTCTGTCCAGACTGCTGTCTCTGGCATTTGCTGTTGCTGAGGGCAAAAACAGCATGGATTTTGAAGGGGATTAGACAGACTGGCTGGTTGGAATGCCAGTCCTGGGCACTGGCCTGACGGTGGGTATTTAAGGGAACTAAAAACCTACTGAGTAATGGTTCCCAACTGATGAGGCTAGACTTGTCCCACAGGTGAAATACAGCGCTAGAGTCAATGTCTGTGCTCTCTTCCTGCTGGCATGGTGTTCTTTATTGATGGGGAAAATCTTCAGGGCAGAGTCCAGGACCGCCTTTCTGCCTCCCCTCTGTAGTAACTGAGCAGCTCAGTCCCTTCATTTTTTCTTCATTCTTTACCAGTTTTCTTCCCCGAACTCTTGAGTTCTCCTTGAACATCTCACTTGCTGCTTTCTCTGTTGGTCAAGGAGAAAGGGGGACCCTAAAGAGGAAAAGCAGGGAATAGCAGCAGGTTGCTGTATTGCACTCCTTGATGGCTTTATTGTCTGGGTTGTTGTGACATTTCAAGGTCACTCCAGCTCCCTCACCTCCCTTTCCCTGAAGACCCCAGCATTACGCCAGTGTCGCCACCAGTCATTTCCTATGTCTAATCTTGGGAGGTGAAGGCTATGCAGCAAGGTTTGCTTTAGGAACATTCTGAAGCAGTACTTTAGGAACATTGTTAAGCAGTACATTTGTGTAAAGCTTGATAAGGAGGAGGAGGTACAAGTTGGAATCCTGTGTTCCTTCTTCAATCAGCTGCTTTTCATGTCTTAAGGACTGCATAAAGCTTTTGCATATAAAGCTTACAGTGGGTGTAATGCATGTAGACATGTTTGATTAGGTCTGGATTTATTTAGAAGGATGCAAACAGGAGGGTTTGTCAAGGCAAAAGTGGAAAGAAAAAAGACGGAAGGGTGAAATATGGGTAGAGGGCAGAATTATCAAGGTACAAGCCATACACACTTGTTCTTGCTAAGGAAGACAACTGTAGTCTCCATCTGTCAGGAGATCTCTTGAGAATTTCTGCCAGAAGCTGCTGAGGGGAATGTAATAAAAACAGGGGAGCAGGTCTTTTGTTCAGTACTAGTAGAGTCAGGTGATTTGAGCCTTTTCATCTGACCTCTGGGTAAGCTTTCTGTGGTAAAGGTCAGGCAGCACTGGAGAGAATCTACCCTGGAAGTTCCCTTTCCTCGGGCAAAAAAAGTTCAGCTTCATCTTAGAAAGGAAATTTTACAGTATGGAATCTGAGAGGAAAAAACATACTCAGCAGAGGATATGTGGGGAAAGTGAGTTCCCAGAGCATCAGAGCCCTTCCACTACGAGTGTCAAAGTCCTTTTTTTTCTTTACTGGCACATTTTAAGCAAGGAGATTTCCTTCTCTTGTCTCCTAAGATGTCAAGGCAAATCCCTTTGTAAAATAAGGTACGTAGATTAGTGGATTTTATCAGTGCTGAATCTGATGTCCTGGGGTAGCATGGGCAAAGGTTGAGGAAGCTGTGCAGGGGGGTTTTATTGGAATATACCGTAGGTGTCATGAATGCTAATGGCATATGTCATTTGCTAAGTTCAGAACAGAGTCCTGTGATTCATGGCATAATGTTATACCATCCTGCAGCAGTGGGGTTTCAGTCAGCTGATTTGAAGCCTGAAGTTGAAAGAGAATCAACACTTACATTATTTCTTACTCCCAAAGATAAAAATTAATTCATACAGTGTAGCTATGCTTTTCTACTAGTACACATTGCTAAATAACTCATGTACAATTCCCAAAGGAGTGGCCATAGTGGGGAGTCAGGAAACCAACAGGAAAAACTGTCCATAGTTATTGTAGACATGAAATAAATACAAAACAAGTAAAAAGGATCACAAGAAGACCAAGCATCAAAGACTCTGATGGTGATGTTTTCCTGTCATATCTAGGACGAAGAAAATATTGCAGCCAAAAATGTGGGTTTAAGTGTGTTTCAGAAGACAAAACAGTAGCATGAAAACCAAGCTCCTATACTGCTTAAAAGCATTTTACTGTATAAAGGAAAATAATGAGCTAAAAATAAGATATAGAAATCTAGGAAAGAAAGAATCAAAGCATGCTATCATATTAAGAATCAGAGAAGCAAGCCTGACAACCTTCACATAAAAACTGGAAGGAAGCTAATTAGCTGTACCAGTAATGCTGGGCATCACATTGTGATTTGATTTTAATTTAGTTTAGTTCTGTAGAAAGGATAGAAAGGCTTCCACTCGTCCAAAGACCTGACATTATCAATAGATCTTGGTATCTCAGCTCATCAGACAAATCTCCCTTTATAGACGGTTCTAGTGTATGATACGTTTTATGCTATAGTGGATACCTAAGGCTTTTTTCCATTCTTCAATATACAAGGAGCCTGAGGTGGTGGTGGAATCTCCATTGCTGGAGGTTTTTAGGAAGGCTGGTCAAAACAGCTGTCTGGCAGAGATACTGGTTGTCCTGCCTTGACCAGAGTGATGGAATAGATGACCACTGGATGCCTTTTACGGTTCTGTAAGTTCATGTATATATGAAGATGCAAACTCTCAGGAACTATATTTTCCTTTAATTAGCATTTTCTACGAGAAGCAAAGTGGCACCAAAATTGCTCCACTGCTCCCACCCAGTTATCTGAGAACCAGATGACTGTCACTGTAAAAGCAGAGGGCCTTACGTTGGCAAAATGACCTGTTAGCAAGGAGTTTCTCCAGTTTGCTTTGGAGCACATTTCTAAAACACAAAACTAGTGGAAAACAAGATTTCTGTGTGCAAATCTCATCCAGAAAATACTTTGTGTTCACGAAAAGTCTTCAAAATATTTTGTTTAAAAAACCCAACCTATTTCTAGTTGCCTGAAAGTTGACTTTTTATGTAAGCTTCTCTAGTCTCACAATTTTGGCTAGCTAAATGTATGAAAATTTACATTTTGTCAAGAAGCCTTTTAAAATCTCTAAGAATTGGTTTTGATCTATAAACTATTAAGATAAATAAATAGACAATGCTTGTCTGAAGCAAGCATAATTGATAAAATAATGTTATAAATATCATATCTGCAAATGCAACATCTGTGTTTATCTTTCAACCATATAAAATTACATAAACATAGATTCTGCTTTTTATGAAATCTATGAGTAATTCCTCCTCTGCTCTTTCAGTGCTTGTATGCTAAGTGATAGAAAAGTCTAGGCTTGACAGCCATGCAAGACTCGTGTATTCTGTGTAGAGAAGTGGTTCAGAATGGACAGAAATTTTGTAAGTTTTCTCTTGCACTGGATCATTTGTGCACCCAGCATCTATCAGCACCATCTGAATAGACCACCAGGAGTAATAAGACCCCCATGAGTAATAATATATCTAATTTTCCAGGGTCATCTGTAGATGTGTTTTCTGTTCAGACTGTTTCCCTAGAGATGCCTTCTGTAGGTTTTAGTATTGACATCTGATCAAAGGGAAATTTGCATCCTGTGGTAGTGGTATCTTCTGAGAAGAAGATGCAGTTTAATTGAGGTTGAGACAACGTAGCCATTTCATATCGGTTTGTATAAAGTAACAGTTGTCTAGTTTCTTCCAGTAACATTGAGATGGAAGAGGTCACATCTCATTACCAATTGTCTGAGATATCCTGGACCTTCAGTCAATTATTCATAGGAGTCACTCCTCGCAGTAAGTCTCAATGTGGGTACTTGATAGATGGCACCTTCCCTTCGCTTGCAAAGTGCATAAGATGCAAGACCAAGCCTTGGAAATCTTGCCAATTTAGATGTGTTTTTGTAGAGCCTGCGAAATTCACTGCAATATGGGCATGAATAATCTAAATTCTGCCAGGCAGGAACATGTGCTGTTGCTCCTACATAAAAAACATCTTGAGTGACATCTCTAACAATTACAGTACTAGGAAGCTAATACAAAATTAGGGCTCATCCTGTGAAGCTAGTAGGAGTTCAGGGCCAGAAGAAAAAATTATTCAGTTTCCTTTTGCTGCCTGGGCTGGAAAACTAGTTCTTTTTTATTGCAGCAATATATGAATGAATCTTTGCTGTTTAATCTGATAGGCCAGTGCTATCATTTTTATAAACTTTGAGACACATTTGCAACATGATTAATTAATTGTGTAAATGTATTCTGTTGCTGACTAATGGCACATCAACAAGGCTTCTACCTGTTTGTTGCAAACATGATGGCTGTCATTCTAGCAAGTCCAAAATTATAAGGCAGGCTTTGTGAGCAGCACCTTAGAAAGTCAGGCTTCCTTAAATCTCAGCTGAGAAAGCTGAGAACATTCGCCTCTCACTTTTTCAAGGGGAAATGCAAATTGCCTTTATTGTTTCTACGTACTTCTCTTCCTTGGTAGGAACAGCAACTGGAACTAACAGTGCTGGTTCCACCTTCCAGCTATAGGGCAGGATGGTAGGCTCAGATTCAGTGAGTCACAGAAAGCAAAGGTTGTTGTAATCAGTGTAAAGTGTTCTATGTGGTAGGTCAAACCTGAAGACCACATTGTGAGCCCCCCCGGAATACTGCATCCAGCTCTGGAGTCCCCAACAGAAGGATGACATGGAGCTCCTGGAGCGAGTCCAGAGGAGGACCACAAAGATGATCAGAGAGCAGGAGTACCTTTCCTGTGAGGACAGGCTGAGATAGTTGGGCTTGTTCAGACTGGAAAGGAAAAGGCTCTAGGAAGACCTAATTGCGGCCTCCCAGTACTAGAAGAGGGCCTACAGAAAAGCATGAGAGGCATTGTTTACAAGGGCATGGAGTGATAGGAAGAGAGGTGATGACTTTAAACTAAAAATGGATAGATTCGGATTAGATGTAAATAAGAAATTCTTCCCTGTGAGGGTGGTGAGGCCCTGGCACAGGCTGCCCTGGCAGTGTTCAAGGACAGGTTGGATGTGGCTTTGGGCAACCTGGTCTGGTGGAGGGTGTCCCTGCTCATGGCAGGGGCTTGGAACTAGGTGATCTTTGAGATAGATACCTTCCAACCCAAACCAATCTGTGATGTCTCCTCTGTGTGCATGTACACTGAAACAGGTGCACATGTAATTAATTGTTAACTGTGCCTGTCATCTGAATTGGGTGTTTGTTTCATTTATAAAGGCAACGATGGAGTTTCTGTACAGGAAGTTGCATCTTACTGTAAAAATGTTAGGAAACGATTAAATTAATTTCTGTGTAAACCAAGCAATTATACAAGCAGTTCTTGTTTGGAACCCTTCTTTGTTTGCATGATTGAATTTTGAAGCTAGTCCTGCATGGAACAAACTGGTGAGGCTGGACTAAATGACCATCAGATGTTCTTTCCAGCCTAAATTATTCTTTGAGTCTGTGATTCTGTCAACTTTCAATTGCTTTTATTTTCATTTGGAAATTTGGTAATTTCATTCAGTATATGCTATTAGGACACCTTTTTAATTAGATGGAAAATAGGATTTGGAAAACGCATGTGAGCTAGTATATTTCAGTGTAAACTGAATAATTGCTTGGAAATTACTTTATTTGCAAAAATAATAGGGAAAAGAAGAATGTTATTTTGGGCAAATGGTGGAGAGCTTGTATCAAAAGAATTGCATTGGGAGTTTGCTAAACTGAAAACCCAACCAAAGAAGCCCTCTGTTACTAGCAGAATAAGAAAATGCTATCCTTGGTGTTCAGTTGTCATGTTCATACTATCAGTGAGCCTCAGAATAACAGAATAATTTTATGTTTTTACATGAAGCAAAAGTGGTGAAACCTCCTCCCATTCCGACTTTATCTGTTAAACCACAAAGAAAAGGGGAGGGGAGTGGAGGAAACCACAATTTTAAAGTAAGTTTTTGGGGTCTAAGGAAAAGAACAGAAATTCAAAGATAAGGATGGTAGCGTCTGCCCATTACCCACCAATTTGTACATTGTTGTTGCAAGTTTCATATAAGAACTTCTGTATGACTTTAGAAATTAAATCCATTTTGAAAAAGGAGTGCCTCCCAATAACCTTTACAAGGAGTGAAATGGACACAGAACAGAGCTATGTAGTCTCCAGCAGTCTTTTCTTTGTTAATTGTGTAGGGCGCTGNTTTTATGATGAACAAAAATCAGTGGCTGGTGTAAAGATAACCATGATCCCCTCAGATCATGATGAGATGAGCTATGTTGTCTGGAACAGAGTTTGGTCTCTTACTGCCCTTGTTTGACTGTTCTGGCTGCCTGAAGCAGAAACTATGCTGTAAGGGCAATTTATTAATGCAATTTGCTACTGAAGAGAGATCCCTTGATGTGATGCAACTGTGTCTTATGGTAGGGTCACCAGCTTAAGAGACAGGACTTCCCTCTAGCCTGTTTCCTGAAGCATCACTTTTTAAAGTAAAGGAATTTGGGGAACTTGTAGTTCATCAACTGTGTCATATCATAAGTGGGATCTCGTGACAGCCTTGAAGATGTAAGAAATAGCTGAACTCAGTAAAGAAATGGATTGAGACAGCAGTCAGCCTAAAAAGTGTTGAATGTTTCAGAAAAACATTTCCCAAGTCCTGCTAAAGAGAAAATCTTAGAAGCAGCAGAAGATGCTGATGGCTTAAGTATAGAGGAAAAAGAAGGAAAATATATAGACTGTGAGAACAGAGTGATATTGTGAGGCACACTGTGAGGAGAAACATCATGGTTAAATGCAGGACAGGAGAACTGCTAGTGCAGCAAACATTTTCTTGGAAGCTGATGAGAGGAAGTGCTATTAAAGCAGTGTGACATGTACTGAAACTGTGGCTGTTCTTACATGTGACTGAATTCAAAACTGCCAAGAGACTGGACTGTGGGAAGCAAAGCCCCTATTTCAGATTGCCCTGCAGCACCTGAGGACTATGATCTGTTTCTTTGAAAGGCCAAAAGGCAGAAGATGGTGGTCCAGGAAGTGCCTGTGTCCCTGCAGGGTTGGCTTCTGTCAGTGGTTGCACAGCACTCAGCACAGAGGCTTTTAGATATTTAGATAATAAATATAATTTAAATATTCATCACTGAAGTGTCACCCAGATAAACACCAAGGTGGGTGAGCCTATGATGTGCTTTGCCCAAGTTATGTGCCTTAGTCTAGCCACAGCTGGCTCTCAGCAGCTTGTAGTAACGGCAAAATGGAAGAAGGTGGAGACCAAAAATACTGCTAATATAAGCTACATGGAAATTGAGTTACAGGGGCATGCGTGGTAGAGTCACCTGTGAAAAATGTTGTAAATGGTTGTCCTTGGAGAGAATTTCTGCTTTCGCTAGAGAGAAGCAAGGGAGATCTGGGTGAACAGTGGGTGTTGCATTGCATGTGCCGCCCCATGGTGCTATATTCAGGGAAGCTAGGGAAAGACAGGGCCTGTTTGAGTTCACAGCATCTAACTTTTAAATCCCAGAAAGCTTCTTATATGTCGTTTTTGTTATTATTATTTTATTTGTGTGCAGTTGCTGCCGGTCTACAAAACGATGCAGAGAGTGTTTAGAATAGCATTTTAGCGATGGAGTAGTGAACTGAAAAAAACCCCCACCCTTATTCAAAAGAAAAGTCAAGGAGCTTATAGTCTACAGATATTCTTTGCTGTAGGCTTGGAGTCATGCCTTACTTTGAGTTGGAGAGAATCGTATTCTGGAGTTTTAATAAAGCATTGCAATTCTCCATAAGGACTGTGATCATATAATATAAGCTTGATTTTCTTCCACCACTTGTAGTGGGAACAGGGACAGGCTGGATGGATGCCTGATCTATGTATCTGGGCTCCATAAAATAATGTAAAAGCTAAAATGGGAATTAAGTAATTCTAGTATGCCTGGTGAGCTTGTTTCCTACACAGTGCTATATTTCATATCATATCAGCACTGCATGGAATCTTAGTGAGCCTTGGCAAGAAAAAAGCTGAAGTGAGACAATTTTTGGAGGTACTCTGAAATAGATTTCACTTCTCATGCCAGTATTCATTCTGAAGCTTCAGTATTTCTTAGAGAGTCCTCCCTCCCTCCATGAAGACAGCAGGATATTCAGTGTGCTGCCCTGACTGTGTCACTCAGAGACCTCTGTGGATAGCTTATGCTGGGCAATGAGGCCAGTGTGACTGTAGAAAAAGGAGAAAACATCTCTTCTGTCACCATTTCCAATTTAAAAGACAGAACCCTTTAGTAGTTTTGCTGCAGCAGTGTCTTCACAGCCACAGATGCAATCCATAGTTCTCTCTTCCTGTTGGTTTATGCCCTGTGGATAGATGTACCAGTGGGATCCAAGAGCTAGCTGTGCTTATCTTTGGAGCAGCCATTGCAAAAACAGGCCAACTTTGGAGACCTGTGTGATGAGAGGTAGGTAAACGGCTTCCATCAACCAGTATTGCCCTCTGTGCTCAGTAAAGAAGCTGCCCATGCCCAATCCTGGAAGCTGTTGCAGTGCTGTTTCTGCTGGAGGCTTTGTTCTCCCTGAAAACAGACCTTGGGGTTCACTTGCACTGTCCTTGGTTCAGTGGTGCAGTGAGGGAGAGCATGGAAGCATGGTTGCCTTCAAGGGTTCTTGCTGTGAGTAAACAGTCAGGCTTAGGGTCAACCTGAGATCTCCCAGCACAAAGCCTGAGTCTCACTGCTTTCCCTGGAGTTAGACACCAGCTCTTGCCAGGAAGTTCTGTTCCACGTTGCATCAGGCGACAAACAGATCCACTGGAGGAGAGCTGTGCAAAAGCTGAGACCTGCTAGGAGTCTGCATAGCATGGTCTGTGGCAAGTGAGCTCACGCTTTGTATGTTAAGCTTATTCTGCTCCTGGCCTGTAGCAGCAGAATAAATGTACAACTTCATTCTTCCCATATGTGCACATGGAACCTCAGCCTGGGGTGGTGGATCTAGACCCTTGCCAATTCAGCAGTCCTGGCTTCTCACTAGCCTCTGTTTATAGTATAGTCCAAGCGAAAAGTAAGAATTTCTGTGCTTGCAATCTGTTCTGTCCAGCTCACCAGGCCAGGTGTTCTGGAGCCTTCTCATCTGCTGAAGAGCTGGACAAGATCCTGGTGGGGCACTGTGATTATTCACCAGCTCAGTCCAATGGGAGCTTGAAACAAGAAAGAAAAAAGAACATATAATGTTGGAATGTAGTTTTTAATTTCTAGAACTGGAGCTTTAGGAGGTAGGTACAGCCCTCTGTCATGCCGGAAAATTGCTGACTGGTGTTTTATTTACTTGTGTCCACTACCTTGCATGATAACTCTGTGTGGAATAAATTCCACTGAACATTCCTTATAATTTCAGGACATACCCTCCCTGTGTGAAAATATATTTTATCCTTTAGAAAACCTTTTTCATACCTAGTCCCACAAAGGAACCGAACCAGATAGTCCCGCAACCTCGTGTTGAGCCCTGTTGAAGCCTGCTTGTCAATCCTCACCTGAGGTGAACCAACCTATATTTGTTTATGCCACTGGGTTATTTATGTATCTGGGTTCATTGCTAGTTAAAAGGGTGTGATGCAGACGGATCTGGTTAAAGGATTTGCTTTCTGGAATGTTACAAAGTTGAAGTGTTAAATATTATTTATTATTTATTGTTATTCATCTTGTCAATAGATAAGATTTCACTGGATTTTGTCATTGCTACCACACAGGTTTCTTAAATAGTCACAAGTGCATGTAACCATATTCCTGTGTTTACCAATAATAAAGTGATCTCCATATAGGAGGGAACACAATACAGTCTGAGTTATAAATGATACATCGCCCAGAAATAGTATGCTAAATACCTTGATCCATTTTTATACTACCATGTAGGAAAATGTAGTGTTCAGCCAATCTTTTTTGTATTAAGAGTTACTGCTATGAAGAATTATTCTCCAAATCTCCCTGCTAAGTGGTAATATTGTTCCTGATAGAATCCACTTTATATACTTGAGTGCTAATGTTTACAGTACATTTTCTCATTTGTTTTTAAGCCACGCTCAAATTAGCAATTAACTAAAATAGTTGCTTTTGTAAATGGAATATAGGAATAGTTAATAATTTATAGTTTTCTGATTCCGGAGTGCAGCAGTGTGAAAATGAATGACTAATTTCTTGTTGATATGGGAAGGAATTTTAATCTTTTATGAGAATGTCTTGGCTGTGGGTATGCTTATCTTTGAGAAAGAGAGCTGGAATTCTTCAGTGGGCTATGTATGAATATTATCTGAAGCGGCATTGAAAGTAAAAATAATTAAGCAAGGAACTAGTAACAATTTCCTCTTCTGTGTCTTAAGATTTTTATCAGGCGCTTTCCAAGCAAATTGTTAGCCCATATGGAACCAAGTATTATTTCAGAAACATAACCATTCATTTATTAATTGAGCATTTATCTGCTTCTGTTACATGATTCAAAAGTCCGTTGTTACAAATAAGCTAGGAGAGAATTTTGGCTCTGTTTTATTAAATATTCCTAATAGGGGGTTTTCATGATCAATGTAAGTGTCACTGCTACTTCAGTTAGGATGTCAGAAGAGTCAGTTGTCTTGTTGCATTCTGGGGCCATTTCCCTTTGTCCTGCAGTTCTGTTCATGCTTCCATGGAAGATCAGAGGTGTGACTGGAAGTGCAGACCTGTTGACTGTAGGGGCAAATCAAAGCTCTGTCCTCACCACTGGCACTTGTGACTGTGATGCCTGGAAGATGTTTTTATGCAGCCTTCCTTTTCATGGCTATCATTTGTAGGCAGGAAAGAAGAATGAAGCCCTGATCAGCTCCAGTCGTCTCAGATCTCCATTTATGGGGTGCTCAGGCCAGAACCAAACTCCCACAGGTGTATTTCAAAGAAGTACGTGAAGCCTGTTGGTACTGGGTCTACTACCTAACTCACCTGGTGAAACACAGCCTACAGGGGCTAATTGATTTAAAGTACCTCTTCTTGTAGTGTTTTGCTACTACTGTTGATGATATATTGACCCAGGAAAGAAGTACAGGGAACAGCAAAGAAACCCTCCTGGCAAAAGCCAAGGAAGATTACAGGACTTCCCCTTCACACATGTGCACACAACCCACACTACCTGCATCACTTTCATACTCTGCAATTCACATGGTAAGATTCTTCCCCCGTGTGAGGCACCTTTTTTATCCAGACAAGGAGGTGAAAAGAGTAAATGAGCTGCTAGGCCCGGAGGCAGTATCAGGTGTCTATCAGAAGTGGTCATTATTGTCCTAGGCAGAAATAGTCCCCCAAGACCTGTTTCTCAGAGCCTTTCTTTGGTGTGTGCACTAGTTGCTGCCTCCCTGATCTTCTCTTTCACCTCAAGACACTAATTTTAACTTATAATTCCTGCCCCAAGGAGAGGATGCCTTTCTTTTGTGCTTACATAGAACCCAAGATTACAAAACTTTGGTCCACACAAACCTGAATGATACTGTAGTACAAATAAACAATGACTGCTACCATAGCTAGCCACTGGACTGACTCCAGTAGCTGAGGCAGATTTCTGTTCTTTTCATGGTTTGCATTCCTGGTATGGCAACAAAATGCAAACTTTTGCAGATCCTCAGATGTTCATGAAAAGTCCTTTCTTGGTCCTTCTCATATTGTAATCTCCTTTTGTCTGAGTGGGCCAGGGGCAGGAATGGAGATGAGTGTGCTTGGAACGGGGAAAGTGGAGGCAAAGTAAAGGAAAGGAGAAATAGGTTTAACATCCTTGTATGACTCTAAGCTGCCTTTGGAGATACTTGTCCAGGGGTCTTGAGCTATTGTGTTTTCTAGTTTTGGCCTTCTCATTTTACTTGAGGTAGCACTATCTTATTGTATTTCTATAAATGATTTCTTTGGTTTCGCTTTGGGAAACAATACAACTAGAAATGAAAACTA
This sequence comes from Zapornia atra, assembly GCA_013400835.1. NCBI lineage: Eukaryota > Metazoa > Chordata > Aves > Gruiformes > Rallidae > Zapornia > Zapornia atra. The sequence continues at coordinate 13,668 of VZTU01005364.1, forward strand.
TTTTAAAGAGAAAGCTATCGAGTGTTAACTTTTGCAGTGATATAGATTTTTATTCTTCCCTTGTTCATATTTTTGTGGAAAGTCTGTTCTTGCTTTCTTCTTGCAGTCTGACATTACTTCTTCCATAATTTCTTGGGTTTTGATTTAGTGCTTGACTGATTTAAGAGCATTTTCCTTCTCTTAACAAAAATGTCGGAAAACATTGTGTATCTTCTACCAGTTTTTCTAACAGTGTACTTCTAGTTATCTTAGATGGTGGAGAAAGTGGACATGGAAAAAAGCTCTTATACTTCTAGTCCATGCTTTTCATACCAAAATTGTTCCACGTAGCTTATTCTCAAACATCTTGAGCAATAGCATTGCAAGTGGTCGTCCCACTCTTCTCTTTGATGTAGTATTTCATGTACTTTAGACATCACTGCTACAAACTTTTTTTGATATCTCACCCTAATTTAGCTCCACTTCAGACATGTCATGTGGCTTTGTACCTGCAGTAGGCAACTTTCTCTTTTGTTTTCAGGAGTCTTGCTCCAATAACTTTCTGTAGTGAACAGTCCAGTGCCAAATAGTATGCATGAAGACATAGCAATTCAAGGAATCTAGGGTCACAAGCAATCCTGAATTCAGATACCAGAAAGTAATGAGAGTGAAACTTCAACCGTGCTGGAATTATTAGGTTCTTGTGATGTTTCACTAGAAGTATAGGAGAGGAAGCAGTATGTCCCTGTTCTTATACAGGACAAATATTCTTTTGTTTTCTTGTAACAATTTATCTTTTTAATTTCTATCTCTTCCCTGAGTTTCCTTATAATGGCTCTAGAGATGGAGGATGACACAGAGATGGGGAGAGAGATGTGGAGTACCAAAAAGCCCAATTCTTTCAGCAAATAGGCTGTCTTGGCTCCTTCGTTCGTCCCTATGTATACCATACTGATATCATGCTGCTTCAGGTTGCAGACAATAATTTCCCAGGCAACTGGGGAAAAGAATTATTCAGCTTCATTTTCTTTCATTTCCCCCCCAGTCGTTTCATGACTGGAATAAAAAGCCCTAAACTGTCCAGTTGTGAGTTTTTTGTTTATTTATTTGTATGTTTGTTTTCTTTTTGCACACACTAGAAAAATGGCATCAGAGCATGTACCATATATCAGCTTTTTGTGCTTGTGTACTAACAGACATGTACAAGTATGTATATGAACATTGCTTTTGCCCTGTTGTTTTTTTGCTGCAGAGTGGATGCTAATGCTGGCTGCAGACTGAAATGTCATCTGGGTTTAGAGTCTTCCAGCTTATGATTTCATCTTTGAAAATGCTGATTTTGAGAAGTCTACAATGTGAACTGAAATGTTCAGACTGAAATAGTTTCAGGCATTAAACTCTAATCAAGACATTTTATGGTTGAATTATTCCTGCTTCCACTGTTACAAAATTTCGGCTAGTAAAATCACATCACAGTATTTTGGATTAGAAGCCTAGCGCTTGCTTGTTCGTGCGCTTCCTTCACCCAGCCAGGCCACCATGTTCAGAGAGCAGGACTTGGGATGCTAAAAGGTGCATATTCTTTCTGGAGCAAATCAATGAAAATAATGCCTTTAGTATTACCATTTCCATGAGAGGCTTAACACTGGGGAGCTGGTTAGTTTAAGTCAGTTGCCACCTTTAATTTGGTAGCTACCATTGAAGATCGTGTAATTCCTTTAATTCCAGGGTAAATGCCATTATACAGCATTACAGAATGGGGGTTGGTGATCTTTTGAATGTCTCAGTGGGCAAAATAGGTGACAGGAAACAGTTCTGCCCACTTAGAGATTCATCCAAGTCCTGCTATAAGGACTGGAAAGACACCCATTGACTTCACTGGGAACGGGATGAGGCTCTAAACGTCAATAAAATCAAAGAAGTCTCACAGTGAATCGGCCTATCTGGCACACATTAAAAAAAACGATTGTAAATTTTGAAAATGAGTCTTCTTGCAATGTAGGCCAATTGGTCAGCTGCAAACTTGGCACGTCTGTGAAGCATGTGTCCTGGGCAGTCTGCAGGAACATGATGTTCTTTTTCACTTCTGAGAGCTTTGGAGACTGAAAAAAAAAAAAAAAAAGGGACTCAACCCAATGCTGAAGACTAAATGCTGAAATAATGGAGCTAGATACAGAAATCAACAAATACTTTACAAAGGTAACACTTCTCTTGGAGGAAAAGAAATTAGCAAATGCACCAGAAGTTGAAGCATTTTTAAGGCAAGTGTACTGCTTCATTCTGTGTCCTGGAAAAAAGAACAAAATTCGGAGAATTCTCTGGCAGAAGCTGATGGAATTTGACCTTTATATCAATGCACTGTAGAAATCAGGCAGAATTCCTGAAAAAACCCAAAAAAAACCTAAGCATGTAATTTTCATCCTTCAACCATCTGCGGGGGGAGTGAAACTCATCCAAAGAGAGGAGAAGCTACTGAGCCCTAGGCATCCAAACTGCTGTGTGGAAATGTTGCTGCTCTGTCTTCAAGTAGAAGTGTGATTTTGCAGCACAGACTCCTAGTTGATGCTTTTAAAGCCTTGTGCAGTGGGTACGAACTCCAGAAAGAATATGTAGACTTTTAACTGCATACAAAGACACAAGAGCAAAAAACACAATTGAACACTGTGGTTGATGTGATGTGCAAATAGAGCACAACACATGCACACTTAGGCTTGAAAGCAACCACTGCAAAACTGGTTTTGATTGCCCTGATTTCCCACAAAGGAAGCTTCTCATGCTTAGAAAGCAGGAGTAATGTCATTAATGGCAATGGAGCTTCACCACAATAAAAGAAATGTGAGGTTCAGTATCTGTACCATGCTGCTAAGCCATAATCTCAAGAGGCTTCAAGTCTAGCGTTCTTACAGCTCAGCATTCTGCAATTACATAGGAAAAGATACTTTGGAATTCCTTCTTTCATGTCTTTGGGGGTAGACTGCGCTGGTAAAGCAGCATATCACAGTATATATGATTGGTAACTAAATATCCCCATGACCTAGATGGTTGCTTCTCTCCTGTAATTGTACCTGAAAATGAATGCCTGAAGACAATAGTTGCAGATGTTAAAGGGACTTGAGAATTTGCTTTTCAAACAAAGATATTTAAGTCACTGTTTAAAAGCGAGTCTGTGCAATTTTATATTAACATTTTAATTCTGGGGCGTTAGTACCCCAAAGTTTCATCTGCCTTTTGTTTTGCTTTTTACTTCCAGCTATTGCATGTGATCTGGAGTTCTCATCCTCCTCCTTCCTCCTCTGCTTTCCTGCTGGCTCCGAGGGCCTGTGTTACTCTGTTCTACAGTAACCCAGCCTGACAAGTACAGAAAAATACATTAAAAGTTTGGGGTTTTTTTAAAGGATCATTTAAAAACTCCCATTTTCACTAATTCAAGCTCTTTTTTCAATGACAGAAATTGACCACTAGTAGCTTAAATTGACTCATGGATGTTAATGGTCCATTTCCACCTCTGTTTCTGTGGAAATGGATGTCAGCCTGGAGAGGATGGAATGGTTTTAAACATATAATTCATAAAAGCTGTCACCTAGCTGATGTCGTTTTTCACTAAAGCTTGACTTAGAAAGGTTTCTGGTAGCAAAAACAAAGCACTGCTGGCTGGCTTCTGCTGCTAGATGGGGGCCAAGCACCTAAATGCTTTTGTCAAACATATAGAAAAGAAAATCCCAAGTCCGTGGCTTCTAGATACTGATTTGTCATTGTCTTGTATCCCTTGTGATAATTCACCGTATCAGAAAGTGCGTATGAAACACCATGAAAGTAGGATGGGAGAATAAAGCATTACCAAAGTGGGATAAGATCGTTTTGTTCCTGCATTCAGTGTTCCTGTAAAGAACATGACAAGATGTGAAGGAAAGAGGGAAGAAAAGAATGGCAAATTTTAATTATCTCCTCCTAAAGGGAGCATAGACATTGTCAAGCGCTTTGGCTCCCCAGAGAGGTTTTGCAAGCATAGTCTAATACAGCACTTCTTTCTAAAAGATGTTGACTTGCAATATTTCCTTAGGAAGAGCAATTTTTTTTTTTTTTCCAATTCATGGATAAAATTCTGTTTGGTTCAACAGATACCAGTATTTATGAAAATGAGAGCAAAATTTTTCCTAAGGATTTAGATAAAGTGTGAAAGGTGCTTTTCTTCCTTCTTTTTTCTTTTTTTCTTCCACCCATCAGAAGATTGAAAGAAAATAAAACTGATTATGCTCCACTGAAAAAGTCCCATTGATGTCTGTGATCTGTGTGTACATGTGCACACATGATCTCGGCCTCATGTATAATACTGAGGAAGGATAACGTGGAATGGGTGTTTACAGAGATTAAGATGACAAATAGAAGTCACTCTTCCACTTTTCTAATTAACTCTGGCACCATGTGCGGAGGCAGAGAACACCTGTCCTGGCATGTGTGCTGTTTGAGCAGATTTTGGAAAATTGCCACACTCTTGTTTTCATGACTCTCTGATGGCTTCTCCCATTGGTGATCACCTGTGTTTAGGTTATTTGAGTCAGATGTAATCTAACATGCAGCATGCATGTTTGATATCTCTGACTGGGCATACTAGAGATTCACCCTGATAGACTTAGCATACTGAGCATTTTGCATAGTGCACGACCCATGGATTCCATATGCCATTCTCATCGTCTGAGGTCCTGCCCTTCATGCGTCCCTTACTGCATTCTTTGTCCATCCACTCCATTGATCAAGTGACAGCATACTTCATTGGCAACAGAACACAGACCAGTTTGTACTTGGATGAGCAGCTGACCTTATATTGATCTCAATGCAAAGACATCTTCTTTAAAATTTGCCACAATAATTTTCTCTGGAAAAGACCTTTGTCCTGGAGCGTCTCCCTCCTGGAAGAACGATGCACCATGAAGTGGCAAATTCAGATTTTTGCATTCACTGGAGTGGACTAGAGAGAAAATGACTTCCTTGTTGGACTTTTTAAAATGCTTTTGGAAGTGGGGTAAGAAAAAGAACCCTGATTTTTTGCCCCCCAATTGCTGTGATGTTACCTGAGGTCACATTTCTTTTCATAAGCTACAGTCCCTCGAGAGATCACGCACCTTCTGCTAAGCCGCTAGAATGTGTCACAGGGACCCCAGGTCACAGTACCATAGAGAAAATTGAAGTCCCAGGGCATGAACAAGCTTATCATATATTGAATCAATCAAATTTGGCAATGGTGAGAAAGGATTCAGCTGAAAACCAACAGTGTATTTAACATTACATTGAAAAAATGTATTAGTGAAAAAAACAATTTTCTGTGGAAATGAAGTTGGGACAAAAAAACCCCCTCTTAACCAGTCATATCTGAAAGGCTAACACTCTGCTGATGGCAAAGTATTTGGTTGCTACTTTTGTACAGATGGCTGCATAACATTCACAGAAGGAATGATCCTAGAAGCCAGTTTTTCAAATGTCATCTTCTACATATGTAAGTGCAAATGGGTCCCTGCATATCACTTGTGCATGCAAATGATAGACCTAGCATTTGCACATCAAGCACAGAGCAGCTTTGGGCATTATCCTACAGATGGACAGATAAGGTGTGAATTGCATTTATTCAAAGAAAGGCAAGCTACAAATTTCTTTAAAAAGAGGTGGTCTCTGGGTTTGGCTACTCCCAGCAACGTAGGGCTGCTGAGGTAAACAGTTATTCCTACATGTTTTTGTGTAATTCCTTTTTTTCCCCCATCCTTT
>VZTU01005365.1:14627-43934 GCA_013400835.1 Zapornia atra
CATCCCTCAGCCCCATCCCTTATCCCCAGCTCCATCCCCAGCCCTTATCCCCAGCCCCATCCCCAGCCCTCATCCCCAGCCCCATTCCTCATCCCATCCCCATCCCTTGGCTGGCAGGACAATGCTGATGTGGAGCATCAGGGCTCCAGGCCCTTCTCCCATGGGGTTCTGCCGGTGCCAGCCCAGCACTGCACCTCTGCAACTCTCCACAGCTTCAGGGCTCAGCACCATCCCCTTGATGATCCTTCGCTGTTGGGAAGTGATAGGAAAATCCCAGTTCCAGCCCCTGAGAGCTCTGCTGCTTTTATTCAAGCACAGAAATTTGGCTGCTCCCTTTTCCCTCCCTTCCCTTTGCTGGTTGGGACAACAATGGAGCGTGCTTTCCTCTGGCTGGCTGTGTGTGTGCAGGAGGCTCTGCCTCTGAGTCACGGGCACAACGGAGGGGAGCTGGAACCAGAGAGAGCAGCTCCTCTCCCCTCTGCTCTGGTTCCAGCTCCCCTTTGCTTTTAGAAACCCTTCACCCATGAGCGTGGCAGGACCTGAGGGATGCAGGCACGCTGCCTGCCCTGGGCTCCACCTGACAAACCTCAGGAGTGGGAAACTAATGGCACCAGCACCAAAAAGATGCTAATTTGATATTTATAGCAGGGTGCCAGACATGCCCGAGGTCTGGGCATGCTGTCCCTCACCTGTATCAGCCAGAAACTTCCCCCCTTGAAAGCAGCTCCAACCATCAACCCAGGGCTGGGTTACAGATGGACAGACACACGGATGCAGAACTGGCCCAGCCCCACTGCAGCAGACACCCTTTGCATTGGGTGGGATGGGCATCGTGATGCTCACAGGCAGGATGAGACCCAAAGAATGCCAGAGGCAACTGAAAGGTTCTTGGTGACCCAACAAGACCTGAAGTGGGGTCTCGGAGGGGCTGCTGGGCACAGGCTGGAAGCATGGAGCTCTGTGGTGGGACAGAAAGGAAATGACTGTGTTTGCAACTTAATTAACGAGATTTGCTCCTTTTCTAGCAGCATTTTCTTTGCCCACAGGACCCAGCTCTGCTCAGCATCATAGAGTCATAGAATCATAGAATCCCAGACTGGTCTGGGTTGGAAGGGACCCCAAGGATCACAGAGCTCCACCCCCCCTGCCACAGGCAGGGCCACCAACCTCCAGACCTGGAGCTACACAAGGTTGCCCAGGGCCCCATCCAACCTGGCCTTGAACACCCCCAGGGACGGGGCACCCACCCCCTCTCTGGGCAGCCTGTTCCAGCCCCTCACCACTCTCTCTGTAAAAAACTTCCCCCTAATATCTAATCTAACCCTTCCCTCCTTCAGCTTTAGTCCATCCCCCTTGTCGTACCACCCAAAGTGCCTGGCAGAGCTGTAAGGCTCCACCACAGCTCTACCAACATCTGCCTGGTGTAAAGGCCCGTGCAGAGTACCCGGGTGCCAGTGAGGTACCTCCACTCTGCCCAGAGAACCCCCATCCAGCCTCCCAGAACGGCCCGAGGGAGGAATCGAAACAGAAAGGTGAGCTGCTCATCCACAGCAGAGCCTGCACTGATTTATGGGATGCTCCCAGCCTGGGTTTTGCAAGACCATGACGTGATGCTAGAAGTTTTTGGGAGATGCTGAACTGGGCTGTGCCGGTGCCAGGTGAGGCAGCAGGCCTGGGGCAGGTGGCCATGGACACACCAGCACAGCTCTGCGTGACTACAGCCGGCTGGAAACACAGAGACATTGTTTTTAAGTGATAGCTGCCCCCCTACACCCCCACCCCCTTCCCTGGCTCCATGTGAGAGGACAGCATTCCTGTCTCACATTCCTCAGCCACTGCTGAGATGGGGAGGGGAGACCTGGGGAAGGAACCACAACGGTTTAATTAGGGAAGTGGCCTGGGCGTGCTGGGGTGGGTGGTGTGGGCAGGGAGGCAGAGCAGCAATGCCCATAGAGCCAGATAAAGCACAGGCAGATCAGGTAATAAGGATAATTACACAAGAGCCAGTGGAGGTAAGAATGTCAGCCAGATGTTTCCAAGGCATGGAAAATCAGTGGTTTCCCAGCAGATCTGCTTAGAGCAGCTGAAGGCATCCTTTATCCCGTGAGGGCAGGGACACGGGGTGCTCCTCAGCCAGGAGGACACGCTGGTTTGGCTGCTGAACAGGGGGCAGAGCTGCCTGCAGCCTCTGGCTCCACAGCCTCTGAGCTGGTTTATGAAGCTCTGAAGCAGAGGAAATGGTCAGCGCAGCAGCAGATGGAAAGGGAAGAGAGTTCTGCTGGAGAGGCAAGTTCTGCGCTTTGGTCCAGGGCTGGTTTTGGGGTGAGGGGGGTCTCTGCAGCACAGCTCTGCTGCCAGACCAGGCTGAGAGACCACCAGGAGGATGGACAGACACCGGTTCTTCTCCAGATGAAAAGGTCCTCAGGATTCTGGATTGCAGGAGGAAGAACTGGGTGGGTGTCTCCAGACCAACAGGGACAGCACCAGGATGCTACCAGAGCCCGACTGCAGCGGCTGCACCCACCTTCTGCCAGCCTGGAGCCCACAAACTGCTTGTTCTTGTGAAAGTTCTGCTGGCACAAACACCTTCTCAGAAGCATGGTTGAGGTCACAGTGACTTGGACCACACCAGTTTGTGACTGGCAGAGCTCTAAAGCTCACCGTGGTTCTTCCTGTTGGAATAAATAAGTAGATAAATATAAATAAGTAGATAAATATAAATAAGTAGATAAATATATATATAAATGGATAAATCAGTTTGGGGTTTTTAAAAAAGCATTTGTTGATGGGCACCAGCGTTGGCAGGCTCAAGGAAGGGTGAGCTGGGAGGGAGTTCTCACAGGCCAGTTGTTCCCAGGGCCTGGCCAGCTCTGTAACCTCTGAAAATCCTCTGACCTTCCAATACCCTCCCCAAACCAGTTAAATTTATATAAATATATTGAAATATGGAAACAAAAAGCTTTTTATTTCACGTGCTGGGAGTGCCAAGCGTCTGCAAGAGCCAGTAAAGAACCCTTGCTCCAGGGAACAGGGAGCTGTGTTTCAGGTGAAGCACAAACAGCCTGAAGCCTTACCCAGAACTGGAGCCAATCCCAAAGTTAAAATAAAAAGAAAACATTCATAAAAATACAAGCCTGAGGTTTTGCAAAGGAGCAGGAAAAGTGTGGTTACGTGCTTGGAGTTTTCTCCCTGGCGCTGGGTCACAGCCTGGACCTGGCTGGGAGAGAGGTGGGAAACCTGCGCCGAGGGAGCGGGAGCAAAGCTGTCTGAGAGCGGCTGAGGGGAGGACAGACAGACAGAGGGAAGGATGGATGGACAGTGGGAAGGACAGACAGCTGCAGCGAGGGAAGGATGGATGGCTGCAGTAAGGGAAGGACAGACGGACAGTGGGAAGGACAGACAGCTGCAGCGAGGGAAGGATGGATGGACAGTGGGAAGGATGGACAGCTGTGGAGAGGGAAGGACGGACGGACAGCAGGAAGGATGGACGGCGGCAGCACGGCAGGGCGGATGGCTGTAGGGAGGGAAGGACGGATGGACAGTGGGAAGGATGGATGGACAGTGGGAAGGATGGATGGCTGTAGGGAGGGAAGGACGGATGGACAGTGGGAAGGACAGACAGCTGCAGCAATGCAGAACGGACCGCTGTGGTGAGGCAGGATGGGTGGCTGTGATGAGGGAAGGATGGACAGCTGTGGAGAGGGAAGGACGGACGGACAGCAGGAAGGATGGACAGATGCAGCACGGCAGGACAGATGGCTGTAGGGAGGGAAGGACAGACGGACAGTAGGAAGGATGGACAGCTGCAGCGAGGGAAGGATGGATGGCTGCAGTAAGGGAAGGACAGATGGACAGTGGGAAGGATGGACGGCTGCAGCGAGGCGGGATGGACAGCAGGAAGGACAGACAGCTGCAGTGAGACAGAATGGACGACTGTGGCAAGGGAAGGACGGATGGACAGTAGGAAGGATAGGCAGCAGGACGGATGGCTGCGGTGAAGGAAGGACGGACAGACAGCGGGAAGGAAGGATGGCTGCTGCAAGGGAAGGATGGACGGATGGCTGCGGTGAGGGAAGGACAGACAGACAGCAGGAAGGAAGGATGGCTGCTGCAAGGGAAGGATGGACGGATGGCTGCGGTGAGGGAAGGACAGACGGCTGCAGCGAGGGAAGGAAGGTGCTCCCCAGCACACAGCAGCCACCCAGCAGAGCTGGCCACAAGGAACTCGAAGGCTGGAGTGATGCAAAGAATTGCAGAGCCACAGAGAGAGGGGGAGGCATTACAGCCAACCAGCAGCAACGTGGTACCCAGCTCCCACACCTGCTCTGCCTGCTCACAGCATCCCACCCACCCTCCACAAGCTTCCCAGCACACCAGAGAAAAAAGCTGCTGCAAGTATGAGAATAGGCAAATCCTTCCCCTGGGAGTGTAGTGAGGAAAGGAAACAAGGGAGAGAGATCAAAATGCCATTGCCAAGGTCGTGCAGGAGATCTGGGGCACAGCAGCCGCTCCCCCAGTCTGCTCTCTCCTCCACAGTACGTTGGCTCCATCTCTTACCTGGCCGGGCATCCTAGGGAAGACAAACCAGCTTTAGCCCTGATGGCAAATACCTGATAAAACCCCCCAAAAGCCTCTGTGTGACAACAGGACAGGAACAGGGAAAATGATCATAGAATCATCGAATCCCAGACTGGTCTGGGTTGGAAGGGACCCCAAGGATCACAGAGCTCCAACCCCCCTGCCACAGGCAGGGACACCAGCCTCCAGGCCTGGAGCTACACAAGGTTGCCCAGGGCCCCATCCAACCTGGCCTTGGACACCCCCAGGGATGGGGCACCCACCCTCTCTCTGGGCAGCCTGTTCCAGCCCCTCACCACTCTCTCTGGAAAAAACTTCCCCCTAATATCTAATCTAACCCTTCCCTCCTTTAGCTTTAATCCATCCCCCTTGTCCTGCCATTATCTGCCCTTTAACAAGCTGATTCCCCTCCTGTTTCTCTGCTCCCTTCAGGGACTGGCAGGCTGCAGTGAGGTCCCCCCACAGCCTTCTCTTCTCCAGGCTGACCCAGCCCAGCTCCCTCAGCCTCTCTCTGTAGGGCAGCTGCTCCAGCCCTCTGAGCATCCTTGTGGCTCCTCTGACCCCTCTCCAACAGTTCCCCATCTCTCTTGTGTTGGGCCCCAGCTCTGGACACAGGACTCCAGCTGGGGCCTCCCCAGGGCAGAGCAGAGAGGGACAATCCCCTCCCTGTCCCTGCTGCCACCCCTCTGCTGATGGAGCCCAGGATCCCATTGGCCTTGTGAGCTGCCAGAGCACACTAGGCCAGTGTGAACCATAAGAGCAGGATCTGGGACCAGGACAAAGCAAATCCCACCTCTGTGCTGCCAACCCCGTGCTGGTGTATGTACAGGCTGCATGTTTCCTATTTAAGTTACTTAAAAAGACCTTTACAGCCCAAATGCTGTTAAAAAGCACATTGTTTGCAGTGTTGGGAAGATAAATTCATTTAAACTTGAAAAGGTGACTCATCCCACAGCCATTATATAAAGGCATAAAAACACACACACAGAGACACACACACGCAGCAAGATTTTCAAGGAGTCCAGTGATTTAATGTCTCTTTCTTTCTCTCCCCACACTTCTTGCCTCCTGCACAAGGATCTATTGAGAAGCTGCAGAACAAACGTTCCCTTATGCAGCTCCAAAAAAGTCTCCGTCGGTTTGTCTGAGACAGCTGCCTCCAAGCACGCTATGGTTACTCATTAACCAGGGCTCCCAGGGAAGGGGAAGAAGGAGTAAACTTAATAGACCCTAAACCAGAAGGAGGGGGGGGGGAAACATATAATAATAATAATAATAATAATAAAAGAAAATAAATACATCAGGTGTCCTGGAAAATAAAGTGGAAAAAAACAGGTGGCACAGTGAGCACCTTGAAGGTGGAGGGTCTGGTGATGATGGGTAGTGGGTTAGTGGAGCAGAGGGGACAATGACACGGGGGGTAAATGTATGGGGACAAAAGAGTAAGGTTGTTAAAGGGAAGGGGAAGAAAGAGATGGGACAGAGGGGCACTTGTGCTGCGCAGTGCTTTATATGCTCAGGGTGCTGGGGAGGATTACTTCATTGCAGAGAAGTTGCCTGGCTCTGGCTCTGCTTCCCCAAGGAGGGATTCGGTCCCTCCCCCCTCTCTCGCTCTGCATGCCGATGAGGGGCTGCTGGGGCCCTCTCCAGTGGGTCACTCCACTCCCGAAGCCCCTCAGCTCCCCGGAGAGCCGGTCGCGCACTCGCTGTCCCACGGCGAAGCATCCCATGAAGGAAGGGCAGCAGCTCCCCTTCTGCCTCCCTCAGGTCCTACCTCCACCCTTGCAGCCATTGCTTGGGCTCAGGATGGAGGTTAAACTCCAGATGCCTCATCCCACCAACGGTGGGGTGCTTCCTGAGCCTGGTCTCTCCACCATAACCTGCTGCAGAACACGCTCCCCCAGCGCACGGGGGTACTCGCAGCCCTGAGCCGGCTGCACCTCGTGCCTTCATCTCTCACAGCACCCCCCAAACCATGAGGATTTTTTGGGGGAGGGGGGAGGAGGCAGCATGGCTCCCCATCCCAAAAACCGAGCACTCATCCATGAGGTGAGGCAGGTCAAGGTGTCCCCGAATGCCTGGGGACACCAAGGAGCTCCTCCTGGCCTCTCTGCTGAGGTGGGATGCAGCAGGATCAGCCCTGTCTGCCCACAGGAGTGGGGAATGGCTGAGGCCAGCCCAACGTGTCCGCAGGATCCTGACTGAGAACAGTAACTGTCCCTGCAATAAAGCACTGGGTAGAGCTGGGAAGAGCAGCAGTAAATCCACCCTGCCTGGTCCTGGGAGCCTGGGCACGCTGGATGAATTCTCTCCTGGAGATGGGGGGCAGGGGGGTGAGGGACTGTAATTATCTCCCTGCCTTTTGTCATGTGCTTTTTTGAAACAATTAAGGGATTGCGGTGGTAGGAATGGGGTGGGGATAGAGCAGAGCCTCAGGATCCATCCTGAGCTCACAGCAGATCCCTGGGGCCACCTTCTCCCAGAGGAGCCCAGCACCCCCAGCACCATGAGCAGTTGGGTGTCCAGAGCTGTGCCAGAGCCCTTGGGGAAAACCCAGACCTGCAGCTGGCCCCTAGGCAGAGACAATCCCCATGTGAACCCTCCCAGGAGAACCCTGCAGTCCATGGTGCTCTTGCTGGGGCAGCATCTCCCTTTTCCCATCCCATTTCCCACGAGTGGGAGCAAGCTGGGGTGGGAAGCAGCTCTTCCTGCCTGTAGGCACCTTTTGACAGAGCCATCAGGAGCTGATCCACTGCAAAGAACCCAAAAGGGATCAGCAAACAGATCCCCAAATCCTGGCAAAGCCATACTGGGCCAACTCCACACATGGCACCATGTCTGCTGCCCCCTCCCCATCATCCGCTGCCCCCCAAAATGAGGGCAGCACCAACCAGGACTCACTGCATCACGTCTCATCCACTCCCTCAAGGGCTGGGAGCTGTGGCAGTGAGGAAGCAAAGGCTGGAAGGCAGCTCCCTGCCCGTCCAGCTCAGCTGGTGCTCGGTGAAACAGGTACTTTATGATCAGTTTCTGTGTGAAATGCCCAACATCTGGAGCTCAGAGGCACAAGGCTGCCTTTGTGTCCCCAGTAAATTGTCTGCAATAAACCAGCACTTGTTTCAGAGAGCTTCAAGGAGAGGGGGAGGGGGGGGAAAGAGATGAGGGAGAAGTCACTCGGCTGGAGGAGGAACCTCAGGCATCTTCTCGGGTCTCCTCAGCGTTATCCACACTGTGTGGGCTGGTTCACTGGGGTAACAGGGCAGCCTGAGACCCCACAGAGACCCCTCTGTGCTGACCACATCCCACACCTCAGCAGATGGGGTCTCTCAGTCCAGCCATGCCCAAGCAGAACCACATGGTGCTGAGCATCCCCTGGCTGTGTGAAATAGCTGTGATTAAATATTCCTCATCCAGCTCTGGAAGGGACATTGCATGATGTGTGTCTGTCCCCCCAGCTTGCAGCTTTGCAGCTGAAGGTGGTGGTTTCCCACCAGTATCTTCACATGTCTTGATGTGAGGAGCACCATTGCATCTGTGTCCCCTTGAAAGGCACCTGAAGGGTCCGTGTCCTTAAGGACTGGACTGTGCTATGTGGCCAGTGCTGAGCACACAGGGCTTGGGGGAGATGGAGCTGGGGGTCCCCCGTGCCTGGTACAGGCTCCTGCTCCCTCCCACAGCATCTCAGAGGGGAGGGAAGGAGAGGGAAGGGGAGGGAAGGGGAGGAGAGGGGAGGAGAGGGGAGGAGAGGGAAGGAGAGGCGGAAGGAAAATAAAGCCTATGAACAATGTATCTCTTGCTAATTCTGTTAGGAAAATTGCCTTGAAAGCATATTATGAGTTGTGATAATTAAAACTCTGATATCTACTTGTTTCCTTCTATAGGGAAAATGTATTTTCCTGGCAGTAAATAAAATTGAATTCAGTATCTTGAATAGTTAAAGAATCTGCAGCAATGGGATATTTAACTTTCAGATCAATTACATTGCTGCTGTTTTAATCTTGGTGTTAGATGCAGCATAGAAAAGGCTAATGTTATTTGTACATAGAGGTTGATTTTTAAGTATTTTGTCAATATTATGAAAATATTCAGGTAGATCCCCACTTTGAGCTGAATAGGAAATAAATAAAAATCCTCAGTGGCTGTGATATCATTTGAATTGATACTGTATAGAATAAAGCTTTTTAACCTAGACATAAAATTATATTCTGTGTAACACTTTGAATCCCTTTGGTTATTTTTGTTACTTACAAGTGTTNGAAGGAGAGGGAAGGGAAGGAGAGGGAAGGAGAGGGAAGGGAAGGAGAGGGAAGGAGAGGGAAGGGAGGACTTCCTCTATTTCTTTCTGGAGTCATGAGAGGTGAAGATACACCCTGCTGATGGGTTGGTGTGGAGGTGGCCTCTCAGCTCACCTCTGCACAAAGAAGAAGGGAAGAAAATTCACTCAAGGGAAAGAAAAACCCCAACCCAACCAAACCTTTAGCCCGTGGGCCTCCTGAGAGCCTCTGGGAGCAGCAGGAGCAAGGAGTGGTCACAGGGGCAATGAGGCAGCCTGGGCATTTGAGCCAAGGGTTGTTTAAAGCAATGAAGCACATGTGGGAGGGCTGGGGGGGGCCTCTACCCCATCACTGAGCCCAGGGACAGGACAGCACCGTGCTGGGTCTCAGCATCGCTTCAGGCATCCCAGGCCCAGCTCCTGGGGCCAGCGTGGTCCCACCAAGCCAAACCAGGCCAGAGCTGCTGGGGGCTGTGCTGGGGGAGCAGGGTGTGAGGAAAAATCCCCCCCAAAGTCTCTTTGTCTCCTTTCCACCCACCAGTGCTGCCTTGACAGCAATTACAGAGGCCTCAGGGGCTTTCACACCCAGTCACCTGGGCCTCCTTGTTCTAAACAACTTAATTTGTTTAATGACTTGGGAGGCCCCGGGGCCTCTTTGTTGTTGGGATCCATTTCCCTGGTCTTTGAAAGGTTTTTCCTGGTGCAGCCACCATCAGGGACTGGAGGGCTTTTAAGATGTATTTTAAGACATCTCCCCCCAATTCCCAGGGGGTCTCTGGCCTCCAGGGACATGCCAGCACCTCCAGCTTCAGGAAAAGGGAATTCCAACCTCCTGAGGGTTTGTTCATCCACTGGCAGAGCCAAGCCAGGGGGTAGGGATGGGGTCAGAGCAGCTCTGGAACAAATTATGGGCTGGGAAGGCATGGGGAAAGCGAGGCACAGCGTGGGACACTGCTTTGGGCCTCAGCCTCACCCCAGGGATGCTCCAGCCCTCGCTGCCTTTGTAGCCTCGGGACACAGAAAGGGCCGGGGATGCTGAAGCCTTTTGCCTGTGCAGAGCCAGGGCAGCAGCACTGTGGCTCACAGCTGGGGGTCCCGGCAGAGGTGGGGGTCCCTGGGGAAAGCCCCTGGGCTGGTGGGGAGTCCCACATGCCAGCCACTACCAGCACCTCCCTCCATTGTTTCCCAACCAGCGTTTTTCCCTATGACCTCATCTTCCCTTGGCTCTCGCTGGTGATTTTATGGCAGGGAAATGATTTTGCAGGAGAAGGAAAGCAAATCCAGGCCATTCTCTTCCCTATTAGTCTCATATGGGCTTTGGAGTGGGGTGGGAGGGTTGTTTTCTGCCTCAGACACAGCAGAAGGGTCGTATGAGATGAGATGGGGGGAGAGCACGTGTCAGGTCTGTAACGCTTTTGATGTTCCTGAACATGGGAAGGCACCAGCAAGAGACATTTAAATGATCCCCCCTGCAAACCAGCTCTGGACAGAGAAGGGTTTTAGTTATTACCAAGTTTATGTTCAAATAAACTTTCAGGCTCAGTTTCCTGCTCTCAAGAACCCTCATGTAGGACTACAGGTCATGGAAATACATCCCAGAAATCTCACCCAAGGATGCAGCAAGAGTAGTTCTTCCCTGGCCTTGCACAGCCAAGTGCTCCCCACACTGTAAAAGCCTTAAGGGAGGAAAAGATCAGAGCTGTGCAATGTGCTGATCCCACTGTGTGTCACATTCCCTCTTTCCCCACATGGAACAACCCTCCAGCTTAAAGGATTTGCAGTGGAGCCACGGCTGGGCTAATGGCATTTCACCATTTCACCATGACTTCACCCTCACACTGACCCTTCCCACCTCATGCAGCACACTGGGAACGTCCCCTTTGTGCCATCAGCACCTTCCAACCCCTCAGCCAAAAGGGGCTGGGTTAAGGAAAGCAACCAGGAGGACAGCACCCAGGGAGCATCCGAGAGCGACAGTCCCAGCGACCCGCCATGGCCATGGGGACTTGGCTTTCCAGGGCTGCTTGGCCATAGAATCATAGAATCACAGAAGGGCATGGGTTAGAAGGGACCCCAAGGATCACAGAGCTCCAATCCCCCTGCCACAGGCAGGGCCACCAACCTCCAGGCCTGGATCTACACAAGGCTGCCCAGGGCCCCATCCAACCTGGCCTTGAACACCCCCAGGGATGGGGCACCCACCCCCTCTCTGGGCAGCCTGTTCCAGCCCCTCACCCCTCTCTCTCTAAAAAACTTCCCCCTAATGTCCAATTTAAACCTTCCTTCCTTCAGCTTTAATCCATCCCCCTTATCCTGCCATTGTCTGCCCTTTTATAAAGCTGATTCCCCATGTGATGCCAAATACACATACTCAGAGAGTACCCATATTTACCTAAAAAGAGACACTGGTGATAATTCCACTCTGGAAACTCAACAGAAAGGGCACCCTGAGCCATAATCTCTCCTCCACCCTCCAGCCCCACAGCCCCAGCCTTGTTCCTATGGATGCGGGGTCCCACCCTGGAGATGAAGCTCAGCAATGCAGCACGGCCTGGGCCAGGGTGGTGGGCTTGGGGCACCAGGGAGAGGAGCAGGAAGAGAGGAGCCACCCGTTTGCTCTGGAGCTCAGAGCTGAGAGCCTCTGCGTGTGCGCACGAGAGCGAGTGCCTGGGGTTTAATTGCAGCCTGGTTGCCAAGTACAACAAAGCCCGTGCACAAAGGATAGAAGTCATTCTGTCTGCGGGTTTGAATCGCTCCTTTCCTGAGGGGAGGAGGGAGGTGAAATCCATCCCTTTATAAGCAATGACTCAGGTGCTACGATCTACCCCGGGCGCGCATCTCGCAAGCCCGAGTGGCGTTTGGAGCCGTGTTTGGTGGGGCGGCGTGGGCCCCAAGAATGGGCTCATTGTTCGGTTGCGTGCAAAGCCCTGGCTCGGGGTTTGGCTGTCCCCGCCCAGCCTCGCTAACCGCAGCCGCCTTTCCCTCCCCCGGCACCCCGGCGCGGGCCGGCGAGCACCCAGCGCCCGCGGAGCACCCACCCGCCTGCCCATTCCTGCTCCCTGACTCACGGCACCGCACGCGAGGCGACGTGAGCCACGTCACGCTGCCGGCATGGGGAAAGGGGTGCTTTCCCTGCCCTCCCCCCGCCCCCCCCCAGTTGCACAACCTTAAATCATGGCCCTTTGCTGCGCTCTCCCCAAGCCCGCAGCCAGCAGGAGAGCGGCAACCGAGCAGACATCGTGCTGTGATGCCAACCTCCATGCCCACCGCCTGCCCCCTCCCCGGCACCCTCCAGGAGCTGGGTGGAGGCAGGGTATAAGGTGGGATTTGCTTGGAGCAGAGGGGATGGTGGTTCCTCCAGCGCACCACAGCTCTGGGCGGGATGGCTCGGCCACGTCCCCAGAGGAGGAAGCCCAACGCTCTGCGTTAGGCACTCATAGCCCCAAATAATCCCCTCTCCAAAGCCCTAATCCCCCGGCAAACACGCGCAGCCGAGCCATCGGCAGCCTCTCCATCTGCCACTCAGGCACAGCCGCAGCCCGGCGCTCGCCCCAGGCAGCTCTCCTGGCCTCAGAGGAGTTTCCCCAGGGAGCCCTTCCACTGTCTTCTCACCAACCATTAACTGGCTGGGTACGATGCCTGCAGCCATCCTGCAAGGAAGCATCGCGGTGGTTTGGCCTCTTTAAGAAAAGCCCAAGAAAAGCAGCAAAATAAACCCAGCTTTGCTCAGAGAAGCTCCCAGAGCATCAGCTCCACGCCTGAGGCACACGCGTGCTCACACATGCCATGCTGAACCACCTCCGAGCTCACCCACTTCCAAATGAGCCCTAAGACTCAGGGGGTTTTCCCCCTTCCCAGCTAAACACTGGGGTCACCATCCCACCCCCCCTGTGATTAGCAGGGCTTGCAAAAACCCCGCAGCACCCACAAAAGCACCATCGAGCAGGCAACAAACTGGTACAGGGCTTTGGGTTGGGCTTCAGCCCCATCGCAAGGGCACACACACCCCATGCTCCTTTAGGAAATCCTTTAGGAAATCTTTTAGGATTTCTCTTTACCTTTGGGGCTCTGAGGTTTTTGGATGGAGAAGAGTCACAGCTGGAGGCCTCCTCCAGCCAATGCCAGAAGTTGCTACTGTTCTAAGATAAAACCCAAGAATCTGAATTTAGTTTTTGGTAAGTGTGAGACTTTACTGGAAAAAATAGTCCAGGGGGCAGGGAGGAATCACCAGCATCGATGCCACAGCTTAATGCTACACTTGTAAGGGGCTTCAAGGACATTTCAAACAGGCCCAGGGACCATCGTATCCCTCTGAAGGCTGCCTGATACCCAGCAAAAGGACAGACGGATGAATGGACAGCCAGCCAGCCCCGTTCTGTGCTCAGCATACATCCTTGTGTGCTGCTGGCTGAGGGCTGCTGACACAGGGCAGCTTCCCCATGAGGGCTGAGCCGTCTGTGGTGGGATGGGACAACCCCGCCAAGCCCCGGCTGCATCCCAGCACGCACACCCAGAAAGGGTGTAGGGCCAAGCACACCCCAGTGTCCCAAAACCCAGCTCCAAGCCCAGGACAACCTCCCTGTTTTTCCCACCAGCTGGAGCTCGGTGCTGCGGGGCTTGGGCTGCGTGTTTCCATCTCCTCTGCTCCCAACTCCACCTTTTCATCGACAGCTTTTGTTTCCAGGGGTAATTTCAGGCCTGGCCCCTGGCCAGCCTTTCAGTCCTACCACAGGATAGATATGTAATTTCATTCAGCTCCAGGGTGCAAACAGAAAAGGAGGATTTTCGTGTGCGCTCCCCGCATCACCCGCCCCTCGCCGCTTCCTCCAGGTCCAATGTACATAATTATCTCGGCTGACTACATCTAAGCAGGATTAAATGCTTTATGTGATATTATCTCCCAGCAAGCTGATTACAAGGCTGACTTTAAACACACCATGCATTTGGTTGGGGTTTCTATTTTTTTTTCCCCTGTTGACTCACACCACAGGCCAGAAACCAAACATGAAACTATCATCAATCCCGACGTCCTCCAAGGCTCTTAAGCTTCACCCGAAGGCTTCCAGCTGAGCACAGGGTGCTAAAAGCTTTACAGACTCCACTGGTGTGTCTAGAAACAAGGTGAAGAGGGGTGGGAGGTTGCACAACCTATGGAGACCATCCTGCAGCCCCCCACTCCAACCTATGGAGACACTTGGTCCATCCTGCAGCCCCCATCCCAGCTGTAATCCCGAATTTCTCTGTGCATGGAGAGACCCGGGTCCTCTCCACATCCCCCTCCCCACCCCCTGGTACAGCAGCAGCGTTTTGGGCTGCCCCCCAGTGAGCATCACCCTCCCACAGGGCTGAGCCCAACTGGGGATAGCACCTACACAGGTGGGGTGTGCACACACATGTGCACCCCTGTGCATGTGTGTATGTGTGCTCCCCAGGTCGGTGCAGGCAGAGCTGCTTTTCCCCCAGAGATTCCTCATGGTGGCTTCTCCCTGAGCTGTAAGGCAGGAGCGAGGGGCAGGCCTGGGGGTGAGCTGGGGGGCTGCAGCAAAGCGCTCACAGGATGCTTGGATGAAGCACTGCAACACTGCCTTCCTTCAGCCTCATTTTTGGGGTTTTTTTCCTTCCTTGGAGAGCTGCCTGCCAGGCTGAGGGGCAGGACTTTGACGAGGCAGGAGTAACTAAGCTGGGTGGGGGGAGAAAAAACCCCAAACAAGTGGCAGAACAGAGGGAGGGGAAGCAAAGGTACCGGCTACCTGGTGGTAAAACGAACCTGTGCAAACTCTGAATCTCCCATTTATTGAAACCAATCACAGTCAAAAGGTCAAATTCATTGGCAAACAGCAGCTTTGGGTCACCCAGACCCAAAGTACACACACGAGTGGGACCCGAGCGACGCACGAGTGAAGTACAAATAAAATCCAACAAAAAAAAATTAATATATATATATAAATATAAAAGAACCAAACAAAACTGCATGGCTCTTCCTTAGTTTATTCAAGCCTGTTCCCTTTGGCTGCCCTTCCCTAGCTTCTCCAGCAGGTCCAAACGGCCGTTCGTGACCCCTGGCACTCGCAGCCCCGCTCCCCCCGAGACCCCCACGGCTGCAGAAGGACTGAGATGCTGGTGGCAGCCAGGAGATCCAGTTCCTCCTGCTGAAGGGTCTCGTGAATGCACTTATGGAAGACAGGGAGGGTGAAGTGAAGAGGGAGGGATGGTTTGGAGCATCTATCCAGCTCTGTCGCTTTGCTCCTCACTCAAGCATGTCCCGGGGGACAAGTAGGGATGAGCAGGGTTTGCTCCTCAGCCTGGGAAGGGACTAATCCTGCCCACTCAGCAACGGCCATTCAACAAGAGCTGCTTGAAAAGCAGAGGGCAAAAAGGCCATCACACAACCCCTGTGCTTCTGGCTCTTCAGGCAGAACAATTAATTCACCCTGATTAACTTTTTTCATCCCAGTGCTGCTCAGGAAGATGAGAGCTCCTGGCACACTCAGGTCCCCACTCAGCTCCGAGCTCTGCGGTGGGGTAACCAGGACCACAGCCAGGAAGAACCTGAGCTGGTCCCTGGGGAGTTCCGAGCCTTTGGAAGGAGCAGCCGCAGCCCAGTAAGGGCAGACACGGCCCTGGCCCTTGTGGAAACATCCCCTCACTGGCGACATGGATGAGCACACCTTGCTTCTTCAAGAGGTATGTGATAGAAGAGATGAGTATTCCTCTTTTTTTCCCCATTTTTTTTTCTCCTTCCTTTTTTTTCCCCCACCTTCCTTTTTTTTCCCCTTTTTCCTTTCCTCAGAGAAAACCTTAAGAAATTGGACACGATGTTCTGGAACAAAGCTCAGCTTAAGAGATAAACTTAGGAAAAAAAATTACATTTCCCTCCTACAGAGATCCCAAGAAAATTCATTTTTATTTGCCTGAACTATTTGCATCCATCAAAACAAACAGACTGAAACATTCCTAAGGACCAGCAGGAGACCCGAGAGCTGTGATCCCGCTGTACATGTGAGCTCAGCCCTGGTGCCTTCACCTGCCTGGCCAAAAACCACCTGGAAATTGAGACTCTGCTCAAATACCTCAGTGCTTAACCACAGACCAGCTTAACCCCGCGACAGCGACTTTCTAATCTTCTACAGAACAAAGATGATCAAACCCCACAGCGACCTGACTGGGAGAAGCTGGCCAGGCATGGAAGGGGAAGGACAGGGTGACCTGCAGCCCAGCCAATGCATCGTCCCAACGACCTTCCCAAGAGGAAAAGAAAAATCTGGTGGCAAAAGGAAACCAAGACCAGCGAGGAACCACCCGTATTTGTGCTTTGAAACCCATCGACATGACGTTGGAGGGGAGGGAGAGATATAAAATTAAGAGGAAATCAACACCAAAATGGGCATTTAGAAAAAAGATATGTACAAAAAAAAGTCTAGAGGGAAATGTGTGTCCAGTTCCAAACGCTGCTGTGCAGATGGCTCTGAAGTCTTCTCCTGGGGAGCAGCACGCTGCCCTACCCGAGCCCGACGTCCAGGGACATCATCACCACAAATCCCAGTATCGAGGTCCAGGATGCCAGCTTGCCATTGCCACTGCCAGGAGAAGAAGGGGAAGGTGTCACCCTGGGAGCCAGGACCGGTTCTTTGGGTCTCATCCAGGCAAGGAAAGGGCACACAGTCCTCCATGCTTCTCCCCTGTGTATCCACCTTGAGTGGTGGACACTGTGGGGGTCTC
Organism: Zapornia atra; assembly: GCA_013400835.1. Taxonomy (NCBI): domain Eukaryota; kingdom Metazoa; phylum Chordata; class Aves; order Gruiformes; family Rallidae; genus Zapornia; species Zapornia atra. The sequence continues at coordinate 31,198 of VZTU01005365.1, forward strand.
ACCTGGTCTGCGCCTCGGGGATGATATCATCCATCACCACGTAAACCATGGCTCCAGCCGCAAAGCCCAGGGCGTAGGGGAGGAGCGGCTCCGCCACCACCACGGCGAAGGCACCGAAGATGCCAGCTAAGGGCTCCACCATGCCACTCAGCTGCCCGTACCTGCAAAAGACCACGACTGAAAGGCACCAGGAAACTGGGGGCACATTTTCTCCCCCTCCCCAGGGCTCTGCAGCTCCCCATCCCCACCGTAGCCAGGAGGAGGGTGGCCACCCAGCCGAGCCACACGGATTATTTTAAACAGGCAATGAAGGCAATCCCACCTAACCTAGCTGATTTTTCCAGGAGGGGAACCAAGGTGCAATCAGATTCATTCACCCCAACAACTTGGTGGAATTTGGGGACGCAGTTTGTGGGTAGGGATGGGTCAGAGAGGGAACGTTTCCAACCAGCACTAATCCCAAATAGCTCATCTAGCCACAGCCTCAACCAGGATGAAACTGCACTTTCCCCCCACCCCTTGTTTTCTTTCCTTCTGGGACTGTTGGAACACAGAAAACTCTCCAGACCATGGGAACTCCCATCCCAGCAGCAATCCCAGTGCAAGTCCCAGCACCGGCTGCACTTTACTGAATTGGAGGTGGGTGGGAGGAAAAGAAAACAAAGCTTTGTCGGGAGCAGTTTCCAAGCCACCCCCCCCTGCCCTCCCATCCATCACCCGGCCGAGCACATGTGCACGGGCAGGAACGCAGCCCTGTGCTCACAGGGTTCATGCCCTTGGCTTTTACACCTCAGGGAAAAGGGAAAATAAAAAGAGGGTTTGAAATCCATCCCAGAGTGACGTGAGAGAAAACAATGAAGCATTAAAGAAAAACCGGCCAAAAACCACCCCAAAACTCTTCAAGGTGGGATATGGGTGTTCAGCTGACACAGGACGGGGTGTCCCACTGGGATCATGGATGCATCCCTTGGGAACAGGGGCTGGGGTGCTATGGAGGGAGCAAGGCAGCGCTCACCACCCTTCCTCAAAGCTGGAAACCAGCTGCTCTCACTCCCAGAAGTGGCGATGCCAGGAGGGGACCTGGTGGGTCTGGAGTAATCCCATCCCAAGGGCAGTTCAATGGAGCAACACAAAGGGATCCAGGGAGGGAACCTATAGGCACCCGCTCATGGGGAGCTGCTGGTGGAGGGCTCTTGCTTCCATGGACAAAGAGGAGCTCAGCTTACCAGAATGCTTTCCACGTTGAAAATCCAGCACCACGTAAAGGCAGGCTGACAGCCAGACCCTCCGGGAAGTTCTGGATCCCGATCCCGATCGCTAAGTTCCTACCCACACAAAAAGCACAAACATTTATATATATACAAATATATATGTATACATAAGGTGCAGTGCACAGCCCGGGGCAGGCTCTCAGGAGCTGGGACAGAACCAGACGTTATTCCAGCTACGCCTTTCGAATGGCTGTGCAGCCAGCCCTGGGGTTAGCCCTGCTAATATTTAACACGCACGCAGCAAGCTCCATCTTCAAAGGGCTCCACAGCATTTAATCGGCTTCAGCACCAGCTCAGGGAGCCACAGCGACCAGGCAAGGAGACCAGACCTGTGCAGGGAGCCCCAACCTTCCCAGGAGCCGCAGCATCCTTGGTCCCCAGACTTGGGGTACCCCCAGAGTCGGGATTCCTTTTTCCTGGGGGGATTTGCTGGTCCTTCACCCATAACCAGCTCCAGCTCTCACTGGCACCGTTCTTAACTGTAACCACCCCTGCACGAGCTGCAGGGCTGGGCAGAAAAGATGCAGTGCATTTGAGCCATGGGATCTCCCCCCTCTTGCATTAAAAGGCGGAAGGTGGACTTCAGAGCCAAATCTGGAGGGGACAGCTGCTTTGTCTGTGGGTATGGCATAGCAGGAGGAGGCAGGCTGTGGAGAGGACCATTTCTCCAGGCACAAGAGATAAAAAGCCGGATAAGGGGGGCTTAGGCAGGCAGGCAGGCACAGTGACCTTGGACTGCTCCAAGTAAAGCCCACGTCCCCAGGGCCAGAAAACACAGCTCTTGGAGCTGATGACAGCAGGACTGATTGGAGGGATGTGCAGGGGGAGAGAAGTAGGTGAGGTTTCTCTTCACTCGCCCTCTCCTCTCCAACGCAGACCTGACGCCTTCTTCAGCACCCACCTCCAGACCACCCTGCACTCCTGGGGCTGGGAGCAGTGAGCCCATGGTGGGACCCACCACATCGCCCAGACCTGAGCCAAAATGGAAACTGCTCCACAAACACCTGGCAGTCAAATAAGCTGGGTTTGCTTCGGAAGGGTTGTTGGATCTTCTGTGCCAGAGGCAGCTGCATCCCAGCTCCGAGCACCAGCACCTAATAGAGCAGAGGTGGCTCCCAGCGCCCCCTCCCACACTGCCACCCTCCTCAGCCAGGATCTGCTCTAGCCTTGGGAACAATCCTTTCCCTTCCCCCTTTCCAGCTCAGCAGGGGTTCTGGATATTTGGTGAAACCCAGGAAATTGGGATACGGGGTTTGCTCCTTCACAAGCACCCAATGAAATGGAGCTGGGCCTGGCTTTCATGGCATTGGCTTCCTGGGCCGAGCCAGCTTCGTGTGAGCTAACGATAACTTCTTCCACCATCAGAGCATTTCATGGCATTGCTGGCACATGTTGGTAGAGCTGGCTGCGGTTCAGCCCTGGGGGGGACACCAAGAGTGTGACCGTGCTGGGGGGGCTGGAAGCTCTGGCAGCGTGGAACCAGGCTGCGGCCTGCCCCGGCCCGCGGCCTGCCCCGGCCCACGGCCTGCCCCGGCCCACAGCCTGCCCCGGCCCACGGCTCCAAGTGGGACCCCAGCATCTCTCTGCAAGGTCAGCTCTTCCCTTGCTGGCAGCAGAAAGCTCCCTTCGCTGCTTGAAACACTTGTTTCCTATTAGTAAAATAAGACCGGTGAGAAAAAATCTCTCCGGGTTGTTTAAACTTCTACCAGGGTTTACAGAAGAGGGGAGGGGAAGGGGGAGAGGCTGTGGGTTTCCCTAACCGGGACAGGCTCTTACAATCAAAAACATTATTCAAGGGAAAGAGAGAGAGAGAGAGAGAGAGAACGGAGGGGGAAAAACATCCCTTTGGAAAACAGTGGAGCCGCTGTCTGTGCGCTGGGTCGGGTTTTTTCCCCCCCCTCCTTCCCTCGCCTTTGCACAAAGCAGCTATTACTGGCCCCGACCACAACAAATTAATGGGGTGGGAGAGGGAGGTGTGAATGGAGGGGTCTGTACGGGAAGGGCAGCGAGCCCCCCCTCTCCCCTCTGTGCCCTCAGGAGGAAGGAACCCTGCGCTGACCCTGCAGCCCCCAGGGAGAGAAAGCTCCGAGGGGCAGGAAGGGAATGTAACCAGGGAAAGATCCAGCCCAGCCACGGGGTTCGCCCCAGCCCACCCCACTGCTCTCCCCTCTGCCCTGAGCAAAACTCATCAGGGCTCCCCAAAAGCAAGATCCAGCCCTGGATGGGTGAGTGCCTGGTGGGTCTGGTACGGGATGGGGCTGCAGCCAGCTTGGCGAGTACGGCGAGCAACGGGCTGTGGCGAGCAATGTGCCACGTGCCATGGCACACACATGCTACGGTGAGTGGCATGCCACAGAGTGCAGCGAGTCACGGTGCTCCGATGCTGATGGAGATCCTCTGGTGTGAGGCCAACTAACATCCCCAGCCCTCGGGAGGGGGGCAGCAATGGGTGCTCCCTCCCAGATCAAGGTTTTAAGCTGTTTTCCCAAGAAACACAGGCATCAGCATCATGCTGCGTGGGTGCTGGCCCTCAGGGTGAGGTAGAAAGGACATCCTGGGCTCAGCATCAGGCCGGGAAAGTCTCTATACCATCTCCTGCTCTCCAGCACCTCTGTGCCTTGCAAAAGTCTTCTGCTCACCCAGACCGCGCTCCCCTGACCACTAGTTCCTTCAACCCTTCCTCCCACTGCACATTTCTGGGACTTCGGGGCCTTTCAAGCCTTTCCCAGGGACACTAATCTCCTCAGGATGAGGGCAGCTCCCTAACAGCATGGAGGCCAGGAACACATAAGCCTTCCTATTTGCTCTGCCTTGGTTCACTGCACGAAGGGTACCTCCGCTCGCCGCTCAGGGGCCACCTCTGTTTGCCCAGCACGGTGTCTTGGGATGTGTCCGGGTGCGAAGGGAAAGCAGATTTACCTCCAACGCCCCCAACCATGAAATAAAACCGTGGTGAGGGGTGTCCCCCTCTCTCCCCTCTCCACTGAGCCGTGCGCACCTCACACCTTCCCCGTAGCTCCCGCGGCGAGTTGACGGCAACGCGGCTGGTGAGAAAGCAACTGAATCAAAGCTGCATTGTGTATGAGGGAAACAAAGGCGTCCTTATTGCGGAAATAGGTGGGGATTCTTGGAAGGTTTCCCCCGATGGCAAAGAAACACATTGTAAAACAGATGCACAAAGGCAAGGCTGGGGCAGCCTGGCCCAGGGGAGCTGGAACCTGCCGGAGCCCACGATGGGCTGCAGGACACAGAGGCGATGATAACAGGGAGAGGGGCCAATGCAGCCAGAGGGATGATCCTCAGGATGAAATGTTTAGAGACATGGTGGTCTCTGAAGGGAGAAGGGTGGGGGATTGCTGATGGAGAGGTGGGAGAGGCAGATCCCATCTGGCCTGATGGGTCACCTGTTTCCAGCTATTTTGCAGACAAGGAGGATAACCTGGGGCTCATCCCCAACCACAAACATGCATCCATCTAAAGAAAGAGCTGCCACAGGGGAACCACACCAGGCTCTACCTGGGGATGCACGTGGCCCCTGAGCAGCTCTGCCACCAGCACCCTGGCCAACACAGGAATGTTGCTTGGGTGTCTCCTCCATTTGGGCACAACAGACTTGGGTGTCCTTGAAAGCATCACAGAGCCAACGTGCACTGGACACATTACCCTTCCCAGCTCCCTGCCTTGACTTCCCCATCTGTATAACAGCAGTGATGACAGTGTCGCCTTCCCTAACCTTCTCGCTCTGGGAACAGAAACCCCCTAGGACACCTGCCATCTACACATGAGCTCTGTAGACAGCCAGCCATGCCGGATCTCACAGGATGGATGGGTCTGCCCTTGCCATGGCTCATCTCCTTCTGCAGCAGAGCCCACTGCAGCCATATGAAGGAAGGAGATATCAAACCATGGCATCCCGATGGAGCTCCACCGAGGACCAGCTCCTCATGGCAAGAGGGAAAAACTCTGTGTCCCTCAGGAACGTACCGGGGCTGGACCTCCTACCCCCAACTCGCCTGCCAACTTCTATGGCACCACGCTGGGAGACTCCAAGTTCACTTGCAAAAAAAAGTTGGCATCTCTGCATATTTGCAAGGTCAAGGCACAGAAAGCCTTCTATAAGCCTAAACCCTTGTTTTCAAGGGCCTATTCTTTTACAAACTGATTATGAAAGCAGGCTACATATTCTTAACAAGCCCCTTTTCACTACGGCTTTCAATTCCCTCCAGTGTATAATGTGCATGTGTATTCTTGCATGGCAGGCCCTTACATACTGTTTTGATTGTTATCGTGGTGCCATGAAAGGGCCGATTGTTTTGGGTTCCCAAGATTACATCACGGCTCCCACTCGGGCGGCCCGTCGAGGTGTTTGATCAGGGCTCACAGGTGGGAAGGAGCTCAGCAGCGAGCGCAGGGCCCTCAGCGTTTCCCCATACCTGCCCTACCTGTTAAACACAGCTGCCGGCACCGCTCTGCCCCGGCGATACTGGAGGCTCTCACGCGAAGGAGGAGGAGGAGGATGGGGAGCTGCGGTGGAAGGGAGAGGGGTGGCAGTGGCCTGTTCACCCCCCACCACTCCCCTGATGCCACCAGGCTGTGCTCCGGCCCCCAGGAGACAGCTTGACCCCTCCAGGTCAAGCGCCAGGCTCCCAGTGACCCCTCCACTGTGCGCCAGGCTCCCAGTGACTCCTCAGCTTTAGGTGCTCAGCGTTTTAAAGGCCAAAGCTGCAAAAGGAGGTGGTGGGATGCTATTGCTGTGGGTTTGCCCTCTGGTATCTTCCATCTCAAACCATTAAAAAGAGGGGAGGGGGAGTTCAAACCTGCCACGCCTCCTCCTCCTCTCAAGCACAGCCACCAGCCTCACTACCCATGGAGACATGGAAAAACAGACAGCAATGGGGAAACCTGTCCCAGGGGATGCAGTGTGTGCCGCCCATCGCATGATGCCTGGAGCCTGAATGCCCTCAGGTCTCCTCCCAAAGAGACCACCTGTCTGGTAGCCACTCCTCGACATCCCAGTTATGCAGCCTCATGGACAGATTGGAAATTATATCTGAATTAAATCTGAAAAAGAACAGGAAACCCTGTTTTCATCTGCAAGTTGATGGTAGAGTCAGACCACGAGCAAGGTGCTTTGTGTTGGCACCAAAGGCAGCCAGCACACCTGAAAGGGAGCCAAGGGAAGAGAAGCAGTGGGGAAAAACTTTGGGCATAAACCAAGGGAAGATCTGCAGAGATCAGGAGGCAGGAACAGCCTGGACAGTCAAACAGACACCCATCTCCAACAAGACACGGGACACAAGTCTGAGCAGTTGTGTAACCTCGAGCTCAAGCTGCTCCGGGAGTCTGCTCGAGCCATGTGTGGGCACATCCCGAAGGAAACAAGGCCTCCTCCTCCGGCACTCGGCCCTTTGGGTGCTGCTCCTCAGCAGTAGCCGCTTCCACAGCTCTTCCTGCCCCTTCCCACCCACTTCCCTCCGGAGCGCCCGGCTCTGGAGCGGCGTTGCCTGGCGCTCTGTGTCACATCTGCTGGCCTGGCCCCCTGCCAGCCACACACGCTGCTCCGCATCCGCACGCAGGAAACCTTTACAATTTTAGGAAATTTTACCTTTCATCCATCCCAAAGGCATGCAAGCTAAGGGCAAAGCCATAAAACCTGCTCTCCCCTCTGACTGTGGCAGCCAGGATGTGGACTTTACCTGAAGAGCAAGAAATCCTTCAGCTTTGCTGGCACAAACACCCACGGGTGCCAGGCCAGTGCGGGATGGGGCTACCACCCCCTCCCCATCTCCAGCAGAGCTCGGCTCAGGCAGGGCTGGGGCATGGGGAACCCCCCCCATGCCACCTAGCTGGCCGCATCCTGTGCACAGAGGTGACAGGGATGGGGACAGGTCGGTGCGTGAAGCATCCCGACACATTCACACCCCCAGGCTGGTTCCATCTGTCTTTGCTATGCTCACACAAGCATCCATGCCCTGTCCTAATCCTCCTGAACCCCACTTCAACCAGCACCAAACACAAAGCTCAGCTCTCCCACCCCGGCTCCAGCTCACAGTCACCACATCCTCCTGCACTTCCCAGCAGGACTGATCCTTCAAACCCTTCCCACATGAACCACCAAGTCGTTATCATTACGGCTTAATTGCCCAGGAAACTGGGGACTGGCACACCAAGGTGGGAAAACCCTCGGTGGAAGCTGGCCAAGGGTGTGATAACATCCCACCAGACCCATGGTGCCAGCGAGCCCATCACACCGGGTACTTGGTGTCACCAGGCTGGGGCATCTCCTCCCCAGCCCCACGACGGCGCAGGGGGCTCAGGCACAAATCTGGAGCCATACCCCAACACAATGGGCCAACAGCAAGAGCAACCTCAGCATCCTCCAGGCTGGGCAAGGAGCAATGCGAAACTGCAGCCGGCCAGCGGCCCTCAGCGTGTTACAGCAGGCACATGATCCACTGCCAGGCTGCACGGAGGCATCCCACTGTCCAGGGACTGTTTCTTCCTTCTGGAGTTTTCCCATCTTTATTCTTATCTGCCCAGTTATGTTTGATTTATGAGTCAGACTCAGGCTCAGGGTAAAGGTTCACATCTCCCCTGACCTGCGAAGCACAAAGACAGGTTTCACGAGCGCCGCGCGTCTCCGCTCTCCTCTCCCAAGTCTTGACCTCGGCTGCGCAGCAGGAAAGGCTCAGCCAAGAGCCTCCAGCTCTCCCCAGCTGCCAGATAAGAGCCTTGAACAGGACCTGTGAGCACAGGGTCAGGCTCTGGCTCTGCAGGGCTGGTTATCTGGAAATAGAGCAGGAGACACGACCAGGCCAGGGAGCTCCTCGCTGGAAAAGCCAGGAGGAGCTGCCCTCCTCCTGCTGCTCGTGGCACCTGGGGACAAGTGGGGTCCATCACAAGAACACCCCTGTGCTGAGTCGCAGTCTGCCCAGGGAAGAAGTTGACAGGTCAGTGTACAGGGGTGAAGGTGCCACCTCTCATTCTCAGCATCACCTCCCAGTTCTACTTACTGGGGGTTAAATTTGTGCCCAAGGAAAGGGCCCAGAGCAAGACCCTGATCTTTCCAAGTCTGACACCAGCGGGCGATGCCCAGCTCTACCCAGTCTTGCAGGGAGGTGGGGACCTGGGCCAAAGCTCTGGCTGCAGATGGGCTCAGAGATGAGCTGAAAAGGTGGCAGCTGCCTCAGCTTCCCCATTCAAAATGCAACAACACAATGGCAGCATTAAAAGGCAGCAGGCAGAGCTGCAAGACATGCACCATTGGTGCTGTTCACATCATCTTCCCTGTTTCAAACAGGAGCCCAGAGGTGATGGCTCAGACAGAAACATCTCCATTTTTGAGCAGAGACCAAGAACATCCCTCACCAGCAGCTGCTGAGCAGCCGCAGGCAGCACCGACCACTCCAACCATCACCAGGAGGTTCCAGTTAAGGCTCTACAAGCCAGAAGCATCTATTTTTAAACCTGTTACAAACACCCTCACGTGAGAGCTCGTTAACTCTATTTTAAACAGCAGAAAAGCTCAATCTGTACCTATTCCTACAGGCACACCCATAAATAAAGCAGGATTTAACGATGTGGCTGCATTGATCTTGGGGGGAGATAGAGCTGGAGGGACAGATAGAACCTTATAAAGGTTATTCAAGTATTTTTTTTTTTTTAAATCAAACACCCAGAGAGAAGCTGGGTGGTCCAAAAGCTGGGCCAGGGTTAAAGCCCACCAATACAAATTCCCAACAAACCCCACCTATTTATAGCTTCATGCAAAACCCACCATCCCCCTGCTCTTTGTAGGAATCCTCATCTCATCAGCACGTCTCACATCAAAAATGATTTTAAACCTCAGTGCAGATAACACACTGGGGCAGAGGAGGGGTTTAGGGGGATGTTTTGGGGGGGGATTTTTTGCCTTCTCCTCCAGCCACCAGTGCACACAGCCCACATCACTTACAGAATAAAGCAAGAGAAGGATGCAGGTAGTAAAGATGCTGCTCTTCTTCCCTGCTAGGTGAGAAGACCCCACAGAGAAGCCAAGCTGTACGTATAGATAAATACACGTATGTATTTTGCTCATGCTCCCCCGGGCACCTGTATTAACGTTGTTACTCAGCATCCCACTTTACTCCCAACCCCTCTGCAGGCTGCTCCCAGAGCAGAGCTCATGGCAGGATGAGGGGTGAGGGGCTTTGTGATCCATCCCTGTGCATCCCCATTTGCATCCCGACAGGGATCCTTAGCAAAGAGCAAAATTAAAAGTACCAAAATGGTTTCTCCTCTTCCTTCTCCTGCAGCATCACTCTTAAAATGCACAAGGGAGAGCGTGAAAGCTCCAGAGCAGCTCCTCTACACAGCCCAAAACCCTGGAACTAAACAATTTCCTAACAGCTGTGGCTATAAAAGGGCTTGTTATCACACTGGGTGCAGTAACAATCCTTCCTTCAACTGCTTCCCTTCCTTGAAGGGTTTGTTTTTAAACTGGGCTACTAAAGAGAGGAGCAGGCTGCTGGGGCTGCAAAGACCAAAGGGGAGTGTTCAAAGTGAGCCTTGCTAGGATAGACACAGATAATGCCTTCTTCTTTCTTTGCTTTTATTCTTTTTGCCCTCTTTCCTGTGTTTCCAGGTGAGCAGGCACTCAGTGGGGGACTTGGCAGGGACCAGGGATGGCTGTCACTGCATCACTATCTGTCCTCTGGCCAGAGCATCACACCCAGCCTGGGCTGTGGTAGAGAACCAGCCCTGGGACCCCTCTGTGGTCCTCCCCAGCTCTGGGCTGCTGCCCTCCCATAAAACCCCAGAGGATGATGCAGAGCCCCAACGTGGATGCAGAGGAAACCAGGAGTGCCTCAGCTCCAACACGGGGTGCAGGGCGAGCCGTGCCCCAGGGAGGAGTCACGGGCACCAGCACTGCTGCTCGTGGCTCCTGCAGACACAGAGCTGAAGCCTCCTCTTGCAAGGGCCACAAGGGTAGTTGTGGCCATTGCAGCATCCAGGCTCAGCCAGGAACCCTTCAGTTGGCCAACACCACACCTGAGGAAAGGGCCAGGCAGCTCCCTGTGAAGCCCTCTCCAAGGGGTGAGAAGCCAAAGAGCTTCACAGCAGAGCTGCTCCGGGCATCTCCTGTCCTTCAGGCTGTATCTGCAGCCACAGTGACCACCAGAGAAAGAGAAGAAAGCAACCATTACACAGACTTTCTATGGAGCCAGATGTTGTTTGGGAGGCCAGCTGTCTCTCATAAGTATTACAAATCAACCAAAACCCCTCCTCAGTCTAGACACTTGAGTAAGGGAGAAGGAAGAAGTGAGAGGGGAAGGGAGACTATTTATACAAATGGTGATGTAAACGTGAACAGCCAGCAAGGAATTCATAGCAGGCAGCCCAGCTGTCAGCCAGGCTCTGGAGACCTCCCTGCTGATTTGGGAGGTCTTCTCCTCCTCCAGCCCAGGGCAATGAATAAAGGCTGCAGCACCCATCCAAGCTCCAGGAGCTGGGGTGCAATGGAGGCTGGGCTGCCACAAGCATCTCGGATAAGGGGTGGGCAACTGAAGAAGAACGAGCGTTGCCACCAAACCTCCTGGTACCCGTGGAAGGAGCCTCCAACATGTGGACCACCAGCCATGGAGCCCAGGGGTTCTGCTCAGCCTAGCTCTGCTGTAGGCTGCACAACCTCAGGCAGGTTTTCCCCTGTGGAGGTACTAACTTTGAGAGCCTTGAATTTTGGCTTCCAAATTCCAGGAAAACATGAAGCACCCACTTTCCCTACGAGCCCCCCACCTCCTGCAACACAGCTGCTGCTGGAAGAAGCTCCCCATCTCCCTCACCTCTGCCTGGCACCTCCACAGAGCCCAGCAGCCAGTGCACAGCTCCTCTCCCTGACTCCTCCTGGGCACCTTCGTGTGCTCCCTTCATGGGTGACCTCCGACAGCTGGCTGCTCTGGAATGAGCCACAGCCCCTACACAGAGCTCTGTGATGGAAGCCCACCCCTCACCAGCCAAGCACCTGCTTGTAAGACCCCAAACAAGCATCCTCTGAGAAGGGTGGCTGCCTGCTGCTCACCCCCAGCCCCAGAGCCAAGCCCTAACCCTGCACCAGGACATGGGGATGGGGGAAGGGACCCACTGCGACCTGCCCAGCCTGGCAGGAGGCTGAGCTGGCATCACAAGGCCAAGGTAAATCGCTCCAGATGCTGTTTGCTGCCAAGAACCACTGAGGAGCCACTCTCCTGGTTGGAGCCCTGCCCAACAGCAGCTGCCCATCCAAACTGGATTCCCTTTGCCAGGGGGGCTCGGTGCAGCCCCCCTTGTGTGTCTGCTCAAAGGTGGGACATCAGCACCTTCTCCCACCCAGCATCCATCACCCAGGGAAACCACGGTGCTGCAGGCAGGTGAGGGTCCTTGCTGGGGTCCAGGGACCTGGTTTGCATCAGGGAAGTCTCCCCCACCAATTTAAATTCACCCTGAACCCAGTCTCTGGTAACCCAGATGGCTCTGACCAAACCAAGCTACAACTTTTTGAGGACCAGGAAAACATCTGAGCTCTGCTCCCAATCCCAGGACTGGAAAACGAGGTCCCTACTCCCTGCCCACATCCCTCCCCATCAGGGACAGGGCAGCAAAGCATCCTAAGAGCCTAATTTAACTCCCCAGCACCACACCAAAATAGGAAGCAGGTCTGTCTGCAGGACGACAGAATCTCCAGGCAGTCCAGGAGAACAGATGTTTTCCAGGTGAGGAGAACATCTGGCAGCTTTGAAGGCAGCTCAATAAAACCACCACAGGCCACACAGCTTCCCCACCACATTTCTTCTGCCTGTCCCACAGACCTGGCCAGGTGAGATGCCAGGAGCTGCTCAGGGAGAGGCTGGATGTGCCAGTGTATTTCATCATCCCCTCAGTGGATTTGCCTTGGTTGTAGGGTGAATCAGATCACCTGTGCTCAGCCTGGCTTCTGTCTGTTGGCATCAGGATAAGGAGTGGGAAGGGATGCTGGGCTGCTCCACAGCCACCAGCCCTGCACTGGGACCGCTCTGTAAGATCTCCCCTGAGGCTCTGCAGCACCCACTAAGGCTCCAAACAGGAACTGGGAAGCTCCAAGACAACACACGCTGCTGGGAAAGGCCCTGGGAGGGGGGAAGCAGAGGTAGAGCCGCTGCCTGCCCCAGCACAGCCCTGCACACATCTACAGGGGTGGGAAGCAGGTCAAGCCCACCCTGCCCTGCTCCCCAGGCACCAGCTTCCTCCTCCTCGAGAGCCAGGAGCGCTGCGGCAGCTGCTGGGAGTACAGCACAGCTGGCTGGCGGGCAGGGGGAGCAGGACGGGGCTCGGGCAGGGGGAGCAGGACGGGGCTCGGGCAGAGGGAGCAGGACGAGGCTCGGGCAGAGGGAGCAGGCCGGGGGCAGCCCTGGCGCTGCGGCGGGCGCGGAGCGGCGGGCCCATCGCAGCCGGGAAGCGAGGGAGGCGCCTCCA
>VZTU01005366.1:0-24043 GCA_013400835.1 Zapornia atra
TAGGAAGACTTTTCTGCCCAAAACACAGGGAAATGTAGTAGTAACTAGCTCGGCTCCATGACACAATGAGACATTTGGAAGGAGGCATACAGAAAAAAACATCCAATGCAACCCCATAATTCTGTCCCAAGAGCAACACAGGAGGTCCATAATTAATCAGTGCTTCAATATAGCTGCCTTTTATATGCATAAAATAGGAGGCTAGATCCAGAACACATAGGGGTGTCAGCTTCATACTACTGTCTCACTTCTAGAAAAACAAATCAAACCCGAAAATCTCCTACTGTGTTACTTAGAAGTTCACTGAAGACTTTGAAGTTTGGGTTCAGGCTGTATCCAGCTCATCAAGACTCATGCTCAGGCTTAGGAAAGAACTGAATTCTCTGTGAGTGCAGCCAACCCAGGCTTCCTGCTGTCACAGGCATGTTTATTTCATACAGGTGAATCGTTTAGTAAAATCCCCAGCCTTAAGAGGGACCAGCTCTGAGGGTCTGAGACACACATGCAACAAACACACACCACCGTTTACTTTGGATCAACACTGTCTTTTGCCTCTATTAGGATATACAGTATTTAAGTCAGAGAGGGGTTTACTGAGTCACCTTTCTGGGGGCTAGGCTCCAAATTCAGCCCTCTTCTAAACAGACTCTTTGACCCCTAGACAAGTCATTCTGCAGCTCTGCTCCCACACACACTCCTATTTTTTTGTCTACATTAAGTTAAAAACACTGTGGTTAAGAATTGTATCTCACTAAATATTCACGTGACCAGAATCATGTCGTGTCACCAACATGAAAGTGCTCCTCCTGATAAAGCATGCACTGCCTAATCTGATTCTGCTGTGTCAGGTTATTCCCAATAGGAAAACTGAGGTACAGAAAGACAAGGCATCTTGCTGAATTCCTGTCTTTGCTCACACAGGTTAATCCACTCACTCAGTCCTGGGGGTTTAGTATTAAGCCAAGGCAAGGTCTACATGCAGACACCAGTAACAACTGATGTTGTAGTACTGACACCACCACTAACATGGCAGGAAGGATTTTGGCAAAGGCTGCAACCCACCTAAAACACAGGCTACACTTTCAGCAAGCACAGTGTGGGTCATTTCGTTTTCTCTGCCCCATTACCATGTCATGATCTTCCTTCTCGCTGCTGAGGAGACAGTGTCCTCTACTCATAATTATCAGGTGTTCAAACTATGCCTTAGTGTAGTCAAATATAAATTCTGTACAACTTTTACTTTCATATTTGTCTTAAGCGGTTCTTTGATGGTTTGGTTGATTGGGGTGCTCTTCTGTTTGGTTATTTTATGTACAAGCTGGACAGCACAGAGAGGAGGCATTCAGAAGCTCTTACATCCCTCTCATAGTTAAAAATGAATCAGAGTTCAGACGAAACACCACCAGCATTTTCAAACTGCTCTCAGAAGATATTAGCTGGAAAATCTTCTGGACAGTAGCTGTTCTTGGGAAGTCCATCTAAGGCCAAAATTCCATAGAAGCACTTTTTGCAACAAGTGAACCACAGCCCTGTGGCAGAACTCCATTCTTTACTGGACCTAAAGGGGGAGGGAACCAGCGTGGAGTGTTCCTCTCTGCCTCCTCCTCATTTCCCTTGAGAGAATTCAGCTCTGGGGTTGCATTTCCATCTGTTTTGTCTCAGTCTGACATGTTGTGGGAAGGCAGCACAACACAAATAGCCACGTAGAACCTGCCACAAGAGCTCACACCCCTTTGCGCACCCTCCTTGTGCTTTTCAAACCTTTTGCACACCTTTCAGTCCTCATCCATGGTTCCTGTCTTTGGCAAAAGTCTTCACATGGGCAGTCACGCTCACACAAGTAGTTTTGTAATCTTTCAATCACCAAACTCTATAAACAACTATAAACAGTTAAAAATTCAACTATCACTAAGAAAACTTTTCTCAGCCACCTCAGAGCATTCACTTCCAAATATAAAGTTAGCTTACTAAAATGACAAATCATGGGTGTAATTTGTAAACCTCAGGAACCTTTACTGCCAATTTCTCAGCTCATGTAAGCAGTTTTGGACCTGATGTCATCCTGGCTCTCAGATGTGTTACTGTGATCAGGGCATATATACCAGGTATATAACACAAATACACACCAGCTTCTCACAAATTAACATCAACTGCATAATTCCACAGTGAAAACTTTACCAGCTTTGTATTGCATAGATGATTGGCAGAGGAGAGTTAGACAAATCTGCCTCCAGCTGCATCCGCTTTATGCAGCATGGTATGACCCAGCTCTCTTTAATCCAGTAAATCCATATGCTGTGCCAGTGAATGCCGTATTCAGAAGAAGTATTTGTGACATATCATTTACATGAGTTCAAGGTATATGCAAAAATAATATTTTATCTTCTCTATACCCCCTCACAGCTCTCTTACATTTTTTGATGATACTGCATTTATATTGTGCCGATATAAACACACCTAAACCAAAGGCAGGCTCTCTTCCTCTTCCAAGATTTTCAGATGATTGTATATTTACTCGTGCAAATCTCTTAAAATAAGAATTAATAGCTGGGGAAAACAATAAAGCAAATCTGGACATGTTAAAACCATATTTTCAATGGGTCTCTGGTGAAATTTGCAGGGGTTACCCTCTAATACAAAGTTCACCCTTTTTTATTTGATTTAATTTCCCTCTTCTTCTAGTAAATATGGTGACAAATGATTATGCACTGGCAGAATTTCTTAAGAGGGTCCTTCTCTATTTCCACAATAAGCTTGGATGACATAAGCTTTCAGGGCATGTAATGTGGCTAGCTGCAGCCTTTTGCCCAAATATTTTACATTTCTACTTCATATTTTCCAGATCATGTACCCTTCACAGCAGACTTACAAAATGCAGCCTCTATAGTGTTATCACACTCTAACACATAGGGGCAGAGGGTCAAAGAAATCAAGACTTGTATAAGCTCATATACACCATCAGAAAAAAGCAGGGTCAGAAGCCATAAGGTGATCCCAGCCTTCTGGCAATGCAGAACTGTCTTGGGCAACAAATCGTGGGCATGGTTTCAGCCTTTTGTGTATTTTTGAAAGATGTCACTAAATTTTGCAGCCAAAAGGCTCAAAGGGTTTAAAGTTGGCCTTGTTTAATCCTGTTTATTAGGAGAACACATCAAATCAGTACACAGCGTGACAGCAGAAAGAGACCAAGTGGTATTAAACAAAATAGAAAGGCAACCTCACAGGGCAGAAAAATATTATCCCTAAAACATCTCTGTGGTGATCATACCTGGAATGCTTCATTCAGCTCTGGAGAACCCGTTTCCTGAATGATGATACCAAGCCACAGGAAGATCACAAGAGAGCCATAAAAATATTAAGCAAGCAGAGAGGAACTGCCTTACAAAGAGATTAAAAGAACTAAGGATGCATGGACTGACTAAAGCCTAAGGAGGGAACGTGACAACTGTCTGCAGGTATTAGAAGAGCATTAACAAGGGCAAAGAATCATTTTAGTGAAACAACAGGGAGTCGTAGTAAACTAAAAACCATGAAGACACTTATCAATCAAAAGAGTAATTTTAATATCAAAATCTGCTAGAGTATGATAGCACACTTAACGAACACTACTGCGTCTCAAACAAAAAAATTGTCAGCTACTCTATTTTGAAATTTTAGGTTGAAAACAAGTGTTGAAATTTCCCCAATGGAATATTCTATCCATGGCTGGGGAAAGTTCAGACATCCTTAACCCTGAAGCAACAGACAGAATCAAAGAATGGTTTCAGTTAGAAGGGAGATTTAAAGGTTATCACATCCAATCTCCCTGAAACAAGGAGGGACATCTTCAACTAGATCAGGTCACTCACAGCCACATCAAACTCAAACTTGGATATTTTCAGGATGTCTGCACTGCCCCAGGTAATGGGGTAGCCACAGCTTTAGGAACTCCCTCATACAAGTAGACCAGCCTGCATGCACTGATGAACACTGTCCCAAATGGGGCATTTGCCAGCAGCCCCCGTCTCTTCCTCTAAACACCCCGAAGAACAAACATGAAAATAAATGCCAGATCCTATTCTATTTGGCTTTGGGATCATTTTCTATGATGAAGAGACTAAATATTTAGTAATTTCTGGGTTTCCCCTTTGTTTTCTTCAGGAGGCAAGGCAGGCACATAAGCGGACCTTGTCAACAGTCCATCAGGACACAAAACGTTCCATCTGCCAAGCTCAAGCAAACCTTGTTGCAAGACCTTAGAGTCATGGATCCACTTGTTCACCTTGCCCGTCTGGCGAGCTCTACCACACCTTGGTGACTCTGCCAAAACAAATAGGTATGTTTGTGCCCTAGCCAGTCAGGTTTACTGCGCAACAAGGTTTTTCAGCTTTACAATGGCATAGTATTTAACTATTTCGGCTCTTTTTGGGGTCTGATTTACAGCGATCAAGATGTATAGATGACAAGCACAACGAAACCACAAACTTACATTATAACAATGTCAGCTTGCAATTCCTTTATTTTGGGAAATCCTCTTTCTTCCTATCAAACTTCAATGATGATTTCTCAAGGGTTCCGTTTCTCTTATTTCATTAAACCTGCCATTTCTTAAGAAAAGCAAGGGCTGTCTACTCCATAAAATACATGCACAAACAATAAGTACATCAAAAGCCTATTGCTTGCTGGCCAATTTCCATATAACCTAATACGGTTAAGAAAATGTTTGACTGGAGCCCAGAGGAGTGTGCCAAACTTAACAGCTCTGCAGTAAGCAGAGTGCCACAGAGTCCTCTGCTTAGGCTCACTGTGATTTCAGTTTGGTGCAGTCACTACCTATTCACATGAACTAGACCATAATTGTACTTCTGGACAGTTACAAAACCCAGATACTTTTTGTTCTCCCTCCCCTGCCAATGAAGATTATCACTAGCTGCCATACAAGGCTTTCAGAGATAGACGCTCCTTGGAGTGTTTCCCTTCTCGGGCTAGATATAGTAAGGAAATCCTGGGTATCCCAAGGATATAAAAGAACACATACTGTATGAGGCATTCCATGTTTGTGTAAACATCTTGGAAAAGGGAAGCTTTAAAGGGCTCCAGTACACTTTATCTACTACTGGCGCACATATGAGAGCTTTTACAATACCAAATCTTTCTGCAGGGCAGGTACTTTCCTCACTGTCTGCCTTGATACTGCTGCTATTTATGAAACTTGGCAAGGCTCAGATTGCTTACCTGCCTCCGAGCCCACTGCAAAACAAACCTTGCCCACCTACATTATGGATTTGCATCTCCATCTTTCATATTTTGCCAGTCACCAAGAGGTTTAGAATTGTTAAAATAGTTAAGACAAAAAATGGTGACGAAGCAAGTGAATGACATTATCAAAGCCAGTCTTCAAGTCACACTTTAGCCCTCTCACACTTTAATCTAATGCCACTGAAATCGTTGCAGAGGCCGATAACAGGGATTTGGCAACAGAGGAAAAGCGGATCGTTGCATTTATATCAGTGAAACAAGTCACTTTAGACATTAAAAGAACAATGCTACCTTGATTATGCAAAAGGGTTAGCCAGCCTCTCCCAGATCATTTCCTATGAGATCATATGCAGACTTGGAAACAGAAGGGACTGGTTTCAGGAAGTTTGGAAGCCTTTTATGGATTATATTAACAAGGCACAGACTGTTCCCTAAAACTGATTGTACATCAAATTCCATTACAGCCACATGCCCTTGGTTGGAATGCCTTTAGTATAAATGATAGTACCAACAACTACCAAAAAAAAGCAGCAATTTTGTCATTTAAACCCTGTGACTTTTTTTTTTTTAACTGGCTTAAATTATATATTTTTTTGGTGTTGAAGGTATATAACGCTTTACAATGGGTTATCTGTTAGGTTCTCTAAAGTTTAATGCATCCAACAGATTTTACCTATAACTTTGTAAAAAGTTAAATACCCATCTTACATCAATATAAAAAAAGCAGCCACATTGCAAAATTTTTGAATAATACCTATCAGAGACCAATTTTTATTCTATTTCTTTAATAAGTACCAACAGGAAAAAAAAACCTACATGAAATCATATCTGTACTTGAAAAATACTGATTTTTTTTTCTATTTGAGATCTTCACTAATGTATTTACTACCAAACACATTTTCTAGTCAGATCAGTTACGTCACATTCACACTCTATATAAAAAATTAGAATGCAAACAAGCGGCAGCACTCCTTTTCAAAGAATTAGTGCTGTGTGCTTTCTTAGTTTATGAAAATTTACATATAGGTATTATTTTGCTGGTGATGCATATGAACGAGGCAGAGGCCTCACACACACCAGGACTGCCCTGTGGTTCCAGGCAGACCCATGAGTCTGTAACACACCTCAAATGCTGTAAATGCTGTTTGGAAGCATTAATATGGCCTTCAGCCTCCTTAGCAAGGCTTGTGCATCACTTGGGTTTCATGCATAACTTTCTCTTTGGCGATGCATAAATTGCATGCTGAGCTTTAAAAGACCTACACTGTAAGAGCCTGAATTTCACTGTGGTAGGCAAACTAATCTGTTAATTGAATTAGCTAACATTCACCTAGTTATTAGCAGTTATATTAGCAGGCTTTGTTTTCAGCTGAAAGTAACGCAATGTTTTCCCACAGCAGCTCTCAAAGAAAAGTAATCTTCCCTCCTGCTTACAGAGCGGGGAAGAGTGGCATAGAAAAACACTGTTACCTGCCCAAGCTCAGTCGGTCAGTCACCTCCTGCATCCCATACAAGTCCGTCCCCTGCCCATGCTGCGCTTTCTCCTACCACCTGCACAGTCCTAATACTAAACATAATCTGCATCACTGTGGCTGGAAAGCCAAAACATTCAGGGTGAAGATTCCCCAAGTGTCAAGCTCACAGCTCTTACTAGAAATAAGACACATTTTTACTGTTCTTATCAGGATTGAAGTGAAATAAGAGGCACCTGAGAAAAAGATGCAGAAATTTATTCCAATTATTTGCTATCCGTTTAATGATAATGCTGTTCTACTGTGCCAGAGAGGATGCAACATTTAAAGACAACGGTTGCCTTTGCTCAGTTTGGAGAACAGCCACGCTTGATACAATCTTCCAGGAATCTATCCTCAGAGCCTTGTCCATTGCTATTTATAACTGAGTAAATATTAGAGGATTCACATCTTTTGCCTTAAAAAAACAAGATCTTTGACCTCAACATTTCTTTGGAAAGTGCTTCAGAGAAGGCTGTTACTGTGTAACAATGTTTCCTTCCATTAAAATTTCCTCTTAAAATATATGGCCCAAAGGAGGAACACTAGAACTCAAATATGGACAAGTCTGCCTGCAGGCATCTGTAGGCTGGGAGTTTGCCCAAAACATTATCCTTACAGAATTAACTGATTCTGTTAGTCAGCAGTGAACAACCTCAAAAAAAATAATTTTACCCTGACATGTCTTTGTCAGGACAGCCCAGCAATTGCATACTACATTGTTTTCCACTCCTGAAGGACTAATTATTCCCAGGGACTGAAACTGAAGCCTTGACTGTTCTACATGCAAATAAAGTGTTTGGGAGCCAATACTGTCCAACAAACCGTCACTTCGAGGTTTCTGTTACTTCTGGCTTTAATGCCCAGCTCACCCTACCTCTCCTTTCCCTCATCTCCTGGCACACACCATGATAGCCAGTGCCCAGAAGAGCGGGCTACAGCTGACCACACAAACTCAGGACTGTGCCCTGCTTGGGACTCTTTGATCTTCCTGATGAACACCCGTCATCATAAAGGGTGGACTAGTGAGTGAATAGCAGATAACACAGATGCAGTAGCCATCGGTTCTGTCATTATACGACCATGACTTCTTGGGACACCTACAAAACATTTCCCTCATGAGGAAAAGTCAAGATCAGATCTATGATATCCCTCACCCAAGACACAGCGCTCGACAGTGGCCAGCCATTTCAGAAGGCTGTTCAACAGGGTAACCATCCAAAGCAAGCTCCTTCCTCATGTCCTCATTGAGGCTGGCTTCTTCACATCAGTTTTACATCCCTTTTAATTGTTTTCCTTAGTCTTTACTACAATTCAGTTATTTTATATAAATGTCCCATCCATTTGGATCAGTGAATTCGCTACACGTGACACCATAACCTCCACCTCTGTAGCCAGACTGATGGAGTTCCCTCACTTGCAGCAACTTGTGCTACACAGCAATTATAAACCAAGTGTAGCCTGGGAACATTTGTTGTTGTTATCATTGCTTAGCAAGTCTCCTATCAAGTGCTGAAGCAACAATTTTTGGAAAGGCAAATTTCTCCCCACCCAGCACACAGAATTATTTTACATGTCCCTATCAAACTAAAGCCAGAACATCTACAGAATGTAGAATCATTCATTTTGCTAACATATTCAACAATGTTATCATCCTAAAGACATATATTAGTTTCCACATTCATAACCTTTCACCAGGAGAAAAGATTAGTACAGCTGTTGACCTGAAAACATTTCCTCAGTGTGTAACCTGTGTGTACAACTGATGCGTGTGTGTGCGCAAAGATGACTGCGTGTAGGCTTAACGGCAAAGACAAATAAGAGGCCTGTGTCTGGAAGATGCTGCCTCCTCTTCAGTTCCCAAGGGATTCTGTGAGTAACCAAACCATTATCACAGGCACTGGGAAGACAGAAATGTTTATGTGTAGGAATGAAGAGGGCACCAAAGGCAGAAGAACTTTACAGTAAGGGTGATTTAGGAAGCAGACCAGATCTCAATCCTTGCTGCAGTTGCTAGGTACTATTGCACCACGAAGCTGACTTGCAGCTCCTTTTCTTTTTCCAATGACTTCTCCATGAGGAAGAAGAAAATCTAAAATGAGAAAGCACAGACAGCACCATGCATCCAAAGGGAAAAGAGTTAAGGGAAAAGAGTTGCTTCCACTCGCAGGGAAAACCACTCCATTCACCTGATCTTGCTACCATGACCATAACCCAGCCAGCGTAATGCAATCCTGAGAGCAGCCTGGCCAGCAACAGCCACAGAACCGAAAATTTTAACAGTCAAACTGCACCAATTAATATGGGGCCAAACTTGATCACGCCCCCATGATTTGTTTCACCAAAAATATCCAGGGAATTGCCTGTTTGTTTCAGCTGCAGACCAGCATGGTTCCCTGATTGCAGGCTGCCTTCTGTCAACGATGCAGAAATGTTTGGCTCTTTCTGCATAGCTGATGGGGTACATCTACAGGTTTTGATGGCAGGTTGTCTGTCTATACAAGTCCTTTAGCCACTTTGTGACTGTTACAGTGATAGAACAACCCCCTCTAAGACATAGCCAGGATAAACGAGAAGAGCTTGGGCAGTATGTGGCGACACTGGAAATTGCCTCCAAGCAAAGCCTCAGCAGGAGAACTTGAAGGAGTTCCTGTGAAAACTGACTCACATATCCCACTTGGAGCGACATAAGCCAACTGGGAAGCTGCTCAGGGACTCTGGTGACCCCCATTCCCTTTCATCTACAAAGGCAGTGAAAAGACAAAACTTCCAAATGTCTATATACTCAAAAGGCTGGTATCACATAGTCTGGAGTAATTTTATTTTTATCTGTTAAACCAGCTGAAGACAGACCTCTAAAAATGAGGTAAAAGGAATACAGATTCCCTCTAACATTCCAGAAGTCCAGGTTTCTGGACTCTCTGCCTCAATAAAACTCCCATTAAAGACAATAGCACTTGACTGTCAAAATTCAGAGAAAAAGATCTAGATCTATCCTTGCATCAATAAAAGACAAAGCTGCTCCAATCATTAATAAAATCCAATGACTGACATGGCATTCACGAGTCCCACAGCTACATGCAGTGTTCCAGTTCTTTCAAGTAGGAATTCAGCTCTTACACTCTTTACCTTACATAGCTTATTGTAGCCACGAACAAAAGAAATACACTTTCATTTACATATGAGGAAAATAAAAATTAAAAGATGCAATATAGTAGAGTTGAACAACATTAAATTCTGTAACTTTGACTGCTGAGATATTTTAGAGATAAAGCCCCAAAGGTAGACATTGGTCTTAATCAGAAGCATCTCATTTCCATTCTAAAGCTTTTACTTAGTCTTGTTTCCTGTGATACCTTAACATCAAGTCACTCAAGTGCTCACATCCACAATGTACTTATGCATGCTCCTCACCAATCAAACAAGATTACTCACCTACTTGAAGTTAGTTACACGCTTATTGAGGCACAGCAAAACTATACATGCACATATATATACATCTGACCGAGGACTTCTTTGGGGTTTATTGTACCAGAAAAGCATTAAAATAAGAAATAATCCATTATGCCACGTATCTTCAGGAATTTCCCCATGAAACAAAACTAATGAATGCATTTTACACCATTTATTTCCTAACTGCAATGACGTTTCCCATACTTAACATTTGTGCCCTCAAATTTGCAAAAACCTTAAGTCTTTCCTAAAATGAAGCAATAACAAAACATCTATGAAATGAAAGACTGCAAATGAGTGAGCACTAATGACCAGGCAGGATTTGAGCCAAAGGAGTGTTTTATCCACTTGTTGATATATTGTTTAATACCATATAGACTGCAAAGCAAAGTCAATGGACGTGAAAAGCTATTTGGTTCATACTCAGGCAATCTCTGGATGCTTCAGCTAAAGAAAAGTTAGGATGAAGATAATTAACTCAAAGTACACCAAAGCCTGATACAAATGAATATCTTTTTATTTCATTCATATTTCCTATAATCAATTTCATTATTTATTTACATATCAATCAACCAATTACCAGGTTGGGGAAATGGAGACACAGGTACCAAACAAACTCTTGTGGAAATATAAACTTTCTCTTCTTCTTCAAGCCAGTAATATCTTTAGTATTTTATAGCTAGAGATAACTCCTTCTAAACAAAGCAAATCATAACTTTCAGAATATAAATTCTTTACAGCTTAGATCACAATTCATTAGTCTAATGTCAAGAAACTCCTTCCCTTCAATATAACTTGACCACTACCATAAGCAAGTTGGACTCTGTGTTATTTTTACATATTGGAGCAACCAAGTATACACTGCCAGTCTCTGCCATTCCTCAAATAAAAATTAACGGCACAATATAAGAAAATTTAGAAGTTATTTTACTTCACTGCCACACCCATGAAATACCATAGTCTTTGAAGTTTTCTTTGTCCAAAATGTTGAGGACACCTTCCCCCCAAATTACAGCATAAGCATTTAAATACCTATAGAAGTCATACTTTGAGTTCTGAATGTATTTGGAGCCCTGTCTCAGGGCTGTTAAAGTAGGAGGCATGTATAACAGCCAAGCAATTCATTGAAACCATATCAAGTATGGTGCTGATTCAGAGGAAAGCATTATATGTGCTGAATTACCCTGCTTTCTAGTAATTCTGGCTACAGAATTTCCCAGGGATTACTTGGTCTGGTTTTATTCAGCTCCTGAGATCAAAAGATATCACAACCTAAGCGGATCTGGGCTACAGACGTTTAGAAGGAGAGAAAGGGCAAAAACATCTTACAGTGCAACATGCAAAAACGTTTTCCACTTAACATCACCTAAAGAGACAAAATGAAAATCACACAGCCACAGACAGAAGCTCCTCTCATATGTCCTAATAGCAAGCAACCTCCAGTGCAGAATCACACAGATATACACAACCACATCTGAAATGCTCAGTAATAGGGAATTTGCATCTGAGAATGAATACCCTCTTACAGCTGACCAGGCTGACGACAGCAGTGTGACAGAAATGTGCAACAGGTTGCAGCATATAGATATCTCAAGTGCCTTGGAAAATCTCCCTTAAGATATCATTTTTCACAAGCTTTGAAATACATATAAAAAACTGGTCATGTATATATATATGATCTGTTAAAGGGAAATAGTTAAAAAGGAAAAAAAATAATCCTGCCTTCCACAGCAAGGTAACTTTTACCTGTTAAAGTACTTTCATGTCTCCTCTAACAGCATTTAAAAGAGATCTGAAGTGGTTTGCCTGGTACTCAAACTAGAGTAGCACTTATTTCTTCCACAGTAGTTTTTGCCACTGACAGGAAAAAAGTTAGCCATAACCTAGCTCAAAGTACAGTTTTTAGTCCCTTTTGTAACCCAAATAAGAAGGTGAATTTCTGACAGTTTGTACTAATAATAATTTGATGACAACTAAACACAAGATATGCAATTATGTCACAGAATAAAGCAGCAATGCAGGTTCTCTCTTGTTTCCTTGTCGAACTACAAAACCCCAGCATATGTGTGAAAGCTGCATGTGGAGGCAGAATCCTGTTTTAAAAATTCTGATCAGACATTTTTGACTAAAAATCCCACCATCCATCCATCTGTCCTTACTGCCTCTATCACTTCTGGTATTAATCATTAACAGAAACATCTGCATTTTAGAAAAGGATGGCAGTTTTGAGGATCCTTTAAATCTTGCATGTATTTACTCCAAAGATGGTCATGTCCATTTTACACATTTTTCCCCTGACATTTTTCTTCTATATTGGTGTTTTGTTGTTTGTTTTTAATAGGAGACTGAAAGACAGAGATTCTGTACATTGCTGTGGGACAACGGTATCAGGCAGCCAGCCAATGCCTAAGCCAATATCAGCAGTAAGTTTATAGCTCGGAGAAAACAAAACCCCAAAGAGACAGGGGTTTGTCAGAGGGAGGTTTTGTTTACTTTTGTTGTTTAAATCTGACAAGTTGTTTTTGACAAGTTTGTCATCAGGCTCACAAAGGAAGTGTGGAATTTAAAGCATCACCTGCTCTGAAGGATCTCTAGCACCCAGTCGCACCACGCTGAAAGCTTCACCCATACTCTACCTCCTGTCCCTGGGGCTATTTCTAGTTTAAAATCATAGAATGGTATGGGTTGGAAGGGACCCCAAGGATCACAGAGTTCCAAGCCCCCTGCCACAGGCAGTGGTACACATCAGTAGAAGTAATGAGTGCTCCCTGCACATTTAAACTCAGCATTGGTAGTCTATATTATGAAACATACATAATTTTTTACTTCACCCTTCATTTTCTTAATTTAATTCTCTGGAGTTTATACTTGTGCCCATGTTAGGAATCAAATACAAGCCAAGCAATATTTTGCCTAGACTGACTTTGCTACAGTGCTGAAATTAAGCCTTTTTTAATAAAAATAGATATGTTTTGAAGCAAAGTTCATATAGGTATCAGTAGGACAGTTACAGTTCTAAAGTGGGGGGTGCACTGAGCATAAAATATTCAGTTTTAACAACTGCTATGTTGAATACAGGCACTTAGAGTAGTTTCAATACAGTCTGAAAGTTGGACTGAAGGTAGTATCAGCAACACGAAGATGTAAGACCATCACAGAGCTGTCAAAGCCACACATCTGGACATAAAAGCACATCCCAAGATAAAGCAGCGAACTGATGGCAAAGCCTTGCAACTTCAGACAGGTATGGTTCACATAACTCAAGTGTGTCTCTGCATCCTACAATTCCAGGAAAAATCCAAAGGCTCCTGCAGTAACCAGAAGCACCGCAAATACACTTCACGCAAAAGAGGGCAGCACATAGCAGACATTCTGTATTTAAATGAACCAGCAAATAACATCTTGGGAATGAGAAAACAAGAAGAGATAAGCACCATTTATTGGAAAACAGATCTATGGAAACTAGTATACTCTGAGACATTTTAGTTGAAACATGTTTGTGAAAAAAATTGAATGAGCCATTTGAAAAAGATGCCGCTTTTTTTTTTTTATTTGGTAGGAGTCTACTTTATGTCACAGATTTTTAAGACCTGCTTAAGATTCCATAGGTTTAGTGTTACATCACTAATGGCTCATAATGAAATTCCAGACAGTAGCACCAAAAAAAAAAAGAAGAGCAAAAAGAAAAAAGATAGTAGCACACAAGATACACATACAGAGACCTTTGTGCAAATTTACTGAGAGGAACGTTGAATATGGGTTAAAATAATGCAGTTGTCTGGCTTACTTGTGCATACTAAAATGTCATGTGACAGAGCATAAGTTGTGCTAATACTTGAATCTCTTAAAAATCTTATTCTCTCTTTTGGTGGATTTTTCAAAAGATTTGTCATTCACTATGGCTCTGTGATGCCATGGGCTATGGTAAAAAGTGTTTTTCCTTTCTTCATATCCCATCCATATCCTTGATGAATAATATTTCAATGGTTTTAGTAGCATGATTGATACTAGTTGGACTATGAAATCAGTGCCCTTCAAAGCACAACATGACACAGTGGAAAAAGCACTTGGCTGGCATCAACTCCAGTCTTGTGCTGTCGCAGGAGTATTTTGGGGGTTTTGTGCTTCAGTCCCCCAGTTCCAGACTGACAAAAGGGAAAAAAAATGCCAAGTTCCTTTGTAAAGACTTGGAGATCAACATAGAAAAAGCAATACCTGACAGCTTGTTCTTAATGACATTTTACACTACAGAACAAAGGTATCTTTTAAAGATTTCTTTAAAAATAAGAAAGCTATTTAACATCTTACAGCTACATAGGTTTTAATGTTATTGAGAATAACCACCTGTTCTCTCCAGGTAGATAACCTGAGTCCAGGAAAGATGACCTACTGGAGTCAGAAGTGAGATAAACTGTGTAAGAATTTTTCTAAGCCCAAAAACATTCACTGTAACAAGACTTGCTTTGGGATTAAAAGAGAGTTTGATATCTCAAATAAATTGTTGCTTTGTCAGTTCCCCAACAAATAATTCTGATTAGAGTTGTTCAGTTTCATGTTTTTAAGCCAAGGGCAGATAAAGAAAGCAAAACATTGCAGAAATTCTGAGAAAAACAGTCTATGGAACAATGTATTCAAAGAACAACCTCTGCTCTGAAACGCAGGAAGGGACTATGTTGTCAGATCTGTGACAAGTCGCGAACAATCCTAGGCTGACATTTGAGAACCTGTATAAAAAAAGCAGCAAATGAGCTGTTGAAAGTCTCCTCCTCTGAATATACTGATTTACACCAAATAAATGTGCTTCCACCCAGTGGAAATACTCCCCGTCACTGTGCAGTAGGGGAAGCACGCAGTCCAGCCTGTCACAGCGGGCCAGGCCCTGCAGCATTCAATCCCATCCTTGTGTGAATGTCAGATAAGTATAGTACACAGCTCTTCATTGCTTAGCTTATTATATCTACACATAAAGAGGAACTAACCCAAGCGCAGAAACAGATTTCTCATACAGAAAGAGGTGTATGGATGTGTGTGAGGACAACAGAAAGTAGAATACTGTAGCCCACATATTTAGCTCTTTAAAGGACACGTTTTTTAATTCTGGTTAAATATTGATACATAAGAGAAGATAAGAATCCTCTGTTAAGCTTATAATTAGTGCCTTGCAAAAGGCACTAAACACGAGTATGTTTAGATGTATTTTTTCAAAAGCTTTAATGTTCTGGCTGCTTGTGTTAAGCTGCTGTAACAGCATTTGATTTCCAGGGTAATGGCAGCCAGGTCTAAAATATCTTAATTTGACATCCAAGAATCAAGGCATTTCAAAAATAACTTGGGACAAAAACTGCCCTTTGTTTTAGCCTCTTCTTGACAGAAAGTGTGTCCACTTGCCAAATTAAGAGAAATATGAAAGAGCAAACAGAACTTTGACCTATTGCAAGAGCCAGACTATTGTTTTACATCCCATGACTGTCTGTGACAGTATAAAATGTGAATTCAACAAGACTGTTTGGGAGCTTTAAATTATGCACACACACTCATTCTGGTAGGGTCATGATTTTTTATGGGTTTTTTTTTTAACTGACCCATTTTACTCTAGAAGAATCATGACTTTTGGTTAAACTATTGCAATTTCTGTACAGAGTTCTCAAACCTGCCAATGACAAGTTGAAATAAGTAGGTCTGAATTATTTCTATATTAGAATTACTGTCTACTGTACTGATTGACACTTCATTCCAGTGGAAGGAATCTGAAGCATCGGACACACTAGGATGTGAATTGGAAATGCTCTGCATTTATGCACTAAACATTCATACAGGATTTACAGACATCTAGTAGCCTAAGGTACAAGATATCCAGAAAGCTGATGTGCTAGAGCCAGAGATTACTGCTAAAAAAAGGCAACAGCCAAAGATCAGTGAGGCTGCCAAAATCCAAGAATGGACTACAACTGGATAGAGAGAAGCTTCGTCATCAAATTCAAACAGGGCCAAAAACTCAGCATCTGTTTCTTACATGCTAACTTTCACTTTTCTTAGAAATCACTAGAATAGTTTTGTTTCTTGATTTTAAAGTAATCACAAACACTTACTCTAACCATATATATTTGAAGGCTTTTTTATATAAAAAGCTTGGTCTCTAATAAAATCTATTTTTAAATCTAAATTCTGTGATGTTTCATAGGCAAACTATTTCACAGTCTGATCCAAAACTCACTGAAGACCTTCCATCAGGCCCTTCATCCTGCTACTACTACTAAGAACAAGTGCTGCCAAATTACACCCTTACATCTTTGTTTCTGTAGAGCAGCCAGGACCGTCCATGCTATGGAACAGAACTAAAGGAATTCACTGCTCCATAGAATCTCCAACTCCAGCTCTATTAACCCAACTACAGCTCCTTGGAGAGATTCTTTACATTGGAAGTTATGAAAATAAATGTAAAATATATACTTACACGTCATAAAAGTGAGTTTTTGTTCCATTCTAGACTACAAGATTAAAAAAATATGCCATGAACAATCAAATGGAACTTACAAACCCCTAAACAATAAAGGGTTATGTACCACAGAGCTTTCTGGTCAACTTTCCTCATAAAAAATTGAAAAATGCATCAGAAATGTGCAAAGTCGGCATTTCTGATATTTGTCAACTTCTTTGTACCCATTCTGTATGCAGCAGTTACATATATTAGGGGTTTTTTTTCCAGCTGACAGTAAAAAAACCACTGAAGCTTGTCATGTAACTAGCCCTACTAGTCTTAAATCAGGGGGTTTGTTTTCACTTTCACATTTCATGTGTACATTAAGACAAAATCCTCAGGCTCGCTGTGCCTCAGTCTCTTCTGTATAATCCAAGAGATATTTTCAATGAGGTTTGGCACAAAATTCTCTTTTACAAAGATCTGAGATCTTGTAAATGAAAACTGCTTTTACATGGAATGTATTATTAATGACATTTCACCAAATGTAAAATAACTCAATATTTGAGTGCCAGATTATTCTTTCTTATTATAAGCATTAATATTTTACCTTCAGCAAAGTAACTATCTACTTGAAAGGATGTCTTCAGCTTTAACTTCTGATCTCCAAATTTCTGGGGACGTTTACCAACTGTTTCAACAAAAGTCTTCAATATACTGCACACTTATTATATGTACCTGCTTCACCCAATTGACTAGTAACTGTATCAAAACTAAACTGCCTTACCTTAAAAGCATCAGAACTTTTACTTATACATAAATGCTAACTGTTGATTCAGAGAGGAGGAAAAAACAATTTCAATAGTTGCATCTCTGTTTACTACACACTGATGACCTGCTCAAGAGAAAGCCACCTTCTCTACTTGGAAACTGAACTATGCCTTCAAGTTTCTGTGTTCAAGGGTCCATGATAGCTTTTCTTCTCTACTTTTAAGACAACTAGAATGACAGGTACAATTCTCCATGCTATAATGAATACAAGACAACAAAGCCTCACTATTGGTAGGAAGTACAGGATTGGTCCATGGCTGAATGTAGATGTGTAACTGCTGACCCTCTCTATGGGCATGCAAAACAGAGCTTGAAAGGGCATGACACAGAGAACATAGCAGCTGTAATCAATATAAAACAGCAAAGGAGTCAGCCAGAAAGGATGCAGCAACTCTCATCCTCCCTGATCCTGCAGCCATTGGAGATGAAGCATGCCACGAAGCCAATTAGCACAGACTTAACATTCATCTGTTTCCTGACACTGGTGTGAAGTGCTCAAGAAGTGGACTTCAGAAGATATCTCTTCTTGGTGCTTACTGTTGGCCAGTCCTGTGCCCTCTGAGGCCATCCTTTCTGCTTAACTCTCCTCCATGGTGTACACAAGCATTCCCACCAGGTCCTGATATATCTAGACTTCAAGAAAGGGCAGCCCAATGTTTGGGTTCAATCACACCCAACTGATGCTGCTAGCATTATGGCCATCAGACAGAGACTTCAAAAATTTGTATCCTAATCATATACCAGAAAATACACATAAAAATGCAGAGAATGGTAGGTCTGCCAAACTGTCAGCAGTACTTTACCCATTAGATAACGCCTCCTCTGAGATCTCTTTGTCGTTTTATCTGGGCAAAAGCAAAACATTTGTGCAGCTTTAGTAATACAATTCTGCTTCTGCTGCCTTAGAGACATTAATGTCACACAGAAATCCATATGTTTTACTAATGGCATCGCATATATCTTCCCAGGCATTTCTAATTCACCCCTTGTTGAGCTATCTAGGTACTTTATCACTGTGTCAGATACTAATATTAAGACACTGTGCCTTGTCTTTCGTAGGAAAGTACATGCTCTTATCTAAATTGCTGAGACTAATAACTTGAAATACTGTCCCTGCAACCTTACTTGAATGCTGTATATTCAGATAACTAGAGCTTTAGCTATTTTTTTTTTCTTGCCTACCAGTGAGTGAACATAAATTAGGTCTCCACAGGAATTAACCTGACATTTAGCTGCATTCCCAATTTGGAAGCAGGGAAAAAGGCTGTGCTGTAACAAAGAAACTGGTGTCCCATCTGACCAGGACCATGTGCCACACCAGGCAGGACACCCAAGGGGTGGCACAATCCTTTTGCTCCCCCCCAAACCTACACTTACAGAAACATACACTGAGAAACATAATTTCTTTCCCTCTGGAAGTTTATTCATTGCAAGTAAACTGTATTACACATAATCCCGTAGCTTAATCCATTAGCTTGAGTATGTGCTTTAAAACTCAGATATGTGACAGTTAACATTGTTTTCAGCTGATAACTGGCCTAAGGATGCCCCTTTGCTTATTGCTTCTTTGATCCAGATAAGCATTTGGCTGTTTAATCAGTTTTGAGGCT
This sequence comes from Zapornia atra, assembly GCA_013400835.1. NCBI lineage: Eukaryota > Metazoa > Chordata > Aves > Gruiformes > Rallidae > Zapornia > Zapornia atra. Next base: position 19,062 of record VZTU01005366.1, read on the forward strand.
AAAGCAGAAAAAGAGAACACTCAAAAGCATACTTTTTTTAGCCACATACTTAATTTAGCCTAAAAGTAATTTCTAGGCAGAAAGAGAAGATTTAATTAACTCTTTTCTATAAAAATATATGCTAAGATGTATAGCAAGATCTTATGCATTCCTTTGAAGTTTGTCATACATTCCTGAATACCTTTGACAGCCTAAGAAGTTATGCGTCTGCTTCTGATTAGATAATTGAAATAAATCTACACCAAATAAATTCAGATCTCTTAAAATAAACTGCAGAGGTACATGAACTTTATAAAATGCATGTAGTACTTCAACCAAAAGGCATTTCTGCAAAAATCAGCTCTCAAGAATTTATTTATCTGGTTTTTTCCATGCATGTAGACTGCAGTTAGTGTCCAAATTTTAATCCAGGCTTAATTCCAGTCTACAAGTACGGTTCCTATGCAAACTGCAAACCACCATAGCAGAGGGAAATCATGTCTTTACTTTCTCCATTTCGCCCCTTATAGTTAAATGTACATTAAAAATGGGAGATACCACAGCATCAGTCAGTCCAGGTCCAGCAAATGTTTGCCCGCTACTTCAACTTGAGACAACACTGGGAAACCTGACTGACAACTGGTAGGGAAGAACACTGCCTCACACATGGTCAATCTCTATTACATCCAGCCCAACAAACCAACAACCAATCCATATTGCAGTACAGTTTCTGCCAAGCTACAAGGCTTGCAAAGATATAACATGATGTATCTGTGATACTACAGTACAATGTAATAAACAAACACGGAGACATTACAAGCTAGAAGATGACAGCGAGATCCTAGGTCTTGCTTGGCAATGCACGAGGAGAACGAGGAGAACCTAACAGAGCACAACTGAGCGATAACTGGTGAAAGCCATGCAGCCACCTAAGACTCAAAATGAGCACACAGATACCAAAGCTCTGCGTGAAATGCTGAGAGTGACCGTATAAACTTAAGCAGCACTGATCAGATGGATCTCATCACACTGTTACTGCTCAGACAGTCCTGTCAATCACTGCGCAATGGCCTATTGCAACCACATAGAGGAGGACAAACACAGTTAATTCAAGATGAATCATCCTGATAAAAAGCCTTACAATAAAACATTTTACAAGAGATGGTCAAATAGAAGCCTGAATGTATTCCAAGTTTCAAAAGAGCGACATCTTTGCAAAGATGTCAAGATGATACCATACTTGAAGTGGTCAGAAACTTCTTTAAAACATGTTATCAAACTAATAGTCACAGAGGGCTAGTATTGCCCTTGTTCTTGTTCCTGAGACTCTGTTTTGTCTGCAGTTGGATCTGACAGTGCCAAACAGGCAGAGAGTTGCCATGGAACAAGGGTCCCATTGAAATCAATCCCAGATACCTGTCTGCATTACGTAGGAGCAGGCCCAGTTCAAAGCACAACTGGTGTTGACAAGATATATGCACCCTTGTCAGTATCCCAGGTCACCTGCCCTGCATGAAGGTACATGAAGTCATAGAACTGATGAAGTGCTTGATATTTACTGGGATACATGAAGAAAAGGTGATGAAAATGCAACAGAGACGCCTACACAAACACTCATTTAAAAGTATAGTTTCAAGTCACAAGAGAGCAACTTAAAAATAGGTTGGAGTCCTATTTAGAAGGCAAACCTCGTCAAATTCTTGGGCAAAGAATGGAGGCAAAAATTCAGAATATACAAAGATGACCAATTCTACATTACACACAGGATCATCTGCCTCAAGCTAAGAAAAAACACTTCGATGAAAACTTCTTTCTGAAGTCTCACGTGATGGCAGATCCACCTTCTGATCTGAGCTAGACTCATAGAGATTAATTAAACATCTTAGCCCATGTATCTTTTAGTGCTTTTCAAGTAAATAAAAACTTGGGAGCCCTAACATTTTGCAGAGAAAGTGTTATCAATCTTTTTTTGAGCTTGCACACAGAATTACAGCCTGATCTGTCACAAAAAATAGCAAGTCTTAATGCTGCCTATATCCACCCAGCATATAGTAACAGATAACACTGAACAGAGGATCAGCTGAGCTATGTTATGCTAAGAACGCATCCTTATAGGACAATGTCCTAAGAACATGTCCTTATAGGACAAAACTGATGATATCCAGCTTCTCTCATTGAAAGCCTATTTGTTCCAACTTCTCATGCATGCAAGCTATCATCAAGGAGGAACCAGAGAAGATACCACAATGGAAGCCCACTGCGCCACACTCCAGTTATAACTGGATAGTCAATATCAAAAGGAAATTTTGACATTCAAATATTGATTCACTCCACTGGGAAAAAGGCTGAACTTTTTTTTACAAGTGATTGCCTCCACTCCTGCCAAAGCATGCAGGTATACTAGCTGGAGTTTGCAGGAAAGTACAAGACAGAAACCTATATTACCAAAAGACTGGTGATGAATGGGAGGGCAGTATATAGAATCATCAAAAACTTTTCGAGTAGAGAGCTGGGAATTTATATAAACACACACATCTAACATTATATTGTGTCTTGTGCTATTTTTTTTTCCAGGTCTGGAAAATGTTAAAAATGCTTTCAGTCCTTAAAATATGGGGCTTTTTTTTCCACTCAGGATCACTTTTTACTATGAGATATGTGAAATGTCCATTCTAAACATGAAAAATATTTTTTACAGCAGATGGAAGAGTGCCACAACTAACAGAATCACCACTACTAAGGTACAACAACCTAAATTACATCACACCTAAACAGAAATACAACAGCTCTCAAAATCTGCGTTACAATTAGTCACCTCCAGTAGTGCCCAGAGCTCACACAAATCTCAGCTCCATGACTGCATAATTCTAATCACCTGCTCACCTTCTGCTTGCCCCTTGCTATCCTCTTTTACAGAGCATTATTTCAGGCTGATTCTTTAAAAACTCTACCCATCTTTCTTGTTTCTACCCGTCTTCTCTATCACTGCTGGCAGTGTTGCCTTCCTTCTGCTCCCAGACTTGCAGATTGGTGCATTTTTTTTCTCACCTTTCCTCACAAATTCAACAGTCTCTTACTAAATTCCATTGCCATTCTCTCACATTTCTCTTGGCCCTCATTAGAAGTATGAATGTAAACTTTAAAAAACCAAAAAAAAACCAAGCCAAAAACTGCACAAAATTTGCTGATTCTTTTTAACAGCAACTTTTCTTTGCAATTTTCCCAATTACTCAGGATTCTAAATGCCACAGCAAATTTAGCCTTCCTTCACCCATCCCCCATTTTCTAGCCATATCACACATCAAAAACCTACAAAAAATGCATCTGCCCAATTTCTGCAGAATAGTTAGGCTGTATATACAGATTCTAAAAGGAATAGCTTTTATTCTCCTTTTTAAGTCATGCCCACATTGTTAATCGGCAGTCACTGAGTCTAGTGAGAAATGCATAGTGCAGGACAGTAGTTTATTCTTAAAGCTCTAAAAGCAAAATTAATATGAAAGACAGGTACCTCAAAGTGAATTCCTTCTATTTTGTATAAGCTGTAGATTTAAGTATTAAATACCACGTCCTTTTTCTGTTATATCACTAAGGTGTTTACTAAAGCATTTTGTAATTAGAGGCTATATCATTAGCAGTTAAATCAGTTTAAAAGACTTGCTGTCATTCTGGATATGAAGAGTGGCACCTCTCACATGTTATCTTTCTGTAATTTATGTTAGTGAGTCATTAATGCTACAGCTAAACCTATAATAAATTCCAGTCTAAAACCTTCTATGAAAGGACCTGTTCAGTGGGTACCTCTAGCACATACCTTTCTGGTTCCCTAATGCACAGGGCCTATAAGCCATTTTGCAGTCAGCCAATATCACCTTTTGTGTTTCTTCTGTAAAAAATTATTTATCTTACATTTGCTCTATTTTCTGTCTTTCAATCTTTTTGCTGGTGCTTTTTTTCTCTTCTGTGATAACTTCTCCAGACAGACGCTAGCAGAGTTTGTTAATCACTATAAGAAAGTATTTCTATCGTGGTTTTAATTAAACAAGCTCAACACTCTTGTTACAGCACATTCACATGCCAAGCATGATGAGAAAGTCTGAATTGTCTGGCAGGACTCACAACCCTAGTGTACATCTAGCTCCAAAATCAATATTTTACACAGCACACTTGAGGGGACTACCAGATGGAACAAAAGACAACAAAAAAGTAGTACATTGCAACATTAAGCAGCTGTCATGCTTTGTTAATGGCACCAAGAGATGAAGACTCAACCAAACCTTATTATTCAAGTGGTTCATCACCCTGAGTGTAAAAACATGCGTCTAATTTACCTGTCTGGCTTCAAATTCCAGTTATTAGATAGTATTTTCTCTGCTAGAATCATAGAGCTTGTTAGTAGCCAATATCTCTCCCCAAGGAGGTACCACGATTTGATTTTTATTAGAGTCTTCTATACTGCTCATACACAGAAGATACAATCCCTCATTCTGGTTTTCTTGTTCTCTGGATATATGATTCTGCTTTTGGCTGCATTACAACAATTTATCTGAATAGACTCACTTTATTGAGTGATACAGATTGTGCTGTACAGCTGCCTTATCTTTATCACTGCTCACTATCCCCCCACCATCCCGATCCTGGTATCATCTGTGCCTTTTATCTGAATTTTAAGTAGTAGCAGCTGCAGAATCTCCCAGTAGTAGCTCTCCTTAATTTCTGCTCCTCATTTCACTTTTCCCTGAGTTCTCATGTATTATCATAGTAACTGTTCAAGAAAGACCAGCATGTCTGATACATAGTCCCGAAAATCACATCTGAATTCCAAGGGGACCATCTGCTTTAAGGTTACCAAATAGAACGTAGTGTCAAAAAGACCCAAGCCTCCCTTGCTAACCCATTCCACTTGAATAATCCTACCAGAGCTATGGTACTTTTCATATCGGAAAAAGAGTGTTTATGGAAGTTATGGGTTACAGAAGTAGATCCACAGTATATTTTGTTGA
>VZTU01005376.1:0-12683 GCA_013400835.1 Zapornia atra
GGTAGAGTATTAAAAGAATGTGTAACTAACTATACCATGTTCTCCATGTGTCTGCTTTTCCCCACTGCCATGGAAACAGTAAAGGCTTAGATGGTCATATGACTTGACTTGGTGGTTGTTCTTACATCAGAGTACCTTTCTCATTTATCAGCGTCAAAGTTTTTGCAGAATGAAGTAGCTTTCTGTAAACACACTGTTTCCATTTAAGCATTGTTGTACCTGGACAGTTTTTCAGTAGAGCTCAGTATGGGCACTTACAAAATCAATCTTAATGGGCTGATAAGCGTTGCAGGCAGAGACAGGGAATTTCTCCTATAATCTAAATATAGTTTCGCAGGGTTTGTATATACATCATCACATTTCATGTGATCTAAGTACATTATCGTGTTGTGTGCTTTATTCCCTTCTTGCAACTTAAAACTTGGAAATCTGCTTTAAAAGAGGACAGATAATCTTAAAGATTCTTCTGATTTTAGGTAACAGTCCCCTCCTTTCTCATGCCTTCTTTTAAGCTTCTGAGCCTATGTCAGATGTGTGTGTGTGTATAGCTGCTGAATCTCTCTGTAACTGCTGTAAAAGTAGTCTTGGCAATATCTCTGTGAGTTGGGTTATTTGATACGGTTGCCTGTCCATCAGAACAGCAGAGATTTTTCAGGAGTTCCCTAGACACTTTTGCTTTACTCTCCCAAGAGAAGCAGTCCTGTCATTGCAAACTTCTTTTTCTTCCTAACATGAAAACAATGGACTTTCAAAAGGGAGATGTTCACAGAACCACGTGGCTTTGAACCTAAACATTGTACATACAGAATATGAGAGAAACTAATTTAAACCAAAGCAATAATGATAACAATGGTTATTTGGCAGAACATAATACAGCTTCACAGGATGTTTGCAGAGTGCTACTGATTTCTATGGTCTGTGTGCTATTCTGAAGGAGAAAGAAATCTAGAAAATCTATGCTTCATGTTTTAAGTACAGAAAAGATGCTCTTTGTGAGGTAACAGTTTTTCAACTTGACAGTCTGAACCAACCTGGCCCACATTACGAGTGTGTGAAATTTAATAGAGAAAAAAACTCAAACATGTTTGAGTTTTGGGTCCTTACCATAGACCCCCCAGCATGACCTCAGTGAAGAAAGTGTCCTCATCCTGATCCTCTTTAGAGGAGAAGACTTCTAGAGCTTTATGACTTCCATGACAAAAGAGAAGAACAGAAAGAAAAAAATCAGAAGGAAACCAGCCTCAAAGCACATCTCTACTTGGAGCAACCTCTTTTCTTCTCCATACAAAACTACTTCTGCTTAGATCCTGTGTCCCTGTTGTTTCAGGAAATGCTGAAGTTCATGAGAATGTAGAGCTTCTAATGTGTAACCTGTGCCTTCCCTATCAAACCTTAACCACCTCGATGCTGTGATGATGGATTCCTAAGCACTCCTAAGACAGTCAAGAGGTCCAGCTAACCTCCACATCTCATGCAAAGATTTTCTCAACCCCTTTCTGTATCAAAGACATTCATTAGATGGAGCCACCTGTTCTACTTGGCTCTTCAGTAAAGGGAGCAGTAAGCACTATTCCTTTTCCCATGTCAACAGCCTTTTTCCATTTTGTAGCAAAATCCCTGTAGGTAATATGACATCAGACCAGTATGGAGCCACTTTTTAAGTAACAATTAGTGAAAATATTGTTGCCTATGTTGAAGAGAAGAATTAGAATTTTCTTGATGCAAGGAAAGCTTTTAGAAGTTTCCCATCTCTCTCTGTGGTCATAAGTAGCAACTTTGCTATTTCTTACATTTTTGTTAACTGCTGTAGAGTTCAGTATATTTGACCCCATGATTTTGACTGAGATGCTTGGAGTTAAAAATGTTTTTGTTGAGAGTGGGCTGACATGCTGATAAAAATGAGCTACATTCCAGGCCAAATTTCAGTGTAGTACATATTTCAAGGCCAGTTGATACTTTGGTATCACAAAAGCAAAGGTCTTTTTTGAGTGCAAGCTTAGTATCTGGAGTTTCGGGGTGGGTTTTTTTGCACAGCTTACTGTTCCAAAGACAGAGTTTTATCTAAAGCTCTGCTTGTCTTGTCTTAATAACAATGTTGTCCTTCTACCCCCTCAGTTTGGTTTAAGGTGTAGCAATGACCTATATTTGTTTAATGTCTTCTCATTCAATTAAAGATGTTCGATACTTGTGCTGTACAGTGCAGTCAGCAGCATATCTTAGAAAAAGCTCCTTTGGATGGTACAAATGTGTAATATTGAGCTGTACGGTTTAATATATTCTTCTGAAGGAGGATCTGTGCTTTTTAGGACACAACCACTAGCTTTTATTTTAACCACCGAGGCAAACTGAGTTCATTAGTGAGCATAATAGGATTAGACATGAAAAAATGGCCCAAACTTTCTAATCTCATTTGAAAGGAGCCTCTCCAAAAGCAGACAAATGCTTTCTTTTTGCTGCCTTTTTGAAGCACCATTTTGCTGAAGCTGACTCAGATTGATAGAATAAGTAAAAAGACAAGTCACATTCTGCAGAGTGACATTATGTCTGACTAAGGCAGTAAGAAGCACTTGCCTTCAATGAAAGGAAATGTATTCTGCTTCCTATTAAGTTTCCCCTCTGCTTCTTATTAAGTTCAGGTAGGCGTAATTCCTTGATATAAAAATATGTATCCAACATTGACTTTCTCCTTTGGTCGAGGACACTAACTAAACGAAATGATCTTCAGCATTGTGGTTGCTTATTATCTTTCAAACACATGAGTATAGCAGGTTCCTTTTGAATGAAGTGGTACAGTGCCACAGCACAGCTAACCTTGCCCAGGTGTCTGCCTGCGTGCGAAACTCCTGCTGCTTTCCCAGTTGAAGTGTGCTTGATCTCTTCTCCATCTCCGCAGTTAGGGGTCTATTGTTACACTCTCATCTGAAAGCTTGCAAATGACATTTGGGTGTGATCGACTTCTAATGGAAGATTACAACCCTGTGGATCAAAGTGAACTATACATTGGAAAAGGGCTCTTAAGAATTTTAAAGGTTTAACATAAAGAACATAATTACACAGTCTGATTTAGAATTGTTTCTGTACTTGTCACTCATACTTTTGTAAGCCAAGCTTGTACTGCAACTGCACATGCCAGGAGTGCTTTTGTATAAGATGTGTAACTTACTTACACAAAATTCTGCCCAGATTTCACTTTTACAGAGGTTTGGTGCATAGGAAGAAAAGATTTGCTACCTAAAGATTTTGCATTTCCATTTTGTTTAAAACTTCTAACAATTTCCTTAGATTTTCACATAATGAACGTTCTCTGATGCTGTTGTGAGGTTTAGGAGTTCTTTTGTTTCGTGCTTTGAATTAATAAATTGCTTTTTTCAGACCAAGAACTGTATAGAGTTCAGCAGTTCAATATAGGGTAGTCTGCCATTTGAACGTTGCCAATAGTGAAACAGAGACAACTGGCTACAACTTCAGGTTGTTCTGCGTGACCCACAGATGAGATTAAAATATTGCTCTACATTTGAGAGTTGTCTCTGAGAAATTGCCTTACAAGAAAAGCTGAGGATTCTAGAATAATTCTGTGTTTGTCTGTTAGCAAGGTGATTTGTAATGGTTTCTAAATAGTAGAGAGTAGCTGCAGCCTTGTCTAACACTGACCTTACCACTTCACATGACTGATTTTGTAAGGATCTACATGTAGGTGTTTAGATGTTTCACTGCTTCTGTCTGACATAAACTAATGATGTAGACTGGCTAAACATGGTGACATGATTAAACAGTGATGTTAATTAGTGGCTTCTGTGAGAGACTTGATTCCTCTTTTTAGCAGCATTTGTTATGCATTTACAGAAGTTAAAGGGACAGAAGTGGATGTTTTCTTCATAGTACCTATTCATAACATTAAGAGTTTAGGAAAAACATTTAAACTGTCTGGTAAACCGTGTAAGGTCCATCTTCGTGCCCTGTGGTTGTGCAAAAACAGTATCTTGGTGTGAAGGGAAATGGCAATTTTCTGCAGGCAGTAATCATCTGTACTATTACTTAGATGTCATGTATTGATGATCCTATTTCAATCAAACATATCTCATTCAGAGGGCTTTTGATGGGAGGAATTTTTGGAAGGGTTTAGGAAGGTTAAATCTGTGAGACATGGTTTCCATCTGGAATGCATTAGCTACAAAGATTTATTAGCCAGAGTGCCTCTGCATAATGTTCCATGGAAAGCAAAGCCCTGCATCTAATTTCCATCATGATGTCTATATGAGGAGTGATCTTTGAAATATCATAGGTGACAATCAGTTTTGTTGTAAAAATAGTAAATGCACAGGATTTTCATGGCGGCTATTTTAAATCCCTCATGAGGGCTGCTAAACAGGTAGTTGATTTGTTGACAAATGATAAAACTGTAGGAATAGCAACATGCGTAACATTTTTAACAGGATAGACTTTAAGCAGTAAGAGTCACATCAGGAAAATTATCAACATTTAGTGGTTGCTTAACTGTGAAGGATGACATTAGGAAATAATAGAGGCAATATTTAACTTTCTGTTTCAGTGTTTTCTGATTAAATCTCTTTCAAGAAATGCTGCTTCTGATCAGCAAGCAGGAGGGAAAGAGCTTTGCAGATTCTAATGCATTAACAAAGCTGATTTCCTGCAACTCTAAACCATCATGTGTCTAAAGGCAATTAAAAATACTAGCATAAGGACAGTACTGATCTCAGTTTCACAGCGAGCCAAAGGAGGAAAAAAGTGGGGGTTTTAAGTCTGCAACTAAAGAAAAGAATTCACCGATGTGCCTGCTAGAGAGCATTTCTACACAGAATTAACAGGGTAGGATGATTAGATTTCAATCAATGATGAGAGAAAAGTGCCTAAGAAGCTTTGAAAATCTGGCCCATTTAAGCAGGACGATGAATTACTAAATATTAACTTGCACCTCGATGAGATTCCTGTTCCTGAAAGACTGAGAGATAGCAAATTCTTTTCTGTAAGCTCTGTAAGTATGAAGTTTCCCATACTCTTCAAAATTCCCAATAAAAATAATTTCAAATAAATAATTCATGCATCATGATCTATTCCATTCCTGTCTTCTCCTTGGCCTCTGAGTTGTGGCTGGTTCTGTGCTTGTTAAACAGCCACCGGTAGAGGAGTTATATATATAAAAATGCATTTTAGAAGTGTAGGGAGGATGGAAGAAAAATAAAACCTGACACTGTTTAAAAGAGTATAAATCTACAGAATTAGAACTGAGCAAGGAGTCTGGTTATCTGAGTTTTAGTTGAAGCTCTACTTCAGAGAGAAAACTTTTGTGAACCTGTGTGAATCTTTAAGATTTCTGTGTTATGTACTTTCCGTTTGTAGAGTTGAGTGTGTGCCTTTGCATAGAAACCCTGCTTCAACTGTGTAATGATTATTAAACCCCTTATAAAAGGAGAAAAAGAAGTTACAGGTAGGTAGATTGCTTTCTGTACTAGTAGAAGAATCCATTGCTGAAATATACCAACTGTTCCCTCTTGCAGAATGTCTTGTTGCTGGTAGAGTATCAAAGTACCCCTTTCAGATTATTTCTAGTTCAAGTTTTCTCCCATGCACATGCGTTTGTGTTTACATATTTCTGTACACAAATGTATATCAAAATACCAGCAATATGCTGGGTTTAATCTATTTGTAGAATCTGTTAACTGAAAACTGAAAAGCAGAGATTATCCAATAGAGATATTTTTAGAAAATTTGTAATTTAAAGTCTTCAGATGTCTACATCTATGTGTAATACCTGGAACATGCTAGTGAAGAAAGACCCCAGAAATCTGCTAGTTGCATCCAACAGCACCACTTGTTGACTCACTAATAAGTGTTGAAAACACAAAGATAGCAAAATGTGAAGTCCAACAATTACTATCCAGCTTTGCCATCTGTGTGTTTTGGGGCTAGATCAAGGTTTACAGTTTTTTAATTGTGAATTCCTTTGGCAAAGATTTGGAGTTTTAAAAAAAACCCAAAAAAACCTTTAATCTTCTCGGGGAGATTGGTGGGTTCAGCAAAGGGTGTTCAGTCCATTTATTCCTGTCTGGAGTGAGGAAGGTAAGATGACATTAAGACCTTCCTCTGTATCGAAAGCATTGAAAGAATGATTCACGGTAGAGAAGAGCACTTTTTCTGCCTCTTTCCCCTGCTCTGTTTCTCATTTGGGTAGGATGTGAGGTCTAGGGGAACTGTTTGCTTCTAAGAATGCCTTCCTCTCCTTTTTTAAAGTCTTGTTAAATTTAAAGTCTTATTGAAATCCCGTGCAACATGATTGGAGAGTTATCAAGATGTTACTGCTTCTAACTGATCCTCCAAGTGCGATGGTACTGAACATTTCCATTTTAGTATCTTTGACTCTTACACTTTGAGGTTTAAGAGTTAATTGTAATTTTATTGCTTACAGTTACTTTTCAGTACTTGAGCTCATTACTTCCTGCTATACGATCCCCAGAAAACAAATAGAAAAGTAGGACGAATGTGGGGGATCATGGTCATTAGAGAGGCATGGAGTCTTCAAGTGGATAAACCTATTCATGAAACCTATTCATGACAAAGAGGTACATGTTTAGACAAGAGATGAAGCAGCATAATGTCATCAGGAATGAGTGTTTCATCATAATGAGTTGTTTGTACCTGCTGTGGATGTTCAAGTTTCAAGGCAAAGCTGGAAAAGAGAAACTAGGTAGTAAAAAGGATAAGCTTCACCGCTTGCTTCAGAAAGATATGGTATTTTCCTAACAGAATGAGAGGAGAGGATTGAAATGCAATGGGTTGAGTCCTTGAAGTTAAAATGAAGAATGGTTAATTGTAGAGTATAAGTTTCTAATGTAGCCAGTTAAAGGCAAACAACAGTGAGAGGTACTCTGGTTATTAGACACTTCTTTAAAAGGTACTCTTCATATATGTTTTATTCACTTCTTTGTTGTGGTAAGTACATGGGAATTAATGTCTTTGGAACAAGTGATTCATGCATAGTAAATATTGCATGTTTAGTTACATGTACCATTCCTCGTACTTACTCCTTAAAATAAACTTTTGTTTGTTTAGACAAGTGCTAAAAAACCTCATTTACATTGTGTTGATGGGGTTGTGTTTCTCTTGGACTCTAGGAGGCATCTGTCAGGAATAAGAAATATTATGATCTTTATAAAGCATACATGAGACAAATTTTCAGCTGTGGAAATTGCATGGCCATTCAGTCCTTCTTCACTATTCACTTCACATTGCATCTGCCACCACTGCTCTCTCTGGTTTCCAGTGTTGGTATTACCCCACAGTAGAAAACATGGCAAGGAGCTGACTCAACATACTTTGCCAGCAGGTTTCAGCTATTCAGCCTTTACGTAGTCTCTGTTGCAAATGTGGCTACTTCCTTTCCCTCCAGCATCCCCAAGAGAAGGCAATCCTGCATCTCAAATTATTGACCACCTCTTATGATCAAAGGTCAAACTCATATGCACGTCTTCATATGGAGGGAGTCCACAGCCTGCAGTAACTTAGCTAGCATCAGCATTGTCATAAGTGGAAGATGCTATAGAAGACAGAGTTCATGTTCTTTGTCTATGGTATAGAAGACAGAGTTCATGTTCTTTGTCTATGGTATATGGCAAGTTTCTTCTACAGCAAGTGGTTTTAAATGTCAAAATGAGTACTGATATTTCTGGATGTCCCATTTGCTATGGACTAGCTTTCAGTGGGTGTACACTAAAAGCCCTCAGCTGCATTTAGACTTTGATGCAACAGTTTTCTAAGCATATTCTCCTTTGTAATTCACTCTAGTGGGAATGTTATACACAGATAGATTGTTGTATTGCCTTACAAATATAAAGATCTCAATTTCTGGAGCATCTGTTTTTTTATATATTGCAAAATCTGTCAAATGAAAACACCGTTGTTAAGTATTCAAATACCAGAATTTACAGTTCAGTTCACGGTGGCCTGTTGTCTGGAACCAAGAGGGAAATTTGGCCCTTTGTGCCTGTTTACTCATTGAAAGTATTGAATAGCACATACAGCGGAGCATGGAAAATGTCCTTTGTAAGTTAGAAAAGTGATTGTGTTAATATAAGCAAACCTAAAGCATGTGTTGAATGCTTATCAGGCATTAGAATCAATAAGTAGTCTTTAGATTTAAAATTAATGATTTTCTGTGTTCTCCAAAAGTCAAAATCTCTCAGTTGTCTTTGTTGCTTCTGATTTCTCCCAAGAGACTAAGCAGAGTGTGATAAATCATCATACCCACAAAATAAACAAAGGGCCTGACAAAAAAGACTTGAATTAGACTTTAAAGAGGAAATCCCTGCCTTAAACATCTTCAGTATTTTGAAGCTGTAGTTGTGGAAATGTAAGATTAAAAGAAGATCTGGTGCAGCTCTAACCTAACATTATTGCAGAGATGTTAGAAAGAGCTTTAACACTATCTTGACATGGCAATGAGGTCATGTTGTTGGATTAAATCATCTGACTGTGTCCCTACTATTTATTTGACGAGTCTTTTACGGGTTTACTTGATAATGCCAAGTGATGTAGAAAATTTAAATACATTAAACCATCAGCAGAAGAGCTGACTAAGCACAATGTGCCTTTACACAATCTTCTATAAGAAATAACAGAGTACGTTTTATTTATGAAAGGCTTAAAAATTGAATTATTAAATAAATAAGCTCATAAACATTTATCTGTGCATAAAGGAAACATAAGAAAGGAACCTAGTATATAAAACTGAAACATTGCAAGGAACATTATTGTGAAGGACAGGCTGGCTAAATGAATTAGAATTTATGTAAAAACTATTAAAATACACATAGAAAAATACATTTTGAGATGTGAAAGTTGAGCTATAAACTCATAAAAGATTGAAGCCCTAGATATAAACAGGCAGTAGCAGTATTCTTTTCCTGAAACATCCTTTGTTCAGGTAGCCATGGAAGTGAAAGTGAGGCCATCTCCAGATAAAGCTGCAAGCCTAATACAGAAGGAAGAATTATTACTGATAAAAAGTGTGTATCGTTCTACAACAGCTCAGTGTTAGCCATTTTTTTATGCAGTGATTCATCCCTGTTCTTGTTGCAGCAGAGTTTCTATTCTCTTCCAGTCAAATTTGTAACAAATTTGGAGATTTCTGTCCCATGACTTTCTTTTAGAGCATGTCAGACTCTTAGAGGTGTTACCCTATATTTGTGTAAAACCTGTCACTGACAAGAAATGTGCAATACACTAAAACATCATTTGCAAATGGAATACAATGTAACCTTTCAGAAAATTCACCCAAGAAAGTCTCTCTGGAACAAAAGAAATGTCTGCTAGTAAGTAGTAAATTTCTGAAGCTATGACCTCTACCTACTAAGAATAACTGAATAGTGAATTAGCTGTGAGATGTGTACACTCTTATTTTGGGCATTTGTTGTCTTATTCCATTAAGAAAAGAGAAATATGATACTAAAATATATCAAGAATCTGTAGAGAAAACTGAGGAAATCCACCTGTGTGAACTATGAGGTGAACTGTGAGGTTAGAAGATGAGGCAATGAACTGTCTCCTTCCAATCTGAAATAAACATGTCTAGCCCTGAGATGGCAAACTACTACAGGATTCATAAAGAATGTTTGGACTAAGAGAACATTTTTCCCAAAAGTTAGATTCTTTTGAATAATCTGACAGAACATGCTTTTTTTGAGGCAGTAGTAGCCCTTTTAAGCCATAGAGCAGAAGGTGTTATGCTAAATAAAGCCCTTGGAATGTTTGGATGAACTTCTTGCCTTCTCTTAAAGAAAATTTGACATGTTGACACTCCTTCTAAAATTTTGATCTATGATAATCCACGTAAATCCCACCTAGTCAGTTAGTTGGTGTGTGATTTTCTCTCAAGTGTAGTACCTGATCACCCTTTCTTTTCAAGTGCTGGTGACCTCTGAGCAGGTCAGTTTGCACCTTGCTAGTCTCATCTTGGCATACCTCCAAAAGGCGAATAGGTCAGACTTCTGTTAGTGAGCCAAAAAGGAAAGTTCAGTCTGAATGCTTAACAAGACAATAGAGCATTCTGCAGCAAATGCTATTCGACACATAGTGGAAAGTACCGCAACTTAGTTTGGAAACTTCCCAGAGTACAGATAATAAATTTCATTCAGGCTGGATCACATTTACCAGTAGTTAATGTGGCATCTTTACCAACACCTGTGAGCTCTGAGCAAGTTTCTCAACTGACTGTGGAGGTTTGGAAGGTTCTTTTCTGCAGTGGTAACATAGAGATAATTCTGATGGACATTAATGGGAGCTCCTGGAGTATGCTATTGAGCTCCTAAGATTAATGTCATAACCACACATAAGCATCACCACAAGGTCTGACAGTGATTTGGTCTCCTTGCTTTATCTAAATCTCAGCTTTTAGTTCTGTGTGAGAATCTGTATTGCTCTTTTGGAATATGTGATAAGCACACAAATTCTGACTGGGTTCATTAAGGGCTGTCCTTTGGCTTTACACCAGAACAGCACCTACGGGTGCTAGCATACTGCACGGTTGGACTGATGGAGACCCAACAGTTTTATTTATTATAATGATAACTTGAAGATATATCAAAATTGATTTTTGTTAAATTGAAAACAGCAATAGAACACCCATAAGAATTAAAAGGCTCATTAGAAAAGAATTTCTCAATGGTACAAATAGCTTTTTAAATCCAGCCAAGCCAATATGCTATTTGATTATTCAAAGGGGATTTTTGAAGAGAGCTATTAATCGGTGTCAGATTCAAAAGCAGTTCTATGCTCTCTTCACAGAGAGAATGTAAAATGTTATATTTTTCATGTTCGTACATTTCTTAGTGTCTCTTATCATCATGTGTCTTGAAAATTAGGAAATGCTGCATGAGGGAACATTCACAAGATTAGCTAAGTCTGGAGCTTCAGAAGTTAGTATTTGAGATAGAAGATTTTGCTTGTCAGCAAAATATATTTCTGAGAAAGAAGTACATTTATATATAGAAATCATTTACTGACAAGCTACTACTGAGAAAAAAACCTATCGTAACGAAATATTCTAGGAGCAATGAAGCTAATGAAGTCTCGTATATATATGGTCTACCCCCATGTACAATCTGGAAACTCCAGTGTCCCAAAACTTGGTTGAGCTTTCTTTGCTTTGTAAGCTTTTCCTTTGGAGTTTAGATAATTCTACAGTAGACAGGCACATTTTTTATGAAACCCATTGGAGCTTAGTATCTCTGCACACCTACCCTTTTCGCAAATTCGGTTTGAATAGGTCAGTAGGTTCCGTGTTATGGTGAGGCAGCTATACAGACAAACACCACTACAAGTCTTGTTTTCTTAGGAACAAAAACTATGTTGTCCTAAATCAGAGAACTTCAGAATCACTCTCACAAATATATTATTGTGTTCTCTTCATATTCTCTGTAAGATGCCTGCTCTTCAAACTTAGTTTTCCTCTAACTGTTGTGTAGCTGGATGTTAGTGGTAAAGGGACAGAAACTGCTGTGAATAGGAAGACTTCACAAAGAGCATTAGCTTTTTGATGCATCTCTTCACTATTTTTCAGGAAGTCAAATGTTGCAAAATGTATATATGATGATTTGGTGAGTTAGAAAGTTTTGTGGTGGTGTGTGTTCATACCAAAAAGGTATTGATGCTTAAACTGAAGTAAAAATTAGTTCCCTAAAAGCATACACTTAAAATGGATTTAGACCAGAAAACGAAGAGTAGAGTCATGCTACTAAGAATGTCCATGAAACATGAAGTTTGCACATTACATAAAATTATTTTTGACACATTAAAATACATTCAGTCTTTGCTCATTGTAATTCACTTTATGGTGAGTTGCTAAATAGCAGAATATATATCATTTATACTGCTATCCTTCATGCTCTTAAACTGTAATATCCTTTCCTCAATGACTGCTTGTCAATTTCTCTGATCTAGAGTTGATTTCATAAATTAACTAGGCAAGTTAAGTAGAGAGTTATGATTAGAAGAAGAAGGGAAAGTAGAAGATACTGAGTGCCTTCTTTGCTTCATTTTTCATCTCAAAGACTCCCCTGCAGGACTCCCAGACCCTGGAAGAAATAAAGAGAGTTTGGGAAATGAAGAGCTTTCCTCTGGTTGAGGTGGGGGTGGTCCAGGAATGTCTCAGAGGGATCAATGCACACAAATCCATGGGCCCTGATGGGATGCATCCACATGTGCTGAGGGAGCTGGCGGAGGTGATTGCTGAGCTTCGACAGTTCTTGGAGAACAGGAAAGGTGACTGAAAAATGGAGGATAGTCAATGTCACTCCAGTCTTCAAAAAGGGCAAGAAGGAGGATCTGAGTAATTACAGGCCAGTCAGTCTCACCTCTGTCCCTGGAAAGGGGATGGAACAGCTTGTTCTGGATGCCACCTCCAAGCAATTGGAAAAAACAGAAGGTTATGAGGAGTAGTTGCGTGGATTCACGAAGGGGAGATCACACTCAACCAATCTTGTAGCCTTCTATGAATGTCATTACTGCTGGGTGGATGGAGGGAGAGGAGTGGATGTCATCTACCTTGACTTCAGCAAGGCTTTTGATACTGTCTCCCATGACATCCTGATAGCAAAGCTGAGAAAGTATAGGATAGATGAGTGGACGGTGAGGTGGGTTGAGAACTGGCTGTCAGACCGGGCTCAGAGGGT
>VZTU01005378.1:9262-28141 GCA_013400835.1 Zapornia atra
CTTTTCCATGGTGGGCCCACCCATGTGGCAGCTTTCCTGTGGCATCACAGAGTGATCCCCCACCACAGGAGCATCCCCATCCCAGTATCCCCTTCTGCACTGGGGGGGAACACCCCCGGTCTTGCTTTTGCTTTTGCACCAGCGAAACCTCCTCACCTTGGCTTTGCTCTTGCACCAGGAGAGCATCCTCATCGTACCTTTGCTCTTGCACCCCAGGAGCACCCCAACAACAAGAGCAAACCCAAGCAAAGGCCTCACCCCAGTTCCACGCCCGCTTTGCAGCCGCTTCTCCACGAGCTCAACTGGGCAATTCTTTGCAAGAATTCCACAGGGATGCCAAAGGAGGGGGGGGGAAACAAACTAGGAAACAAAAGAAGAGTAGGGAGAGCACGTTCCTCCATCCCAAGTGGAGCTGGGCCGAGCTGGGCGCAGCGGGTGGCTGTAGCCTGGGCCCGGCCCGGCCTGTTGCAGCTTGTTCCCTGCATATTTTATGGATGTGTCGGTGAGGTTCTGCTTCCCTTTGGGGCTCCGTGAGGCTCCAGAGGCTGCAAAGCAATTACCCCCCTCCTCTCTCACACGATTTTGGTGTTCCTGCCAAAAGTCAACCCCAAATTTCCTTGCTTTGCCCCAAGCAGGCCTGGATCCTTCCTCCAGCCTATTCCCCTGTTTGAAGCTGGGATGGAGCAGGAAAAACCCTGTGAATCGTTTCGTTGGGTTGGGATTTTTTTTTAACATGAAAATGAATTAAAACCTTTAAAAAATGAAAATAAACCAGCCAGTGGCCAACGTGCACCCGAGCTACGGCCGTGCAATCACCCCCACGTTAACCTGTAATTAATGCTGTGATGAAATTCAAACTGGTTTCGTTCCGTGGAAAGTCTGTCTCGCCTTCCAGTAAACTCTATCTCGGTTTAATTGGCTCTAATTTGCATGAAAACAATTATTGGAGGCGTTTTGCCTCTGGAAAGGTTGGGAAAGTTATGGAAGTGTCTGGAAAAGGGAAAAAAAATAAGAAAGGGATTCGTGAATCACCAAGCATCGCATCAGGGGAGAGCCAGAGCCTTCGTGTCTTGGGGTGGAAAGCTTGAAACATCCCATGAGGTCAGAAAGGGAAGGGGGAGGCTGGGAGGATGGGGTTTGTCTGGAGAGTTGAGGTTTGGGGGTTTTTTGAGGGGGAATAGGTGCCCTGATGCCCTGGTGATGGGATGGGGGATAGGGAAGCGAGGCCTGAGCATCTCAACAGCACGTTGGCATGGATGAACCCAAAGTAAAAAAAAAGCTCCCTTGATCCCCACATCACCCTAAAGGGGAAAAATTGGGGTGAAAAAGCCTAAAAGCAGGGATCCCCTGGGTGCATAGGGTGCTCAGTGTTGGCTGTGCATCCCCAGCTGGTTCCCAGTCCAGCTGCACCCTGCAGATCCAGACCCAATCCTCACCATCAGAGCAAAGATTTGCCTTTTTCCCTTTCTTGCTCTTTAAAGCCAAAAAAAAAAAAGAAAAAAGAATAATAAAAAAAAAGCACCATATGCAGTGGGAAAAAACCCAAAAACCCAACCCAAAAAAAACCCCCAAAAATATCTTCTTTGTGCATCCCATCAGCCTCCGCTGGGATTTTCGGGGGCTCGGGGCGGGCACCCACGGGAGCTGGGCCACGTGGCAGCGTTTAGGCGAGAGCTGTAAATCACAGCCAGCTGCTGAGTGGGGAAAGCAGAGGAAAAACCCCCGCGGCGGCTGCGGTCGGAGCCGCCTCGTGCTCAAGGCCTCCCGGGGTTGGGATGCTTTCGGGGTGTCCTCCCTCCTCTGCATCCCCAGTTTGGGGACATGCAATGGATGTGACGCCTACACACACACACACACACGTGCACGCACGCTTTGCGTGGCTTTTGGGGTGCTGGTGCACTGGTGGCACATCCAAGCGCCCACCCAACACGTTTGAATTTGGTGGGGGGGGTTGAGGGGGGGTGAGGAGGGGTATTTTCTAGGAGCTCTTGTTCCATCCGGTGTTTATTCAGCTCCTGAATGATTTGGGAGCATCCCAAAATAATTTGCAGCATGGTGCATCTTGCTATGCGTGCTGTGGTCACTAGATGGGGAGATAACAGCTTAGCATGAGCCTGCGGAGCTGCTGCCTGCTCCTGCCTGCCTGCTACAGCTCCTCCAGCCCTGCGGAGCTGGGATTTCCAGCCATGAGCTGGAAGGGTGCTGGAGATGCACCCCAGCACCCCTGAACCCATGCAATGGGCACCCATCGAGCCACATCTGGATGGTTGAGACGGGGGGTTGTGGTTCTGGGCCTTGTGGACACTTGGATCCTGCCGATCCTGGGAATGGGAGATGATGGGGGAACCCCCCAGCCCCTAAATATCCATCCCAACACCAAAACCCAACAGGAGAAGCTGCAGGTGATGCCATGGGGGGGTCCATCGGTGGCAGCGCGGTGCCTCGCCCTTCCTTCCCTAGGAAGGCGAAGAGGATGGCGAAAGCAACTGCACACCACCCCAGCTGGGATGCTTGAACCCAGCATCCCTCCCACACCCTCCTCATCCCCAATGGGCCAGGAAGGGGGGGAAATTCAGGCCACAGAGCCCTCCCCACCACCAACCCCGCAGCAGCCGGGAAGCGGCAAATCCTTAGCGGCGAGCGCGGCACAACCGGCTGGAGCTGTGTCTTCCCAGTGTCGCGAGACTCCTCTGTATCTCGCCTCCCCAGGCATGAGTTATAATGTGCAATAAAAAGAAAATCAGTGCATTGATGCCAGTTAGTGTGACTAATCCCAGACCCAGCCTATTAACTGGTGAGTGGAGCATCCGTCTTGGCTCTCATTAGAAACTCAGCCAACTACCCAGGGATAAATCTCCCGGCACATGTGGGAGCGCAGCTCGGTGGTCAGAGCATCCAGGTTACCAGGGTTTCGCTCCTGGAGCTTTGAAGTTGGAGTTTTGAAGGAGCCAAAAGGGTGTTTGGGCTTTGGTTGGTAACTGGGGATGTACGGGGATGGAGGTGGGTACCTGGGTGCTGTCCCCAGGTTGGGGGTGGGAATGGGGGGGGGGAGTGGTGTGTTGTAGTGGGGGATGAGCCAGCAGGAAGAGCCCCAGGAGCACCCCGTGCAGATGGGGGGGGGGTGTGAAACTGAGGCACAGAATGGTCAGGAGGTGCTGTATTGTATCCCATTGCCAATAGTATCCCATTACCAATGGCACCCCATCCCCAGCAGTATCCCATCACCACTCCAGCATCCTCAACACCACCAGCATCCCCAACACCACCAGCATCCCAGCACCACCAGCACCATCAGCATCCCAACACCACCAGCATCCCATGGCCAGTGCCCTCATCCACCCTTCCCTGAAGGACACGGGAGCTCAGTGGTGGTGCTGCTGCTCCTGCACGTGTCCTGATTTGCTTTACCTCCAGCTCTCTCCATTAATCTCACCAGGATTTATGGGGATGTGTTATTTATCTTTCCCCCCTTCCTTTGCCAGGCCGGACTGGAAGGTCCAAACCTTTTTATAGCACAATAAAGCCCACACAATGAAGAGGATTTCGCAAGGTTTTCCAGCCATGAGGGAGCTGGGGGATGTCACAGGAGGCCAGACGGGGACCTGGGAGACAGCAGCCGCCTGGGCAAGGAAGTTAGGGTTGTAGATGGAGGTGTAACCCATCCCAATCGCCTCCCAGAGATGTTTGGTGGCATCTTGCCTGTGCTATGAGGGATGTGGGTCCTCGTGCCTCAGTTTCCCTCATGGTCCCACTGATAGGGACATGCCGCTATACGCAGTGAGACATGCTGAGGAGCTAACCACAGCGGTGTGGCCACCTCTCTCCACCCCAAAGCAGCAGAGCTTGGGTTGCACCCCCAAATTTGCTCCCATAAACCCAAAAGTCCTCCACAACCTCTTCCTCCCCGCAAAACCCTGCCTCCAAACCCCGCCTTTGTCTCCAGTTTGAAACAAAACCCCATTACATTTCCCTCCAGCCCAGGCACAGATGCTGGCTTCCAGATGACCAGCACTTTACAGGAATACCTCCCTATTAAGCTGCCAGTCCCAGCGCTGCGTTGGCCGGGGCCGTTGATTTAAAAGCGCCTTACGGCTGCTTAACGTAAAGCCATCGTCTCCCCACTTCAGCGAAATCGATGGAGAGCAGGTTGGAATCAATTTGAGGATACCCAGGTCCAAAGCCATAAATCAATATCGAAATCAGATGTCAGATTAACCAGGTGCAATCTGGAGGGGAGATGGTGAGTTAAGGTTTTCCTGTTGGGAGCACAGATGGTCCCATCACGCCTTGGCTGCTTCGCTCTGGCATGGGCTGGAGAGTGGATGCAGGGTTTGAAGGACTGGGTAGGGTAGCAAGAGGTGGATTGGGACCTCTGGTCTCTTCATGTCAGCTAGGAAACAGGTCTGGGCTCTTGTTGAGGGTCTTTGGGGTGTCCCAGTGGGATTGGGTTCAGTTGGCCAGCAGTGTTGGCTGGAAGGGAACTTGAAGAACTCTTGGCCATCTTTGGACCACTGGGGATGACCAAGGCTTGAAGATCTCAAGGCTGGAGGTGCTGAGGATGGAGATGCCAAGGATGGAGGTTGACCACTTGCCCTAAGGACTTCCACCTCCTTATCCCATTCAAGCACTGGGAGCTGGTCTAGAGTCAATGAAGAGTATGAGGCCCTTCATGGTGTTTCCTTTGCCCTGGCTTCTGCGTCACCCCTCCAACGGGACAAGCTGGAGGATGCTGCTGAACACCAGGGAGATGAGACCCAGCCAATGCATCTCAGGCTTGGACAACGTCCTCTTGTCTCCAGCCTGGAGCAGACCTTGCTGTTGATCCTGAACCAGCCAATTCTGGGAGATTTTTCCAACTCACCTGCATGTTGCAGCGGACAGGGAGCCGGCATCCTGCCACCCGCCACCAGACCTCCTCCTGGCTTGGACCTAAATCTTTTTGGACTCAAGCTGTAAAATCCTGGGCGTGGAGTTGTTTTTACAACCCCCCACCTCTCCCTTCCCCCTCCCCACCATGGCTGTGGCTGGGGCCAGCACAGAGCAGTGTCCCCACGGGGAGCTGGCCCTCGGCTCTTGGCCGAGGCTCATCTGGCATCGCTGCATGTGAGTAGTCGCCTTGTCAAGGAGCTGGAGCGTCTCCAACCTGATGTTTTTCATTTCGTTGTCAGCTCCTTGCCAGCATCCGGCCTCACTGGCTCTCCAGCAGCAGCTGACTGCAGGGGGGGATCGTCCGTTGGGGTGGGAGAGACCAGACAGAGTGGGTGTGGTGGCATCATCCTGACTTGTGCTGAGCACCTTCCAACCTAGGCCACCCCCCGAATTGGTTTTCTCCCTATCTGTCCTTTTTAAAAATTGTTTTCACAGAAAAACAGCCAGAACAGGGTCTGGAAGGTGAGTCGTGGGTTCTGGGTGGTCCCAGAGCACCTCTACCACCACTCAGGTTGTACGTAGCTCTTGGTATGGTACACACGTGGTGGGACTGAGATGTGCTGGAGCCCAAGGTACATTGCACGCGTGTGTTGCACCATACATGTGGTCACCTTTGGGAGATCCTGGATGCTCTTCCCAGCATCAAACACCAACTCAACATCATCATGGATTTGGTGACCTGGTGGACCCCCACAGGGGTTGTGCCAGCTCCCCACACTGGGGACACACCTACACTCCCCAGCACAGAACCCAGCTCCTCATCCTCATCCAAACCAGCAGCCTGGCCAAGCGCCCACATCTCCTACCTCATTAACATCAAGGACGATTGATGGGGCTTTGGTATCACCCCAAATGCCTTGACCTTGGAGAACTGGCCATTTCACATGGATTTAAGGGATAAAACAACACTTGGGTATTGGCTGGGCCCGGGCTGCCTTATCACTGCTGCAGGGTGTAGTGTTTGGGGCTATTACAGTAGCATACTGTACCGCCATCGCTTTATAAGGATGGATGGTTAGATAGAGATAATAAAGCCCAAGAGCATTAAATCTCCGCGAGACAACGGCCACGCTGCCTCATCCACCGGGCTGAAAAGGCTATATATGTTTTTCATAATTTGTAATTACTTTTTTACAGTTCTCTCCCATAACTCTGTCCATCAGCCGGGTCAGAATATACAGTGGGAGTGGGAGGGGGAAGCCATAAACCCCAGGAAAACAAACTGTTTGTCTTCGGGGAGATTAACGCACGGTTAAGAGACCCATTTTAACACCCTCTCCATGCCACCAGCCAATTAGCAGATATAATGGGCTCTGCTTGATTATTTTTTCTGGTTTGAGTTTATTTCACAACGAGACCGACCGATGTGCTTAATTGTGAGCACGTGATGCTTAATTGGCGGCGGCGTCATCTTCGAGGTACGCGGGTTATGCAAGGGAGAAAGAGGTTTGGGGTTAATCCCCAGGTGATTGGGCAAAGGGAGTTTTCTTGCTGGAATTCAGCTGCTGTGGGGAAAAAATTACAAAGGTGTCCTGGGTGGAAAGGAGAGGATGTTGAATGGCAGATGGGGTCACGGTAAGCGGTGAGGCGCTGTGTGGATTCTCTGATGTCTACAGAGGGTGGAGGATCTTTCTTTTGGGGATCTTTTCTTCTGGGGATATTTCTTCTGGGGATCTTCCTTTTGGGGATCTTCCTTTTGGGGATCTTCCTTTTGGGGATCTTTCTTTTGGGGGTCTTTCTTTTTGGGGATCTTTCTTCTGGGGATCATTCTTCTAGAGATCTTTCTTCTAGAGACCTTTCTTCAGGGGATCTTTCTTTTAGGGATCTTTCTTCTGAGGATCTTTCTTTTGTGGATCTTTCTTCTGAGGATCTTTCTTCTGGGGATCTTTCTTCTGGGGATCATTCTTCTAGAGATCTTTCTTCTAGAGACCTTTCTTCAGGGGATCTTTCTTTTAGAGATCTTTCTTCTGAGGATCTTTCTTTTGGGGATCTTTCTTCTGAGGATCTTTCTTCTGGGGATCTTTCTTCTGGGGATCTTCCTTTGGGGATCTTTCTTTTAGGGATCTTTCTTCTGAGGATCTTTCTTCTGGGGATCTTTCTTTTGGGGATATTTCTTCTGGGGACCTTTCTTTTGGGGATCTTCCTTTGCCAGTTCAATGAAATCGGGCAGTTCTGAGCATCGCTCCCTAATCCACTTGGTATTTGCCTCCATGTCCAGTTATTAGTTGAAAGATGCTCACATGCAGAGAACAATCACATAAACAACCACATTTTACCCCTTCACCTTTTCCCTTTTTCTACTTTAAACTAAATGACGTTGGAGACATCTCTTTAAAAGAAAACCCCCAACAACCCCTCAGCTCTCCTGCTCTTCCTTCTGCTCCTTGAGAACACCTTAAAAAAAAAATTTGCAACTGGTTTCCAAACATCCCATTCATGGGAGCTGGAAAGGGGCCACGTTTGGCTCCAACGGAGCCGTGTCTTTTCTTGGCTGCAGCCGGAGAGATCTGGGGCAAACTATCATGTGTTTCATTTCTCTGCTGGCTGGAAGGGATGCTGTGATGGAGGGATGGGGGTAGGGAATGGCTTTGCCCCGAGAGAGGAAGCTGAAACCCATAACTCCTCATGAAAGAGATATTTTTGGAAAGTTTGTCTCAGCTGGTGGTGCTGGAATGTGGCTCCTCGCGGCGAGTGACAAGGAGGAATTATGCCGGGACAGAAAATGGCCTTTCTTCACCCTCCTGCCCAGCTCACATCAGGGCTGACACCAAATTTTATTTGGATCTTTTTTTTTCTTTTCCTTAGGAGAGAAACAGCTGCTGGCCCAGCCCCTTCACATCCCTGTGGCTGGGGACAGCATCGCCCTTCCCAGATGTCCCATCCCATGTTGTCCTCATCCCCAGCCCCGCATCCCTTTGCTGGCTGTGGAGGACCACTCTCTCTAGCCCCGATGGAGTTTTCCCACCCCTCCCAAGGGCTTTTTGCTATGAATTTCTTGCTTTGCTTTAGGTTAATCTATCTGAGCAGGAAAGCAGCCCCTGAAACCAGGACTCATCCAGGTTTCTCTCAAAAAATCAAATCTGTTTGGTGGCAGGGGATGGCTCCCTGGAGAATCCCCAACCCTGAGCTGCCCAGGACCCCATATCCATGCTGTGAGGATTGGGATGGAGACAAACATCCAAGAGAGATCCTTGGGGGGTGCTGTGGTCCTTGGGCACCCCCAGAGCCTGTGGGTTTGGGGTCCTGACTTGTTTCTACCCCCTCCCTGCAAGATTTAAGGACAGAATTTCGTCCATGGGAACCACCTGGAGCAGGGCTGGAGGGAGGGAGGTGATCCTTGATGGGGGTTATCCCTGCAGGGTAGGGGGTGTGGGGTTTGTAGAAAAGGGGGGGAAAATGCCTATGGGAAGTGAAGAGGGGAAAAAAATCGGGGTGTGGGGGGGAAATTAGGAAAATGAAAGCAACTGATGACTAAATTGCTTGAACTAAACATCTGCAGAGTGTTACGGACACGGCGCTGCCTTCAAACCAGACACGCTGCTCCAGCCGCCCTGGTTGTGTGATCCCTCCTCGCCCTCCTGCTCGGCTCTACTGAAAGCTGCAGCTTTTATAAATAGCAGCTGAGAGGTCCTGGATGGGAATTTGCCTGACTTAACAGTCCTCTATTTAGAGCAAGTTTTGGCAGCTCCTGCAAAGAGTGAATCGAGCGGGAGCCGGCATCCCGGGTGACCTGATCACGGTGGTGGGAGATGAGGGTCTGGGGCAGGGGGGTCAGGTTGAGTTTCCATCTCAGCAGCTCAGTGGCACCTCTGGCACCCGTGGTTCAGTGTCATTGTCTTCAATGTCGGGAGGTCCCTGCCTCATGAGAAAAAGTGTATTTTGGGTTGGCTCTCCTCCCCCTTCGCTACCACTGAAGAATTTGGGGGGCTGTAGATCAAATGACCACCTTGATGTCTCCTGAGACTCACCCCAGACTGCAATCAGGACCGGTGGCAGGTGAAATCCCATCCCAACCTCTCCACCTTCTAGTCCATTTGGATGGATCATAGACTCCTCATTCACAGCATGCTCCCCAGCAGCCCCTGTGCACCCACCCTTGCCAACATGAGAAACGCCACCTGCATCCCACCAGGATTTTGGGAGCACAGCAGCCGACGGGCATCCCTGCCACAGCACAGGGCAGTCCAAACCCCCTGCAGCGGTAGGGATGCTTGGTGGCCAAGCAGCCTCAGGATGAGCCAAGAAACTGTTTATATCCAGCAACCCAAAATCTGGCAACGGCTCCGTCTGCACAAAACTTCGCTTGGCTACCAGGCTGTTTTCCATCCTCGGGTTATTTCTCCAGCTCGGTTCATGTTTATAGTGGATTAACCTGCTGTGAGAAGCCTAGGTATTATTTATGGCTAATTATTGGCATTTGGCTGGCTGGGAGGATTGCAGGAATATGATACCATGGTGCTTACACGGCTTGTTCCAAAGCGCGTTCGTCTCCTCCGTCTGAGTGTGCGTGTTTATGGTGCCAGCTCACGTTATTTTCATTACCCCCTTTCCACTAATAAACTTTCGGTTGAACCAGACTTGAGAAGAGAAAAAGAAAAAAAAAAAAAAATCCTTTGCAAAAGATGTTTTGGTGGCTTTCCAAAGAGCCATTGTCAAGAAATCAAGGGCGCAGCCCTTACTCTGGGATGGAAGGAGTTCAGCTGCGGTGGATTCGCCGCATTTGCATCGTATTAACTCCGGCTGCCGGCTGCCAAGCGCCTCGTTCTTTGCATCTGAAAATAATAAGGCTGCAGGAATAATAGTCCTAAAGTGAATTTTTCAAAGCATCTTTTAAAAATACCAAGGCCAGGCTTGTGTTTACACTCAGGGCTTTCTGCGCCGTCGGGAGACGCCGCCGGCTTCAAAGGCAGGAAGAGAAAAATGTCTTCGGGTCAGAGCTCAACCTGGAGAGTTTGTAGGAAGGAGATGAACAAGGGGTGATGTCCCTGTAGATCCCATCCCTGGGAGGGAATGAAGGGGTTAAATGCAAAAGCACTAACAGCTCAGGGAATCTGGGGTGTTTTTACCAACCAGTGGTCAAATACTATCCCAGGGTGGCATTGGCTTCTTCTGCCAGGTTGAGTGGAGAACCCATCCCTTTTGGCCAGGAGACCAACAAAAAGGTGATTCAGGCCTTGGGCCAGCAGCGAGTCAGCACCAGGCAGCTCCAACTCAGCTGCCTCCACCCAAAATCCCCACATCCTGCCCCAAAACACAGAGAGATGCCCCAGAAGAGGTGTCCCGCCAGCGCAACGTTGGCGTGCTCCAAGGGGAAAAGGCAGGAGCAGAGAGCAGCAGAGGGACACGAGGTCCAGCAAAGGTGACATTCTCATCTGGATGGAGCAGGATGTGTCCCGTGGCTGTCAGGGACGAAGGTGTCACTGCAGCAACGTGTCTCCCAGACTATTTTTAACCACTCCATGTTTAAAACCAAGCCTAAAGACCCCGACTGAGCGGCAAAGCCCTTTGCGTGATGCTCAACTCCCAGCCCTGAAGCACCTCCAGACCCAAGCTCCCTGGAAAAGCTTCTCTGCTCCGCGGATGGACGCGAAGGGTGTGTTTTAAAAAAAAAAAAAAGAAAGAAAAAAAGCAGGTTTTTAGCAGATGTAATTATCCTGCTGTAAGCTCTGGTAGTTCCTCAAGCTCCAATTCCCTGGAGCATCATCAGCGACAGCAGTGAACCCTGAAAAAGTTTTCAGGCAATGTCCTTCCATGGTGGCCACCAAGCCAAGGTATTTTGGAGGTCCATCACTTCCACGTGGTACACCCAAAAGACATCCCTCAGCTTGCTGGGCCGCATCCATCAGGAGATGATGCTGGACCATTCTTTCCAGGTTATCCCACATATTTCTGCATCGCTTGCCCAGAGATCTTTGGGATGCTTTCCTGAGTGAAGAGCACCCTGATGACTTCCTAGGCCATGCTCGCCTCTGGCTGAAGCCACATTTTGTTCTCCACACATCAGCACAACTAAATACTTTATTGCTGCACCTGGCTGGGCAGTTTTTATTTATTTCTTCAAAATCTTAAATAAACCTGTTTTTTAAAAGCACCTCTGGAAGAAGGGAAATGTATTATTATGGTAATTGTCTTGTGCTAATTATACTTATTACTATAATAACCGTTTTGTTGTCACACAAATAAAGTGGATTACATCATTTGTAAGAGCCAGAGGCAAGCGATGGCTCTGGAGCAGCAAGCAGGCAAGTTATGCGGGTTTTCTCCTTGGGGTTGGGTGAGACAGTGCCCAGCAAAGGCACCTCCAGTTTGGGATCCACCATGGAGCTGGTGGAGTGAATCCATGGGGAGGATGTTGCCTCTGCAGCTGGAAATCTGTTTGCAGGGAGGTTGAGAGGTGGGGGAAGCAGGTAAGATGAAAGGTGAGCGGTGAAGGGGAGAGGGAAGGAGCTGTCATTCCACTGACGCTGCCTTTCCATCGGCCTTGGTCACCTCCCCCATCCGTGGAAGGATTTTGGGTGCTCTCTGGGATGCAATTGCAAAAGTAGCTGCTACCTAATCCGCCCCGCGGTCGCTCGAGTAGGGGATGAAGGAGATGCCACCTCTCCCCGCTGCACGCTGTGCTCAGACGCTCAGGATTTGGCAACCTACAGATGTTTGGGAAAATCCCAGACAGGGTGCTGGGGCCGTGGGTCCTCTCTCCCGCTCGGCACCTTTCCTCATCCACGGGCAAGAGCTGTGAAAGCCTCGGCGTGTTGCAGCAAGCTGGCTGTGCCTGCATTACCTACGTGACCGCTTCAGGAGGATGCCGTTGGCTGAACCCGGCCGTGCCCGTGTGTGCCATCCTGCCCACCACAGGAAACCTTGTGTAGATCCAGGCCTGGAGGTTGGTGGCCCTGCCTGTGGCAGGGGGGTTGGAGCTCTGTGATCCTTGGGGTCCCTTCCAGTCCAGACCAGTCTATGATTCTATGATTTGGGTCTCGCGTGGTTTTGGGGGCGAGTTTCACCCTGCTGCCTTCACCCAGCTGCCTTCACCTCCGCCCCACATCCATCCATCCATCCCCAAACCCGCATCATTTCCCCCTTTCATTTCATCCTTCCAGCTTCACCACCTACATAAAAAACCCCCAACAACCAGCTCCTCATTTTCCAGGAGATTCAGCAAAAGCAGGTGTTTTGCCTTTCTTTTTTTTTATGTGTGTGTGTGTGCGCACGTGTGTGCGTGTGTCTCTCGCCTCCTCTCTCTCACTGATGGGCCCCTGGAGCTTATTTTACACGAAAGCAACACAGGTTGATGTATTTTTAAATGGCTTGATTTTATCACCCTGCTTAATGATTTGTCGCGTTATTTATTAGACAGTGTGATATCCAGAGGGATTCATCGCATTAACGTATAAATAATGTGGCAAATAGTTCAATAGAGCCATAAAAAAGGGGATTTAGAAATAAATTGACCTATGTTTGCTACATGTAAACGAAGGTGGTGAATGATAATGTGTGTCATGCCCTTAAGCGTGAAAAATGGGGACCAAGAATAAATCAGAAAGTTTCTTTAGCGGGTTAAACTGCAAAGGGAGAAAGAGAAATATCCCAAACTCTTGGGGGTTTGACTCATCTTGTGTCCCCTGCTCCAGCCATGGTGCTGTTGGGATGTGACCACTCATCTCCCACGGGCTCAGAGATGCTGCTCAACCTCTTGCTGCGATGGCACATGGGGCTCAGTCCCCGCCGGGAGCTCGGCAGGATCCGGTGCAGAGCCTAAACGTGCTCTCACCTATGCAATAAATAAGCCCCCATGTCCTTATCGACACCCTGCAATGCTGATTAAAGCAATAACCCAACCGCCCCGCGTTCCCACGCTGAGTTACGAGTTCACAATATCTCCTGATGTTGGGCAATAATTATTTTTTAATAGGTTTGCCCATGTCCTGAAAAAAAAAATAAAATAAAAAAATAAAATAAAATAAAATAAAATAAGATAAAATGAAATGAAATGAAATGAAATGAAATGAAATGAAATGAAATGAAATGAAATGAAATGAAATGAAATGAAATGAAATGAAATGAAATAAAATAAAATAAAATAAAATAAACAAAATAAAATAAAATAAAACAAAACAAAATAAAATAAAATAATATAAAATAAAACCAAACCCCTTCCACCACAGCTGAGCTTTTCCTTCAGCTCTGGGGGTTAACGAATCCAGCACCGGTGTAATCTGAAATCCCGCAGATCTAACAGGCCACCGGCCCCAACCCACGCCCGGCTTTGGCACAGTCGCCTGCCAGAACGATATCTGATCTTGGTGTCGGTGCCAAATGATTTTATTCTGCAGCTGTAAGACAGATCACTTTTTTTTTTTTTTTTTGGTCTCTTTTACAACGTGCTAGGGTTTAATTATTTAACACCACGGGGGTAGGCGAGATGACACAGTTGCAAGGGAGAGCGCGCCAAGCCAATTGATGGATGGGCTGGATGAAGGATGGATCGTGGTGCCAAGCAGAGAAGGGAAAAGGGAATTTTCCCTACTGGCGTCATGAGGTTTCATCAGGAGAGCGGGGGAGGAAGCTGTGGGTACCCCCAGGTGGGTGTCAACCTCCCCGGCCCTCCCCAGAAGCAGTTGGTTGTTGGCACCAGCCTGGTTTGGACCACGTGTGGGTGTTGAAGCTCCCTGCTTCGAACCGTTGAGGGTCACAAACTCCACGTTTGGTTTCTAAAGTTCCACAAAACTGAAAAATGGGGAAAAAAACCCAAAACTCCATGGAAATTCCACGCCAAATCCCAAACTCCAGCGCAGCCCCGGCATCCCAGGGCTGCCAGGTTTGAACATCAGACCCCCCAGGCCAGAGCCAGGCTCTTCTCTTTTGCCCCATGTTGGCTGCAAAACCAGAGCTCCAGCTCCCTCCTCCCTTGCCAATGCGGCAGGATCCAAGGCTCTGAGCTGGTGAGTCAAATTCATCTCCTCCTCCTCCTCCTCTTCGCACGCACAGAGCCAGCATCCTCAGAGCCATGGGCTGCGAACATCCCTGGGCTCTAGCTTAAATGCCTCAGTTTCCCCTGCTCCAGCTCACAAACTTGCTGTTGGAGGCCATAAGGAAGCTGATGGATAAGAAGAGATTAATGTTATTCATCCTTCAGAGGAGCTTAAAAGTTGGGCAACCCAGTTTGCTCCTTTTTTTTAGGCTGGAAGAGCTCCACAGGGCAGATCTCGTGTCCCAGCCGCGTCTGTGGGTCCTGTTGGAGTGACCCCCAGCAGCAAATCCCTTCCTCCCCCAGCATCTCAGGTTCCTTCACGATGTATTTATTAACCTTGCACACGGGATGGGTTTTCCAGCAGGTAAATACATCCACTAAGCAAATAATTCTTTCCTTTTCCCCCCCTTCCTGGCTGCCTCCGGCTCCATCCAGCTCTCAGAGAAAAACAACCCTCAACGGCCAAACCTTCCCAAAACCTGGAATCAGTTCGGAGATCCCTTCCCGGAGAAAGAGGACAGGATCTCCCAGTTTCCTTCACGAGGAATAAACGCTCATTTTAGTAGCCAATTTGATTCACTTTTCAAGGAACAGGTTTTCATGCTTTGTGCATTTATTTCCTAATTTTATTATGCCATTTAATTAGATCATGCACATTGGTTTTATTGTTAAAACATGTCCTTGTTTTCTTTATAACTGGATTTCATGGCACTACAGGGACATTTAGGAAAATATCACATTCCAGCATCGACCGTCGAAATCAGACCTAGATCTGAACGGAGCTGCCGGGTCGTAAATCTAATCACAGATGGAAAAAGCGGAATATTATTCACAGCATGCAGAGCACCAGCAGTTCCAGGAAGGGACACACACCCCCCACACACACCCCCCCTCCCCGTCCTACCCTGAGCCTTTAAATTACAGCCCGTGGAGGGACGAAGCAGAGCAGCAGCTCCCTTGGATGGACACGGAGAAGTTATTTGCAGGATTGCTTTTTATGGGCTGACAACGGTCGGGGCTGGTCCCCCGAGATGCCCCGTTTCACGGCATCGTGGATGCTACCGGGCTCGGCCTCTCCCCACATCCACTGCTCCCCAAAAGTTTTCCTCCTTTGAGGTGCTCTCCTGCTGAGGAGCCGTTTCCCACGTCCCTTGCAAAAGCCATGTGCGACCCAACCGGGTTGGATTAACGCGGTTTTTAAGGGGAGTTTGGGAGGAAGGGAGACTTTTTCTCGCCGTGGGTCGGAGCAGATGGCTGGAAGAAATGAGGAATGGTTCTGGGAACTTCCCTGGGGATGCCTGAGAAAAGGGGAAGGGGGGAAAAAAAAAAGAGAAATCCACACAACTTAAGACACTTGATCAGATGTTTGGAGGCTGGCTACAGGAAACTGAGACCCTGGGGCTTTATCTCTGAGTTCCTGAGGGCTGGGGGCTAGCAGGGGACTGAAAGGGAGCCGGCTGCAAGCAGAAATCAATTAGTGCTGGGGAGAACTTGAGCCGGTTCAGACGGATCCGTTTGGAGAAGGCACGCAGTGAGCTGGGCTGGGCCGAGCTGCAAATCATCGCCGCGCCGAGAATGCACCGGCAGGTCCTCGCTGGGCTGGGGCTCGGCAGCCCCGCGGCTGTAATTCATGGCAGAGCAGGAATCCTGGTCCCATCCTGTTCCTTCTCTTGGCTGTGGACCTCAGCACGCTCTCCCGTTGGGCACCTGAAGGTCTGGTTGATGGGTGCGATTTGGGGTGGTGTCCTTTGGGTGGGATGTGGAGGATGAAACCAGCCCCTGTCTCACGTCTGAATGGGGGGTGAGAAGGGCTTTGGGGTGATCGCTGGGTGCCAGGGGACTTCATCTGCTTCTTTTCCTTCTTTCCAGCTGCTGTCACCAAAGGAGACTCAAAGAAAACACGAAGGCAACCAGTGCTGGTGGACCAGCAGAACAAAAGACCTCTAGCAGATGCTGGAGGGATCTGAAGGGGAAGGAGACCCTGTGGAGGGAACTGCTCCTTGTGGAAACACCTGGAGGAGACCACATCCCCCTCAGAAATAGGAGGTGGTCTCCAAGGGAGGGGATTCATGCCACACTCTGGCATGACACATGGGTCCGTCCGCAGGGCCATGTGAAGGTCTCTTTGCTCAATCCAGCTCCATCCTTGTGTCTTTTGCCTCTTAAAGCTGAGCCTTGATGCAGACATCATACACGGTGTCGGCACCTCCAGCCAAGGCACTTGATCCTCCCTAATAATCTTCATCCCATGCAATACCCAGACAGGGGGTATCAACGCACACCCCGCCCCAACATTGTCCCTGCAGTCACTGCCTTGCCCTCACCTTGGCTGCTGTCTCACACCAAGAATGGGCAGCTCCCAGCACACACCAGCCCCGGGGAGCAGCCCCCGCATCCTTCTGCATCTGCCCAGAAGCGGCTTTTACAGCCTGGTGTAAACCCAGCGGCTCAGGACGTGTCAGCCCTGATTTATACCAGCATAAAAGGGCTAAAAAATAAAAAAAAACCTAAAAAAACCCACAAAAACCCCACTGAGGTGCAGGTACTGAGCTCCGTTACGCCGTCAGCGGGCTGAAGGCACCCGCAGCAGCACCAGTTCAGCTCCAGCCAGGCTGAATTTGGCCCGACTTGTTTAAAATTCCTTTCTCTGCACACGAAACCATTTTCTGCGAAGTTTAGCCTTGGGGAGATTTATTTCCTTGTTAGCTCAAGATTTTCCTATTAGCCCATCTCAAAGAAACATGGCTGCATTTTCTCCAGCGCACCAGCTGTTGTGCGAGATGCAGGTACATATTACAGCCGTCATTAAACGGGCTGTCATTCCTAGCTTTCTAATTACCGCATGAATAGAGAGTAGCACGAACAGAGCGGCCGATTGTTCCACTGCCACTTCCAAGGGGAATCAAGAAACGGAAGATGCAGCCATCATGCTTAGGGTTTTTACCCTTTTCCAAACCGAATCGATGAGGAAATTTGGGTGGGCTTTGGCTGCGAGCGTAACGCCCTGCCTCGTTTTTTGGGGGTGGTTTTGCAACGAGGAATAACCCCCGGCGTGTTGCCAGTCTCCCCTCTCCCCTTTCCTCCTTTGGTTGGCTTTAAACATGTAATTTAGCAAAGCAGCACAACCTAAAATGAGCGAGGACAAACATATGGCAAAGTAGATGCAGGGAATATTCCAATAAGCAGTAATATACTGCGAAGATGTGTCCTGGTTGCAGTCAGCGGGGTTGTTTGGGAAAGGGGGGGCGGATTTTTGCCGTAATAGCTCCCTCCTTTGTTGCAGGAAGTCATGGTTGAGTTTTGCAGAGGAATGATCTTTTCCATGCAAAGAAAAAAAGAAATCAAATAAAAATAATAAATACATATCAACGTCGCTGTGCCGGGGTCACAAAGAGCCCATCGGCGAGCGGGAGCGTGTTCAGCATCCAGACGCCTTTGATTTGCGGCGCCTATTACTGCTGGGTTATAGACTGGGAAAGGAATCAAAAATAAAACCACCACAAAAGATGGCACAAAGGTACCAAGGGCTGGTCCTGGGAAAGGGGGAGGTGAAAGTCTCCTCAAAACGTGATCCAAAAATGATCTTCAAGTAGGGTCACGGCGTGGGAGAGATGTCGGCGGCTATCCGACCCTCTCAGCACCGCTTTCGGGAAGGTCTGGAGGAAGATGTTGCTTGGACCTGGTTTGGATTTCACCTTTGCTGAACCATTCACTGGTTGGAGATGTCCTAGGATGTCCTTTCTCATGGAGGCGCCACCTCTGCTTCAGCCACGGGGATTTAATTTGTCTAAGGGAGGTCGGGTACGTGGCATGGCCAGGCATGGAGGTGAGATACCAAAGCGTCCTCTGCTCTCCCCAAGGGCATGAAACTTGTGAGGAATGAACACTTTGGGGGTTACTACCTAACACAACCCATGATACCTTCCAGAGGGGCAAGTTTCCTGCTGAAAGACAAAGGGTGAACTTCAGCATCTCCTTGAAATCAGCACGCCGAGGGTTTTGAATCCAAGAGATGGCCAAGTTTAGGGGTGAAGGAAAGCCAAGCAAGAAGACCTCTGCAAAAACACATCTGGTCTCTTCCTCCCTCACATCGGAGAGAGAATTTGGACCCTATGGGGACATGCTGTGGGCCATGATGGGGCTGCAGTCGGGCACTTCTCTAAGCGAGGACCCCCACCAGGATGGCAAACATCTGGAGATGCGGCGGCCATCGGGATGGATTCAGGAAAGCCGAGAGCCCGACCTCTGCCAAAGGAGCGAGGTCGCAAACCATCCGCTCTCAGGCTGCTCAGGTTTTATAGACTGACTCCATCCCCTTCCCACCGCTCCCGAAATCCGGCGGCATTCTTGGGATTAACCATTTCCAGACATCCCTGCCTGCAGCCCAGGAGGGGAAGGCACAGCACCAGCCGGTGGCCTCGGCTGGAAGTCGGGCAGATCTGGAGGAGAACGGGGGTTTGGGAAGGCTGCCACAGGAGAAGCAGTGTTACACCTCAAATGGAGATGCTGAGGGCTTTCCTTGAGGATGCATCTTGGGCACCCCTAGATGAAATGGGTCGCTCTGGGATGCAGGTAGGGAACACCTCACACCTTTTGCCCTTGAGCAACCCCCTCCCCATCACCTGCCCCCAGTCCTTTCTTTAAAGTTTCATCCACCTTCAACCCTGCAGTTTATCCTCACGCATCTCAACCATGAACCCCCAAACCCAACACCTCCTGCTATCGCACCCCAGCTTTGAGACGTGGCTCCTGACCATGATGGGCACAACACCACCACCAAAAAATACATAAAGTGGATGTTTTCTTCCCTCCCCTCTTTGTTTCTCACCCGCTCCATCTGCCTGACTCCCCACCTGAAGGCAGCGCAGTCCTCAGTGGCATCTCAACGCGTTACCATGGCAACTATAATATCACGACCCGAGGATGATGGCTTGGAGTGGGAAGGGAACAGCAGGAACCGGTTTCCATGCAAATATCCG
>VZTU01005379.1:0-53963 GCA_013400835.1 Zapornia atra
AGGTGACATCCACTGCTCTCCCTGAAGATTCCTTCATGAAGATTTTGAAATAGTTATTTTGAAAATGCCAGTTGGTCTAGCTTGACTTATTTTGATGTAAACAAGTTAATATGGACATTATTTTTGGATGATTCAGAAATTATCAAAGAAACAAAATAGTTTGGATTGGAAGGAACCTTCAAAGATCATCTATCTCCAACCCCCCTGCCGTGGGCAGGGACATCTTTCACAAAGCCAGTTATTAATCGTCACTGGTGGCTGTGGGGAAAAAAAGTAAAGGTTTTGCCTTTAAAAGCTCTAAAACTTTGTTTACGTGTGGAAGGTAAAATAGGATACATATGTAAAAATTGTAGGAATACAGAATTATAATTTCATCACTCTAAAATCCATTAAGATAAATCAAGCATTCAGTCTTGTCGGTCATGACCATGAAGTGGGGATTGTCCCATTGCGATCGGCAGAATGTCATGATCCTCAGGTGTGGGTGCATGATATCAGACCATATTATATTTTATTTGAAATGACTTGGACTGAGC
This sequence comes from Zapornia atra, assembly GCA_013400835.1. Classification (NCBI taxonomy): domain Eukaryota; kingdom Metazoa; phylum Chordata; class Aves; order Gruiformes; family Rallidae; genus Zapornia; species Zapornia atra. Next base: position 537 of record VZTU01005379.1, read on the forward strand.
AAGGTTACAGAGGTATCGTTGGTTTTCCTTCTCCAGTTGGAATGAACAAACATGCTAAGCGTTTCGGAGTGCAGGTAGGACTTGGGTAGCGCTTGCTCTTGCGCGTGCTCTTGCAGTGCATCTGAGAGGGTCGCACAGGCTCCCCCAGGCCCTTTCTGTGTAGTTAGATGTGGGAGGTTGTAAGGATAAACCTAAGATCAGTGTGTGTTTTCATTCATTGCCTTTTTCTGACAGTCTGGGTGGCTGAATGCATTTGTTAATTTCATAATATGGAGACAGTGTTTGATGTAGAAATAAATGTGTTTGGGGGAAAGAAAATGAACAGTAGATAAAATTTTCACTATATATTATTCTTTGACCGGGGCCCTTTATTTATTTATATTGATCAGTGGCTGAAGAGCCTGTTGCTGTGGACTGTCTGGACTGCACAGGGCCTTTCTGAAGTTAGTGACATAGCCATTTAGATGTTTATAACACTAGGGCCTTTAAGTACTAATCATCTTAGAAGGTGGTTTTGGTAGCTGACTGGAACTGACTGAGCATTTCCGCCAGCAAACTGTAGAAAATACTGTTTGTGGGAAGTGTGTCGGTGAGGGTGAATGGGTGAGGGGCTCATGGCAGGAAAAACAACTAACAGGAAAGGGTAAGTAGAAACATTATCCTCCTTGCTCTCAACCAGTTCTTTATCTGACAGTCCTCCTGCTGGTTGCTTTTCCTGCAGAGTCTCCTCCTCCTTCCGTCCCCTTGACATGCAAAATGCACATCCAGTGAATACCTACACAGTGAGAGTTCAGCACTTCGTTACCAAACTCCCTGTATGCCCATTCCATAACTCTTGTGTGGGATTCCATTGTTTTGGCTAATGTTGAGCTTGACATTGTGTGAACTGCACCTGCAGTATGGCCTGGTCTGGCATTGTGCAATGCAATAACAACTTGAAGCTACCAGGAGTTCAACAGAGCAAAGGTTTCAAGATAACCTTTCTGCAAAGTAAATTGCTACAGTTGTATTTTATTTCTTAATGTATTAATCTGTAAACACTGTACTCCTATATGAAAATTAACTGTCATATACTAATTTTCCACAAAGTATGTGTTTTCTCTTTAATGGTCTTAAGCCTGACTTGTGAGATCAGTTCTTTACAGTTAAATGTTGTTCATATTTAATTTTGATGGAATTATTTCTGATCAGGATCAACATCCTAGCACTTTAAGCATTTTTCCAGCCTAGAGATCTGTCAGTTCCCATTTGTTTACTCTTTAAGAAACGAAAATTGAATAAGAAGGTTTTGTGACAATATACCGAAGAAAAAGAAAATAATGAAGAAACACGTCCCTCATGATTCACTGTTAACAAATCACTTCTGATTTCATTTGTTTAGGTACTTCCCATCGAGGTGGCTATTCCCATGATGCTGTGGTCCATGCATTACAAAAATGTGGCATTCGTCATATTGACACAGCAAAGAGATACGGCTGTGAATCTCTCCTTCAAAAAGCCATCAAAGAAAGTGGTGTGAAGCGGGAGGACCTCTGGATAACTACCAAACTGTGGTATAGTGATTATGGCTATGAAAACACAAAAAAAGCCTGCTTGGAGTCATGTGAAAGACTTGGTGTTGAGTATCTTGGTATGAATCTTTATTCATTATACTGTCTTTGTGAGTACTTGCAAAGATGAATGAATTCCTGAAGAAAAAAAAAAGATGTACAGATAGATCACAGAAGCCAACTCCTCCTTTTGTTTACACGTTTGATGGTTCAGTTGTTCATAAGCATGTCATTGAGAGTGCAGAATTTTGCATTATTGCAAATGCTTTAGAACAAAGTATGGTATGCTTCATAAAGATATGTTTTGCTGTTAAATTGACTGGAGGATTTACTACATGACTTTTATATATCTTGCTGAGAACACCCGAAAACTGTGAAACAAGGATTCATAGTTACAGTGTGACAAAAATGCCTACTTTCTTGTGTGTTCTGTTGAAGGAATGGAAATGCTTTCTAGAATTTATATTTTATGTCTGTTAACCTTTAAAAATTCTGAATAACTGCCTTTGATTTGGGCTGTCTGAATCATTGTAATTTGGGGAAAATGTTGGAAGTATCTACAAGTCTTTAGAAGACTAAATCTAACACTGAATTAGACTTACATGCTTTTGGACTTACCCTGTTCATAAGCTTCTTGTAGTTAAAGACGTGATATTGGTACTCCCTTCTTAGACAGGCAAAGAGCTGCTATAGTGATGCCAATTCTTTGCAGTAGGTCATAGGAGAGGCGGTAGCTGATAAAAATAAACACGGTATGTTTTTAAAATGCTTTTGTTTCTTCCTCGCTAGCTGGAACAATGAAAAGAAAGTGGAGATTGAGGAAGATTATTTAAAGTAATAATCTATAATAATGATTCTGGTTGAGATAGTGTTCATGCTGATAATCAAGAAATAATTGACCTAACCATCAAACATCCTCTATCAGTGTCCTAAAGTCCCTCATTTTGCTACTAATTCCTCACCCTGTCCCTCTGTTACTAATAAATAAAGTTTAATGAGGAAGTGAACAGCTTTTATGAAGCACAAACTTCACAGAATTGATGGGATATATTATTAATGCCGGCTGTGTACTGTATATACTGGCTTTTTTGCTTGGGTACTTTGCAAGATGAAGGGGAAAAAAATCTTGTATCTCTTAGAGATGGAAATGTTTGTATGCAGATCCTTGGCTACATTCTTTATGAAAATATATCCCTTAACTTCCTGCACAGGTACAGATTTATTGACAATTAATTAAAATGTCCTTTTGTATTTTCCACTAGAAGGAGACTGTCAGAAACAATGTTTCAAGCCCTGACTTTCTCCTCTAAATGAAGAAATACCACATTTCCTCCTCTCTGCTTTCTGCTAGTTATGTTTTGTGTTTGCTTTCTTTTTTACCCTGCTTGGTACGGTACTGGTGCTGAATATCGATGAGAGGAAAACTTGACTCACTTCCAGGAAATCATTTGCAGCAATTCCTTTTAGTATTCTAATTTGCCTTTATTTTATCAGGTAGTAAACTATTTAAAGTAGGTGCTCACACAAATACTGACTTTACATATTGCTGCTAAGCAGAAATACATGAGACACAGAAAAAATATCAGAGAGAAATAGATGCATAAATATTGTCACATAAATATGTGCATGAATCCTTGGACTGGTATAAACAGTTACTTTGTTTTGTCAGATATGTTCAGCTCTGAGACTTTTTTTGCTCATGTTACTAAGACAAAGAGTATTACAATCCATACCAGATTTCTTCACTTTTTTTTTTTTTGTTATACACTCATCTGCCTGTCTTCCACACTTTTCTTTCACTGATGTGAAGATGTCTGAAAAATGTATAAAGCTCTTCCTGAGCCACCATTTAGTGTGACACAGTGACCTAAATCAATGCTGGCTTCAGCTTGCTTTAATTTGATGATTTGTAAACTGTCATCGCTTATATGAAATACTTCACCTGCAATTCCTGATCTGTCAGGGAGGATGGTGACCTCTGAAAGAAGGATAGGACGGTAAGTGGAGTTATGATTTTGGCTGTTTGAGTTGTATCAGCTCTAGAGACTGTTTTTGTTGAACATAGTGTGATCTTGTGTGAAAGAGGTACAGTTGAGTTCCACGTTTAGTGGTGCTAGGTATGCTCGTGAAGTAGACCCACAGAGGAGGTACAACACATGGTGTGTTTCATGGGGTTCATAGAGAGTATCATGCTTTAGGGAGCCCTGGCCCTCCTGTCTGAAAGGGGAAGCTGGAAGGTACTATTAGAAGGATTTTTAAGCAAACAGTGGCAGTATCTTGAAATGTGAACTTTTCAAGTGTTTGAAGAATTCTCAGAGTAAGAGATTTTTTAATTGGAAATTTTTGGGGTTATCTCCAGTCTGTAACAAAAGTAGTTGGAATGCAGAAGATTGGTTTGAAAATACAGTTAAAACTTGCTGACCTTAGCTTAATAATCCTAGCTCTATTTTCATTCATACCTCCATTTTATGTCCATTTTATGCTGGCCAGTCTGTACCATATTGCTGGTGGAATCCATGGCAAGGAACAATCTGGTATTAACAGAGCAATTTCTGTTCAAGCTTATTTAGGAAAGTAAATTCTTTAATTACAAGTGTGTTAAAGTTGGCAGGTTTTCTGTGAAATAATGGTGCATGAAATGTACTTAAATCCAAAGCAGTCATAGCTTTGTAAGAGCAAAAGGGTTCCATGTAAACTACTATTATGAAATCTTTTCAACGAATGTTTTTTGGGCAAATGGTATTAGAAGAGCAGTGTTCCAGGGTTTTTACTTGAATCAGTAGATTATATATCCATGAGAAGCTGGAAATTTCTACTATTTGTGGGTAGTGGTTGTAAGAGATATTCTGCTCCTTGCAATTTCTCAATGTGGTCTTCAACTTGCAGCCACAGTAAACCAACATGGAATGGCAGTGAATCTTACAGGTTTGGCAGTAGGAAAACACATTCCTTTGGAGGTTTCATCCGAATCCCAAGTTACTTCTTGAAAGTGATTTGTGGGTTACTGAATTCATAAACAATTTTCTTTTCCTTTTGACTGTTCCGGTGTGTTATGTTCAGGCACATTTAACCTACTCAAATCCCCAGCTAGAGGTGAATGAATGTTTTATCAGTATATTCAGTGTAATAGATTAATCACATGAACGATAACACACCGAGTTCAGATTGTGTATGAGTTGAGAATACTTTGGAGGTTAGTTCACATTGATTCAATAGAATAGAAAAGCAACAAAAAAGGTTGAGCAGGAGAGAAGAATGCATCATGTACACACCAAGTGCAGTGACGATTGTGAAAAGCAGGGATAATACAACTTTTGCCTTAAGATAAACATTGAAAAAGTTCTGCTTTTATGTTTGGTATGAGCCATGGCTTGTTCCTCAAAACTAGGTTTGTTACAGTGAGTTTTGACATTTCTATTAATTTTAGATTAGGAATTTAAATAGAATTGCAAATTTATTTCCATGACAGCATGCTGTTGGCTTTTAAATGTGTAAAATGTCCCTGTACTTTTGAGTTGAGGGACTTGTTGACTGTAGATGCTACAACCACTAATAAGTAATAAACCACTCGATTTAAAATGTTTGTGTGAAAGCAGGGTGTGCTAATTTCAGTTTTCCTGCAGCACTCTGTTTTGACATTTGAATTCAGGCCCTTACCACTACTACAGCTTGACTGTCCATAGAGAATACTCTAAAATGCTGGTAAATAGAAAATTTGTTTGCGGATATTAGGGGTTGTTTTCTTCTTTCTCAAATGTATCCTGGTATTGTGAATCATTGGGGTTTTTTTATTTTGAGTTAGAATTTTTTTTTTTAAATATGGTTGGAAGACATCTCGAAGCATTGATTAATCTCTCTTGCACTGCAAGGCACAACCACATCATTCTCAACAGATAAAAATGCAGTCTGTTCTTAAAAGTGTCCAGTGATAGTTACATGTTTACTGATTAATGGAACCTGAAGCTATTTTGATAAAGAATTTAAATCTAACTTTTTGCATCCAAAATGAAAACGAGAGTGTTTGTGTTCATGATCTCCCAGGAGGGAAAATACTTTAAGCAAAAGAATGTGTGGGTGTCGGTGTGAACATGTGTACAAATGAAGTCATAGACCTTGGTTTGAGAGCTGCTTCCCATTTTTATTGGTTTGGAGGTATTATGGAGTGTTCTACCAAGTGCAACAGAAGTAAGCAGATCCTAATTTAAAGTGAACTATGCTTAGGTTTAGAGTGGCAGCTCCTCTGCTTGCTGCGAGGTACATCACGTTCCTTCTGCTTTAGCTCTGCTGGGGTGGTCTCTGCATGACTGGCAAAAAGACTTCTCTTTATCTCCAAGATCTTTTGCAAACACTTCTTGCAGTCAGGAGGACTGCATTGTGTGGTCCCACAGATGCTTTCTCACCCTAAACGTGTTATGTTTAGAACTGTGAACTTATTTTGATTTGAACAAAAAGCCTAAATTAACACAAATGGGATGATAGGGACATCACATACCTGGTAACATCACCTTTGACAGCTAATCACACTTGCACTGAAGAGGCCTGAGATGCTGATACAGGGAAGGGTGACGTACGACATTTTTTAAATACCCAAGGCCAAAGATTTTTCAGTTATCAATCTGTTAAGTCATTCTTCTGAGTGCTTCAATTTCTTGGGCTGAGTACAAAGCATATTTGTTTGTAGAAATCCATGGTCTAGCTGTGCAAGCATTCACAAATTGTGATGTCTCACTGAATATTCAGCCTGTTAGAAAAGTAGCTTTTGGTAAAACTATGCACAAGTTAATAATGGGGGGGGAGGGGGGTTATGCTGTTATGATGTGTTTCTGCATAGTGAAGCAGTTATTATTAGGCTCGTTTGGAGAACATAACAAGCAGCAATTAAAGGTATGCAATTCTTCCATTTTATGTGAACTTCAGCCTGTATATATACATGACATTTGCTTTATCCAAGCAAAAAAGTTAACATTAAAACATGGCAGTCTCTGTGTAGTTAGTACTGCCAGTGGCATGTATCATTTTGGATTAAAGTGAACACTTGATACGAGCAATTTCTGATGCTGATTCTTGGGTTTGCATCTAATATTAAGTCGGTGGAAATGTTAAGATACTTTATTTGCAACAGAATTAGAGTAGTTCTGTGTTCTGAACATAGCCTTAACAATATCCCAATATTAGTTCTCCCTTAAATGTCACATAGTAAATACAACTTTTTTCTTCTGAGCAATTAGAGAAGTAATAATTATTCACAAATCAGTGACAAAAAAGACTGCCATGTGGTGTTTTTACTCTTTTGTAAATTGGGGGTGGATTTTATGTGTGGAAGGGCAAAGAATGAGCTCCTGTAAATGTGAGGTAACTCCAGATGATACAAATCGTTACATAGAGCTGATGTTTGCTTGTCTGAGCAATTGTGTTTAAAATGATACCACAAAGTGCATATTTAGCTCATTGTTTTTGTGAAGTACCCAACATATTTTTTCCTCAATATATCTGTAATGTATCTTATTTTACAATTTTTTGTACTGTTCTAATTTGATTCTTGATGTAAGCAAAATATTATCTTCTACAGTGTTGCAGTGAGGTACCCAAATGGGAGCTAGCATTTTATAGTGAATTTCATGTTACCTTTTCCTCTTAAATTGAGGTTGGATATACATTTATTGAGGTGGAAAGCTAATATACCAAGACAGTGGTATAGTGATCATTAGTGCAATCCTTAAATGTGAATTAAAAAATTGTGGCAGTGGATCTGTGTTTTCAGAAAGAGATGCTGTAAATTCATGGTGTGCATTCAAAGAACAAGTCTGCTTTTTTATTTCTTAACTCTATATTTGAACTGCCAGAAAAATGAATATTGAAAAGCAGAAAGGCAATGATGTGCATCTCAGTCATGCATTTTTTCCTTTTCCTGTTTTGTGTAAGACTAATGTATGCATCAGAGACCAACACCTCTGACTGGGATACCTGCAGCTATCTGTTTAATTTGCAGTTCTGATTTCATTAGCAGTAAATATTAATCATGTTTGAAATTGGTCTAACATTTAATAAAATTTAGTAAAACATAATTGTGTTCCCTTAGAATAATAATTTTTAAAAATGTTTTTAAAAATTTTACAAATGCTGCCACAAAATGATAGCCCCCAAAAAACCTGCATGAAAGAATGTGCTGTAATTATCAACAAATTCATAAATGCAAGTATTTAGAAAGGGAGAAAGCAGACCTGCTGCGAGGTTGTATAAAATACCTATACAACTGCTAAATATATTTATCTTCCATAAACATGAAGACTTGTGGCATGTCAGCAGTAGTCCAGTCTTTATTCCAGTGATGAAAATCACATTGATTTAAATGGGGCTTCTTACCTGGGAGAAGTTTGTCAGTGCATAGGTGACCATGAAATTCTGATTACAGTGGCCTAAACCTGTGGCACATGTGCAACTTCTGCTACCTTTAGCTGTTAATGAAATGTTGATTTTGTTTATTAAAACTAAAGACATGTATCCAGTAATGATCATGGAGTAGTGTTGGTAACTATTTTGATGATAAATATGCTAGGGGTCATGATGGGGGGGAAATGCTTTCACATGGCTTGATTTATTATTAGTATTATTATTATTACACTTTAATGAGTAGTTTCATTCTGTTTTTCTTTAGATCTTTATTTAATACACTGGCCTGATGCTCATGTTCCAGGTAAAAGCAATCGAGAGGTCCGAGCTGAAACCTGGAGAGCAATGGAGGAGCTCTATGAGAAAGGTGATGGAATAATAAAAACCTGTCTTGGCAGAAGAAATTATGGTTCATTTGGGGAATTCATAGTGAGAGATGTTCAAAAACTTATTTGAATGTGATGCTCGTTATTCACTGGGAATTGGGTGTATGAGTTCTGAATCTTTGGAAATTGCAGCATTAGCATTTTGATAAGTTATTTGTGTGTTAGAAAAGGTCAACAAAAGAAATGGATAGATGAGGAACAGATATTCAACAGCAGATTCTTTGATACTAACTTCTGGGGAAGAAAAGTCAAAGGAGGGAACAATTCTCTCAAAATCTATAACTGGCAGTTTGATTCTTGTGCACTGAAAACTTCATTTTACATTCATATCTCTTTACAAGCATCTCACATGTTTATTTTTCTTGCAGTTGCCTTTCTTCAGTATTTTTGTCAGTTTGCATGTAGCTACCCTCAGTCTTTTTCTGAATTTAAGCATTCTGGAGATTCTTGTTTCCTTTAGCTGAGCATCAGTTTTCCAGCTCCGGTGGTTTGAATTACCTCAGTTAGATCATCTACAGGGGAAGGAAAATGTATTAGTCTGGTTGAATCAAGTGCCTTAGAAGATTAACCTCCATAATTTTGTTTTAAGGAATACAGACTCTAGATGTCCTGACCATAACCATGATCACGGAAACGCTATAGAAATGCTAACCACTCTGGAGATGGAAATGCAATAATTCCAGAGGAAAATGTTAAATAATTTGTTTGCATGATTAACCACTGGACTTTCCACTGAAGATTAAACACTTGCTACATATCTTTATGTGATTTGATATGTGTTATGTGAGTGATATGTTAGCCTTGGTATGAATTGAATATAGGATTTGGTCAAAATCCTTGCTTGAGGAAAAATATCATATTCATTGAACACTGAGCTGCCATCCAGCCAGATCTGGACAGGCTGGAGAGCTGGGCAGGGAGAAACCAGATGAGAGTCAACAAAAGCAAGTGTAGAGTCTGGCACCTGGGGAGGAATAACCACTGGAATCAGTACAGGCTGGGGGATGACCTGCTGGAGAAGAGCTCTGTGGAGAAGGACCTGGGGGTCCTGGTTGATGACACGTTGGCCATGAGCCAGCAGTGTACCCCGGGGGCCAAGAGAGCCAATGGGATCCTGGGGTGCATCAGGCAGAGTGTGGCCAGCAGGTTGAAGGAGGTGATGCTCCCCCTCTACTCTGCCCTGGTCATGCCCCACCTGGAGTGTTGAGTCCAGTTCTGGGCTCCCTGGGATAAAAAAGACAGGGATCTCCTGGAGAGAGTCCAGAGAAGGGCTACAAAGATGATTAAGGGCCTGGAGCATCTCCCCTGTGAGGAAAGGCTGGGTGAGCTGGGACTGTTCAGCCTGGAGAGAAGAAGACTAAGGGGGGACCTTATTAATGTCTATAAATATCTTCAGTATGGGATGCAGGGGGAAATGGCCAGCCCCTTTTGTCTGTGGGGACAGGACAAGGGGCAATGGCTGCAAGTTGGAGCACAGGAAGTTCTGCACCAACATGGGGAAGAACTTTTCCCCAGTGAGGGTGAGGGAGCCCTGGGACAGGCTGCCCAGGGGGTGTGGAGTCTCCTTCTCTGGAGAGATTCCAGCCCCGTCTGGACGCCGACCTGTGCAATATGAGCTGGGGAGCTGCTTTGGCAGGGGGGATGGACCCGATGAGCTCTCGAGGTCCCTTCCAACCCCTGTGATTCTGTGATTCTATGATTTATTGGGGGGAAAACTGTAAGTTCTATACTAAAGTTCTTGGCTTCACTGAACTTGACATTGGTTCAAGTAGTTATTGGTTCCTGTTTGCAATCCTGTTGCTTTTTCTTTTTTTTAAAATATTTATTGTGAAAAAAATAGAAACTAAAAGCTTTACATTTAAGGGTTAACCATTTAAATGAATAATAAGCTTAGTCGATTTGCAAAGGAAATACTGAAATTATTCAACTAGCTGTGTCCATGCTGAAGAGTGTCTGAAAGTGCAATGAAAATAAGCACTCTTCTCCATGGAAAAAATTGGTTTCTGTTATGGGACTGTGTGATGAATTGGAATTGACTGCAGCCTCCATTCTCCATCACCCTGTGCCACTGGTAGGGAGGAGGTAGAGAATTCAGGAGTAAAGTTGAGTCTGGGAAGAAGGAAGGGGTGGGGGGGAAGGTGTTTTTAAGATTTGGGTTTATTTCTCATTACTTAATTCTGAATTGACTTGTAATAAATTAAATTAATTTTTCCCCAAGTTGGATCTCTCCCTGCCCTTATCTTGACCCACAAGTCTTTCACAGTATTTTGTCTCCCCTGTCCAGCTGAGATGGAGACTGACAGAGTGGCTTTGGTGGGCACCTGGCATCCAGACAGGATCAACCCACCACAATACTCTGAATTAAGGTTTTGAGTTGAGCTGTAAGATCAGAATATTCTCAGAAAATAATAGATTCAGGTGATGAGAGAGATCCTTTGCCATCACTGAAAAATCCCCACTGTGGCTTACCACTATTTTGTATTTCATCAAAAAGAATTTGAGGTTAACATTCTGCAAAAGATTCTCTTGTTCTGATAAGATTTGAACTGGAAACTCGCACAGTTTAACATGACAATCTGAATAGGATGTATTGGAGAGCTGGTTGCTGGCTCCAGTTGGTTACTTGCCATACTGGAGCTTTGAGCTGCGCTCCTTGGATCCGGTGTGCTTCATGTCATTGGAAACTAAACAGAACCTGGTTGCTGCCCCAAGATGGGGGTCTCAGGAGCACACTTGAAAGAAGGCTTCGTATTTTAGCATTCTCACCCTTCTTCTTAAATCCCCTGTTCATCTGCCTAATGCAATGGAGCAGCTGTCTCAAGATGACACTTCAGATTAAAAGCAATTTCTCAGAATCCTGGGCATTTTTCTTCAGATTTTTCCTGAGGGAGACCATGACAGATATGAGAGCATACCCCAAAACACTCATTGGGATTTTGAAGCCACTGTTGTCCTTTGCTGTAACAGTGTGACATAATGCTTTTATTATATGTGCTAAAATCACACACCCTGAAATTTTTATCCATTTCAGGTATATCAGTCCCTCTCGGTTGTGCCTGGAATGTGGTCTTGTGTCTTTCTGGTTTGCCCTTGAGCTAGAGAGTCTTTGGCTAAACAGGATCATTATTTTTATTGATTGGAAGATTATTCTAATGGAAAAGGTCCTGAGGAACTGCAGCAACTTCCACTGTGTGACCGCAGCTTTTTTAATGAGAATTAGGAATGAATGAACAGGGAATGTTCATTCAAGAGAAATTTTCTTTACTGTTTTTGGAATTGTAGTGTGTATCTGACCGTATAGGATAAAGGCACTACCTGCACTAAAAACACAAGGTGACTTCTGATAAACCCATCTAATAGCTCTTTATTCATAGCAGGAAAGATTTTACTGTTAAACTGATTACTAGATGAGCACAACCTTACAGTTTTAAGAATCAGATTCTTAAATATTCTTATGCCTGAGAATGTAGCTTTAAAAAATATTACTGCTTTTTTAATCTGTGATTTGTTAATCTGCTTCAGGTTGATTGGTGCTGTTTCAGAGGAGCCGGACGACTTGATTGTTGTATATGAATCTCTCTTAAGAACTGTCTATCTGTACTGCAGGGCTGAGAGGCAGAGAACTTTAGATCTGTGCCTTTGTTCAACAGCCTGCATAGATGTTTTCCATTAAAGAGTTATGGGATAAACAGTGCTGAGGGAAAAAGGAGAAGAAAATTCTTAATTTTGGTCAGTGAGATGTTTGTGTATAATAACTGGTTCTTTCTGTTGTAACAGATGAAATCAACTAGGATTCTTGTAATATCAAGGCTATAGTTTGAATTTTTGTGGTGTCATACGTTGTCATTTTGTGGTATTACCCTCTCCAGTACCTCAGGACAGAGGCCAGACTGCCTACAGAACCCATTCCAAGATACACCAAGTCAAATATTCCCTTGACAGCTGCAGCATTCTTGTATAGGCATTTGTCTGCTGGCAGATGAAAGCAGTGTGGCAAGTTGCTTTGACGTTCTGAATAGTCATTATATGTGCTCACTGGTTGGTAATTGGTCTGTGCCTAGCAAAATGACCCTTCCCATATGCAGTGCCTTTAATGATCTTGATTTTGGCATTGTGGCTAGCCTATCATCTCAGCAAGCTTTTCATACACACATGCATATGATTACTTGTCCCTCCATCTCAAAGTGCAGGGAAGAATGGGGGCCTCCAACCAGCTTTTGCCTGAAGTTGGCAGGAGTAGTAACACGGTGGTTGTTCTGGGTTCAGATGCCACTGGGGCTTGGTGCCATTTTATGGAGACTAACATTTCTTGCTAGCCTTTTTAGTGTAAGCAGTGTAGCTTATGCTCACATGAAATACTCATGCTTGCATCAGAAATTCTTTAAAGTGTTAACATTTTGTTGAACATGATAAATGCTCTTCAGAATTAATACAATTACTCAATATGTTACTTTAATAGCTTTCATGTATGACTTGATGAGAATTCAGTAAGGAAGCAGAAATTGTTTAGCCCAGTAATTGAAGCCACGTCACTATGTTCTTGGGAAAAAAAAAGTTATGCTTTGCCTAATTCCAAGTGAGAGAAGAAATCTAATCAACCATAACAATATTGTTATCCTTTTCATCTTTGGGCATGGACTGGTTCAATCATCATCTTTTCTTCCTCTGCCCTCTATCAGTTGTTAAAAGCATGAGTGAGGGTTCAGTAAACCAAATACCGTTTTTGTGTAGGTGGTACAAATTTCTAGTACATCCTTTCCTAGATGACATATTGTGCTTTTATTCTACTGAAAAAGCACTTTAAATCTATGCTTGTATTGTTAAATGGTAAACAACTGATAATTCACAAACATTTGTTACAGCTCCACAAAATGTTTGTCTCAAGTGTTGGTAGTAGTCATGTGAACATAAGTAGTTTGCACTAAGGTTTTAATAAATAAAAAGCAAGTAACTAATTTTTACCAACATCTTTTTTAACATGGCCTGTAGAAGTCAGATGGGTCGCATGAGTTTGTTAGCAGAAACGCAGTTTAGAGATGTGTTTTCATAGGAGACAGTGGTTGCACTTAGCAAGAATATTGGTTGCACCACACCCTGTTGATCAGATAAGACACAAAATAAAGCCGCATGCAAAAGACATACTTACGGTGAAGACTATAAGGAAGTCCTCTTAATGTACAGTATCTTATTTAAGAATTTGCTGTTGAACAATTCATTTTGGTGCAGATATAAAAGTTGGAACAAGGCTAAACTTGCATGAATGTCTATCCTCGTTTGTTATTTTTTGGGGTTTTCTTTTTTTCTTTAATTTTAAGGACTTAGTGGGTAATTCTAAGTAAAACAGTAAGTCTTTAAACGTCTTTGTTTCATTATATATTGCAGTTTATGGATTGGTTTTTTACTAGCTAGCAAATCCTTTTTGTCAAAAACGTATATAAATCTTTCTGCTTAGCTTACTTAAAGCAAATGTGCAGACTTGTGTACAGAAATGTCTTGGGGTCCCATTGTGAACACAAGTAGGGACGCCTTCAGAAGGCGGCGATGCTGAAATACACTTCAAAGAAAAGTCCCTCTACAAAATAACTTTTTGTCTGGGGAAATAATGTACATGATCTGAGGAAAAGGCATCATTTATCTGTTTTGTGTATGTTCAGTTTAAGCCCTTAGATTCTTAGCTATTGTAAATCAGTGTTGCTTTATTGACAGCAGTCAGGTTGCTGTTATTTGTAGCAGTTGGGAATTGTTATCCCATCTGACACTGGAGTTAAAAACGTATCCCAGTTCAGGAACCTGTGCCATCATACTTACAGGGGAGACAAGCTGTTTAGGATCCAGCTATACTGGATCCTAACATATACTTCCTAAGTGTTGGTTTGAAGTGTACGCATTCTAATAGCCTTTAAGCACTTAGCTGAGTTGCTAATAATTTTGATTGCATTTTCACAAAATAGCATGCAGTGGCAATATTGACTTAAGCTACAGTGGGATTGATTCTATACCATGTTGCTTTTGCAGTTTTAATTGCCCAGCTGTTTGTGAGCAGCTGCTGAATGTGCCAGAAATAAAAATGTATTTTCAGCCTTTTTTTAAACTGGTATTTTGCTCACACTGTGATTCTACGTGCTTAAAACTAGCATGAGAGAAAGGAAAATTTGGAAGAGTACAAAGGGAATTGATTCAGCTTTGAAAACAGACAAAACCAGCCTTTTTGGTGGGTTTTTTTTTTTCTTTTAATCTTACCTGGTTCGTCATGTCAACTCAAAAAACTACGTCAAGGTAAGTAAGTGTGCTAAAGTAGGGAGTATGAGCAGGCAAGGTCGGAGAGATAGAACACATTAAACTAGCATGGCTGCACTATGCTATATAGTTAGCCATTTAAGAGTTGTATAAACCAAATGGTTAGGAGTTTTCAGTCACAGAAGTTGACAATTTGACTTTTTGTGCCTCCTGTCCTGTATCCTCATGGTTGATCATTGTTCACAGGTGATCTGTAGCAGGACCAACGATCACGGAATTGCGGTAGTGGGAAAGTTCCTGTAAGGCAGGTCAGCACCTATACTGAATAGGATAAAAGAAGCAGTGTGATTTCTGTGGGTTTGGTTTTTCCAGTCTTCCGTAGAACACAGCCTTTGGTGTATATGGTTTTCAGTCTGTGAAATGGGAGTGAGTGTTGTTTGGTAGATTTAGAATGTAATTCCTTATTGGTTGTGTCTGAGAGTCACCTGCTTTACTTAGCTAGGCTTTGCAGTCTGCATGTGGGGCACACTCAGCCTACAGCTTCCATTTAGCAAGCAGCGCTGAAATCAAATCTTATATGGTTTCTATGACTAATACCATCTATCCACTGAGAAGTTCTTAGTGTGTGTATCATAAAGAATGTGGACATCTCCAACCTGCGTAACCTTCTTTATTAAAGATGCAGTTACTGCTGTTCGCTTCTTGTGAAACATAAATCCATTTGTGGTTTTATTCTGGTGCCTGAATAGAAGATGTAGCAGAATGGGCAGTATTCACTGGATGTGGGAATTCTCCCTGACTCACGTAGAACAGCAGGGAAAGGGAGGAAAATGGGCTCCACAAACCCAGTTCTGTCATTTAAAAAACCTTTTTGATCTGAACTTTGCACATTTAATGTTCCAGAGAGTATTCAGAAGTTTGATAAAGTCCATAGTAGTGCTAGAGAAGGATAAGGCTCACTATTGTACTAAAACAATGTTGTGGTGCCAAGACAGTATATTTATGCTTTTCTGTTGCAAGACTAACAGGGTCCATCAAACTTGATATAATTTGGTATTATACTGAGTAAAGGAAATAATACCCAGCATCCTCTAGGATGCCATAAAAAGTGCTTTAAGCTTCATATGCAACTGTATTGCAAGCCAGTCTATTAGCATGATGTATTGCTTCACAGCAGCTGGAAGTTACACAGTGTGGTGAAATTACCAATGTGGAGGCCAAGATTTTTTTGTGTAGAAGAGAAAAGATGCTATTTTTTTCCCATTATAATCAGCCATTATTTTCCCAATATGTTTTCTAATGTGTCTTGAAGAGTTTCTTGATGGCTTTTTCAAAGCGGGAGCATTGGAGTCAGTTCTTAACCTGCGGAACAGAAGCACTGTTGCCAAGTTTTCCTTCAAGCCTGTGAAGTCAGAGTCGCAAGGGCTGGGACAAAGCTTCAATAAGCTTTGGGAGATAATGGAGAATTACAAACTCTTTGTTTATTACACCTGGCACTTTCTCAAAATTTTCTTTGTTGGGGCCAAACCACTCATTTCCTCATGTAGATAAGGAGGTTGCTTTCTCTCTCTGCATCAAGGCTCTGTGACTTTGTAAGCAAGGCATATAGATGAATCTTTTAAAAGTGTACTTTGTAGAAGGATTGCAGCTAGCACACTGCAAACTTTTATCTCAAAAGGACTGAACTTCAGGACTAGTTAAACTGGTTAAGTTAAAAAATAAAATTTAAAAAAAGACTTTCGGACCACCTGCTATCACAATACCCAAGACATGCATTGTGTTGAATGGCCTGAAATGGGATTTTTAAGCATGCCCCCCCAGTCTTTTCAAGACTATACTGGTGTTTTTGAGACCCGTGACACAAGTTCTGAGAGGGGAAATACAAAGAAGTGTGCCTCTGCCAATTGTTTGAGGCAGTGAGTCAGGACCCTTTTATACAAATTTCTCTATGGTTCTGTTTTGGTTTTGCTTTTCTACTGCTGATGTGATCATTTCATGGATCTTGTTTGATGTAAGTAGCCATAAGTGTTGGTTTGTTGGATAAGGCCCAGAAGCTAACCAGACCTTCATTTTTCATATCCATCATTTTCTAACTTCATTCTTAGGAAACAATCCGGCAGATGTAAATGTGGAAATAATTCTGTATAATCTCCTGCTTTAAGGCAGTCTTTCCCAGATTTGAGCAATGCAGAGCAACTGTGGTAATCTTCCATCATCCATTGATTGTTCATTGAAATTTAGAGACTTTTATTTTTCAGGAAATTCCAGTGGTTTGAATTCATGTTGCCACCATGCATTGAAATAAGATTTTTAATACAGTAAGGCTGTGTGATTGTTTTCGTATTTATTGTATTTTATACTGTAATTTAATACAAGTCAAAATGCTTCAACTTACATGTATTAAACTCTAACTAAAACCAAAGCAATGAAGTTGAAATGAAGGATTTTTACTTTATGAAAGTTAAATATGTGGATTTGATGAAAATGAAATGTTTTGATTGTATTTCTTTAAAAGTGTTAAGAAAATGCTGGTTCTGCAAAAACACAGAAATTCTAATTGTTTCTGTGTTGTCTTGGAAAATGTTTACTTTCTGGGCAGTTCTTAATTTAGCTTTCTCTGCAAGACATCACTCTAAACACAGGATTGCCATACTACTGGTTTTATTAGAAGCAATTTAAATGGCATGTAAGGCAAAACAGTACTGACCTGAAATGTCTTGCTGGAAAATCTAACAAAAATCTTACCATTGAATGCAGTGGGGCTATGGAACAGACTTCAAAGTCTCCAATGTGAAGTCTATGAGAAGCAAAACATCTTAAAAATTTACTGTACGGGGAAAAAGTGGAGGCTTTCTGTAGGAGTGGACAAGTTTAAGTCCTTTTATCTTTCATGTGTGATTGAGTTTTATTTCAGCGTGAAACAGAAGTTTAACAGCATGATTTTTCTAACTCTGTTGCTGAAAGCTAAGGAGTGTAATATTTTGGTTCACCACTGTGTTAAAACTGGAAGTGTTTTTCTGATTTCTTTGGCATAATGATTTATTAGTGTTGACACTCCAGGGGGTGTTTGTCAGTAGAAGTCAAAAACTCAGGTTTGGCTCCTTCTGGCAGATTACATACAAATTATGCAAATCACTATAGTGCAGGTTATAATTTAATTATGCTATACAGCTTGAACAACGATAATTTCTGTAAGGGAAAGCTGTCTAGCATTTTTGTTGTTAATGCTGTTTGGGCTTTTTTTTCCTCCTTTTTGTGTACTACAAAAGAAGCCACGTTAAAAAGTGATAGCATGTGTGTGAGTTTTGCTGCTGTGCAGCTCATTGCTTGTGCTGCTAAAAGATGTAAAAACAACGTGGCAGTCAAATTGCCAATGTTTATATGGTTAGTGGCCTTTCTTGTGCAAAATGGATTTTGGTGGTTTTTTTTTTTCCTGGGCTTTAACAATTTCCTTATTATAATTAGCAACAAATGGTAACTTCACTTACAGAACTTCACAGAAGACTAGGAAAAGCTAACCAGTAAATTTAAGATACTCTGTAATCTGCTCATATTTTTGATGCAAATTTACAGTCTGCTTTCAGTTTATTTTTTTTATACACACACCATGTATTTTTGGAACCGGTGCTTGGTTAGCACACCTTCCTCCATTTTAGTTAGCTTTCGCTTCAAGTGAAATTCTTCCTTTTCATGTATTCATGTCTCACTTGCATTAATAAGTGCTTGTAATGCATCTCTCTTCAAATCAAGGCAGGTCCACATAGTTCCCTGCTGACCTCAGGAAAGTAGTGATTTTAACTCTGGAATGAGGGCAAGTTTGGTCCAGAAACCATTCCTTTGTCATCAACTGTCCAAAGTTGCCCAATGACTACTTTTTTTTTCTTTCTTCCTGAAAAAACAACAGTACAGTATAACTCTAGCAGAAAAGAAAGGAACCAAGTCAATAGATATTGGTGTGCATGATATATAGATAAGCACATGCGTATATGTTATAATAGAGTTGTCCAGCACAAATACTGGATTTATAGTATCACAGAATGTGTTAGGTTGGAAGGGACCTCTGAAGGTCATCTGCAGTAAGCAGGGACACCTTTAACTACATTAGGTTGCTCAGAGCTTCATCAAGCCTGACCTTGGATTAGCAACAGGGGTTGGATTTGTGTGTTTGCACTCCTTGAAACAGACTTCCCAGCTCCAGGCTTACAGACCAAAAGGCAGATCAAGTCAATCAAGGCGAACTTCACATACTGAAGAAATGAGTCTGATTCATAGTCCACAGAACCCACAGCCCAAGGGAGACCACTGCGAGCCTGACCGCAGCTGGTTTCCCTATTAACTGTGCTTAGCACAGAATAAGGATCAAACTACCATAGATGAGTCAGGGTTGAGGTGTGGTGGCAGACCAGTGTTGGGAGTTGTGCTTTATCATATCTAAGGCTTGAAGGAAGACACCTGATTTCAGAACTGTCAGCACTTAATTTATACACCCCCATGCACACTTCCAGCTTATTTTTTTAAAAAGCTGTCCTATCACTTGTGTGTCATTTCACTTGATTCACATGTCAACAGGAGCTGTACAATCTAGGAACATTTTTAACCACCTTGACTGTTAGATACTGCTCACTTAATTGAAGCTTTTACCTGGAGTTTTACATAACATCCCATCCTGATCTCACAGAAATATAAGCAGTGCTACATAGTGCACTGGGGCTGCTTGTCCTTGTGTATTGCTCAGACCTTATTAGTCTTCAGCAAATGTTCCAGTTTTCTTTAGTTTTGGCAAGCTGCTCAGAACACCATTTCCTTCTTTTCATTCTGGTGGAGTCCAATTGTTCTTTGCTTATACTACATCAGCTTTTCCCAGAATTTAGCTTGGAGTTTTTATACACTGGGGAGTTTCCAGTGTGTTTAGATTACAAAATGATTTCCTAGTGTGACTGTGACAGAACCATGTTTCAGATAATACTGTCAAACTAGATTTTGGTGCCATTTTTCTGTGTTTTATTGCTGTATTTTGCTATTTTTTGTATTTTTACAGAAATGATGTGTACATTCATTGAAGTGATGTTTTTCATATATTTTTTTCCAAATAGTTAGGATTGTCCCAAAATGTTTTTATTGTTTCTCATTAGGTTTGTGCAGATCAATTGGTGTAAGCAACTTTCTTATCAGTCACCTTGAGCAACTAAGGGAAGACTGTGTGATTACTCCCCATGTTAATCAGGTGAGTAGGTAAATGTATTTAAATTATGTGGGTTTGGGGTTTTGCTTTGGCTTTTTTAGTTAATAATCTCCTCCCCACCGCTGTGCCTTAGAAACTACGCCCAAACTAGCCTTAGTCATACAGTTTCTTCTCTAGTTTCTGTGGACATACTGAAAACCATTCAGGACGATGACTTGAAGTGAGGGAGTTCGTGGGGGAAGGTCTGCCGTCTTCTCCCCAGTTTCTCTCAGGCTACTTATTTGTGGCTGGTTTTAAGGCAGAAACATATGGCCCATGTGCCAGTTTTCGATGGTAAAACAGTTGGGAAATAAAATTCAAGGAGCACTGAAGATGTAGCAACTCCTGAGTGAACACTGTTTTAGAGAGGCTATGTCCAAATACAACATTTAATTCCTCTGAAAGCCTCAGGTGATTATATATCTGTGCAAGGATGCTGTTTTCCTTGCTCCCCCCCTTATTTCATGTTCATATTTCAAGATCACGTTAAACTCAGTGAACTTCTCATTTAGGAATGTGCTGCAAGAGCCCTAGCAAATTTTTTTTGCTGCCCTGGGCAGATAAGAAACAGCCACCTGCATACCGGCAGGCTTCCAGGACACTGACAACTGCTCCCTTGTTGCAGTTTTCTGCCCACAGCTGGAAGTTCATGCTCTCATTCCTACCACCTCCTGCCAGTGAAAGTGTGTGTAAGCTAACGTAGAACTGGGAGCTGGACTGGGTAAAATGCAGGCATGTGCACTTTTCCCCTCTGTGCAGGTGGTGAGGATTTCTGGCAGCTCCAGATGGTCTAATGTCATTAACAGCTTCTGATTTTCACTGTCCACTAGATTAAAGGCTACAAAAGGACAATTATGAGTAATGTTAAATTAATGTAAAACCATATAAAATATTCTAATTCAGTTACTCAAAATAAGCCACTGAAATATGTCTCAGATGGGCAGGTTGACTGTTTAAGAATCAGTGGGTTTCTCAAGGTTCAGCTGTGTCTCCGTTACAGAAATACACATCTTCCAAGTCTCACTGGAATCTGGCATAAATTGTTACTGCCTGAGAATAATATGTGGGAGGGTATCTCTGCTGTATTCAGTTGTTTCTTTAAGGTGATGCACAGCGTTCTTCCGAATTACAAACAGAAAAAACCAACAATGAAGTATCCACGCTGCTGCAAACTGCTCCTCTTTGAACAGTTTTGGTATAGCATTAACTTACACTTTTTAGAGTTACAGGAATCTTCTAAACCATAGTTCAGGCTATCTTCAAAGGAGTGTTTATTCTGCTTCTTGCTTTTAGTCTTGGAGAGTTGCTGAGTCTGGTGAGACTGTTTAAGTACTGTCAAATAACTAACGAATTCCTAAATTTAATTTGAGAGTGCAGGTGCTATACTGAATTCTTTCTTCACTGCCCAGGATTTATAATACAAAAGATCTTTGCTATATTTATGCATAAAATAGCCTGATCATTCAATGAACTTACTGTTAAATACAAAACATTTGTGAACAATAATTGTACACAAAGCCTAAATATTTTTTAAAAAAAAGTGAAGGAAAATCACTTCCCTGTTAGCTGTGTTAAAGTTACATAAAGAATTTAAGGTGTTCTTACAATTCCAACAGTTGCTGTGATGGTAAAATTGAAAGTTACTTTTTCTGTGAAGAGGAGGAAGTAGGAAGACAGGAGAAAGGAGGATTTTCATTAGACTTGTGCAGTCTTTTGTAAACCAGGTATTTCTGTTTTACAAACCAAGTTGTACGTGCTGACTTTCTTCTTGGTTCCTGGGGAAAAAACCAACATCATGACTTTGAAGAATATAAAGGTATTTAGGAGTAAGCAAGCACCTTTTAGAATTACAGTCAACAGTTAAAAATACTGTGAAATGCTGTGTAAAATAATGATACGTTACTTTTGCATCATGTAGAATGAAACCCACAACCTAAAAATTACATGTTTGTATTCCAGAGTTTGTCATTGACTTGGCAGTAGTACATTAGGATTTATGCTCAAGGAAGTCTTTGAAGGCTCTTATGCCTGTCACTCATTAAGGAAAAACATAAGAATTTGATATACATGTTTAATAATGCAATACACTGAAACTGAACATAAACAGTTCCTCTCCAAATTCCATGTAGGAATGCGTATCAATATTTTTTTCTACCTTTATAGAAGGGGAAATTACTGTGTAATGACATCAGACATTTTGTAATGTCATTAATGTTAACACTGAGCTTGGTCATTGTGTACGAGGTAGAATAGGAAACAGCACCTTGGTATATAAACACACCTGAACTGTTCCTCTCTAGAGAACATTTCCAGGTTTTTATTTCATTTTTATAAAGAGAAGTAATTGTGAGAGTGAGCACTCCTATGGAGAAACTGACTGAAGGCCGGGTGCAGGGAAACTTCACTAAGCAGGATGGAAAGCGTAAGGCTTTTGTATACCACTATCTGAGGTCTGATTTTCTAGGTCTGTGTGTCGGGACTGTTATGAGGCTCACCTTTTCCCCATTGTGCTATGTCTGTTGTAAAAAAAACCCAGGACTTGGAGCTCCCCTGCGACTGACCATGTAGCAGCTGGGACACATTCTGTAATGTGACCTGCAAACTGTCTTTATTAAACAAATGACAGTTTTTATGCACAAATTTACTCAGGGTAGAGTGCCAGAAAAGATCAAGATCTTCCTCTGCCACCATATGAGGGTCAGCCCTTGCCTGAGAAAAGTTCGGTGACTAAAATAGCAAGGGTGGGGCAGGCCAGGAAGTGGGAATTATTATTTTGAGGGGAAGCACATGCTGACCACTCACCCTGTGCCTCTTCTCGCTCAGGATGCTATCCCCTTGTGTTCAGAGGCTGTTAGAACCTTCCAGAAAGTTTCTACAAGAAAAACAAATTCAAAAGTTCACGCTTTATTTTATGCATTTGATTATTTTAGCAGTATATTTGAGAAGAGAAATAATTGCTGCTACCAACACAAAACTGTGTATGCCAGAACTCAATTCACAAAATTTGAGAGTTTCACGATTCAGTGAAAGGCACAGAGTTTAATCAGAGGTGGAAAGTAGTTGTTGCTGTGTATCCTGCTTGTGAAACTGGCAGGTGACATCTCGGCACGCTCTTCTTGCTTGAAGTATTTCTGGTGTAACCTGGAACTGTGCTGCTGAGAAATCTTACTTGCCCAGCAGGTCAATTCTCCTTACAGTTGGATTAGTAATAAATGCGAGTAAGTCACCTGATGCCATAAAGGTACTGCAGGTTTTTCAGCATTTGATCCTAAATACATTATTCTTTCCTTAATGTTTTGTAGGCTGCTATTTGTTACACGTGGTGTAAAGGACATCTCCTAAAATTGCTTATTACTGTAGTAACAATTGAGTAATACACCCAGTTTGCTCTTTCTTTTTTTCCCCTCATAGTTTTACGTATGAACAATGAGAATATTTTCTAGTCTGCTCAGGTACAAACAAGGGAACAACTGCATGACCTAAATGCTGGGCTTACTCACATGAACATGAAATACTAAGGCTACCCAGAGGTCAAGAAACATCAAAGGTTGAAGACATGGATGTGTCTGGTGCTTGAACCTTGTTCCCGAGTCCACCTAGTAATTTAGATCATAGCAGCTTTAGGCTGACTCAGCCCAGCCTTTGAGGGGCACAGTTTTTTCTTAGAGCATATTGAATGGCTGCCAGCCTATTGTTCCCAACTATTGTTGCCTGAAAAGACAACATGTACTAAAGATGAGAAACAGGAAACATTCATTTGTCCTTCTTGTGGCAGAAGAAATTTTCCAGATTCCATGTGTTGAGGTCATTGTTCAGCAGAGTATTTTTCTTCCAAATGCGCAAGCAGGAGCTCACTCGAACAGTGGTGACGACCAGTCACATAACACATCACATGGTTATGTATCGTATAAAAGCAAACGCTGCCCATTTTCATCTGAATGCAGCATCTGTATGCTGCTTGCAGTGCATGAACTGTGACATTCTGATTTAAATAACATAGTAAGAAATATTACAGAGGTTCTCTTTTGGCTTTTGCTACGTGCCAGAATACGTGACTCTTCTGAGATCCTTACTTTCCAATAGCTTCTCTTTCCTTTTGCTTCCAAAAACTATGTCTCTGTAGCTTGATACTTTTCCTCCTTTAAGGGGTTCTTGGCAATTTGTGATCTTCCTTCCTACAAGAGTCTCCTTCATGCTTAATTCCGCAGTGTGATTGCTTCCCTGCGTAAGCTGCCAGTGACGCCACGCACAGAATACGGGATTTTCCATGAACAGTCCGTGCCAACAGGCTTTGCTTCTGAGGTCAGGCCCTCATCCTAAGCAAATTGTTCTAGTTGGTCTCTTGAAAACTCAGTCCCTGCCCAGCCCCTTCCCATTGCCTGTGAAACTAAAAGATCATCAGTGAAGAAACAGGAAAGGAAGTAGGTTCAGGGAAGACAAGGTAGTCTCAAATCACCAGTAAAAATGGCCTGATGCCGACTTCCACAATGCTTTTGCATACTTTTCTCAAGCACAGAGCAGAACGAGAGTGCAAGTCCAACTGCAGGTAGGGCAGACAGCTGCTCCATGCACCCTGCTTCTGGGAGAAGCATAAAATACATACGTAGCAAACTACTGTCCCAATTAATGGCAAAATGCTTGTGGATTAATATCCTTCAGGTGTCTTCTAAAACTTACATCTGTTTCCCAGAAGCAGAGATTTCACTCATGTTCTGTTCTTAAAATGAGAGAAAAAAAGATTTTCATTTATCAGTTATGTTTTCTACTAAATGTACACTCAAGTTTTCACTAGAAGTTTATTTCTATTTATCTAAGGTTGAATACCACCCTTTCCAAAGACCCCAGGAGCTGGTGGATTACTGCAGGAGCAGAGGTACTGTTTTTGAAGGCTACTGTCCATTAGCCAAAGGTGAAGCACTCACTCATCCTACTGTCATTCAGCTGGCAAAGAAATATGGCAGAACTCCAGCACAGATTTGCATACGCTGGAGTATACAGGTAATGGAGGGTCTCCTCTCTCAGGAAAAAAATATAAATGCTTCAGGTTTTGTGCATCAAAACAGAATTTATACAGAAAGTGTGATGCCTTCAGTATTTTGGTATCGTGTGAACTAACTGTGCTGTAACTAGACATTTGGAATGTAGTACTCAAAGCATGGCAGTATTTCAAATATGCAAATAATCTAACTGTAGATAATAAGAACTACCAGAAAAAAAAGAAAAAAAAAGAGATGTTTTCACTCTAAATGTTACAAGCCGTATGGGGCATCATTCCATTTCTATCACTCAGTACATAGAACAAAGCAGTGAAGTAGTATTAAATTGACATAAGGCACATAATCTGTCTTGGAACTGTAATGTCAATTAAAAATAGCATATATAAATGTCAGTGCCCTCTGAAAAATGAAACTAAAACCTCAGAAGACATAAGGAGTGCCTTGAAGATATTATTTTATTTGGAACCATGTAAATTTTAATGATGAGCACCATTGTTTTTCAGAATGGGATTGTCACAATTCCAAAGTCCACAAAAGCAGAAAGGATACAGGAGAACTGCGAGGTAAGATTTGGTTATGCGCCCAAGTCTGACTAACACCTGAGTTACTGCTGTTAATACATTGCTTTGCCTGCCCATTTTCCTGTACCAGTTCTAAATTGGGGCAACTGAGTTAAACTTTGCAAGTTATAGTACCATAAAATTACTACAGTGTAGTAGAAAACAATAATTCGCAAATGTCAGAAACCAAATGGAGAGTTAATCACTGTATATAAAAAATACCCACAGTAAGACCTTTCATAGTTGATTTTTATAATTGATTATCTATTACTTGACTGATTGTAGTACTTCCCGTTATGGTTAAGTCCTTTTTGTGACAGGCACATAGGTCACAAGTATGCTATGTATGACAAGGTATGATAGCTGTAAGGCTCCCTTGGGGATATCCCAGATAGAGACCTTCCACGAAATCACAGCCCTGCTGGAGCCAACTCTTCCCCTACCTCCTTCCTTTTACTCAACATACAGAGAAGGTCCCAGCATGAAGGGGATGGATGAAGAAAAGTGGGAAACATGAGGATTTGCTGAATGATTCCCCCAGCTTTTTTTTTTTCCCCTTTTCCAAATGCTTTTAACTCATTACTTCAGTTTTCTCTCAGTTTCTCTAATCTGCAATCCCCAATTTCTTTGGGGGTGGGGAGGGGAAACCACAACAACCTTATTACCGCTATCAAAAATATCGTAGGGGTATGAACTGTTTGGCAAATCAGGAAGAAACTTTGTAAGACAGGAAACTTCTGTCTGCTAGTTAAACCACTGTGTTGGTTTAAATTCACACGCATGCAATGAGGATTTCTCCTGGTGACTATGCCTGTTTATATAGCTCCTGCCTTGACTATTTATTCTGACATACACACTGCCTTCTGTGGTACAAGCACAGCTGTTTGTGGTACTATATGGTGAACCAGATCAGAGAACAAAACTGAGTCAAAAATCCTTCCTGATTAATTTTATTTTATTTTCCCCAATGATACTTTAAATCCAGGTTACCTGTGGGTTTTTATGGAGTTTACTCTTTGGCCTCACCAATTCATTTCACACAATTGATGGAATGCATTGCAGCAAAACTTAAAACACTTTGGATGAAGAGGAGGAGGGGAGAAACTGGCACAGTTACCAGGTGTTTTTTATCACACCTTTTCCCCCCCCAGCCCCGCCACCGCCGCCATGCCTGTGTGTTGGCCTGAGTCTCTACCACCTCTAGTCAAGTTGGTGACAGTATGGTCCTCATTAAGCCCTCAGTACATAATTTCTAGTATTTCTAGTTCTGTGGTCAGTCCCTGGATTACTGGTTTAGGTTTAAAAAGCTTGAGCACAGAGATTTGACTACAAGGGCCATTCCAGCAAACAGTGATTGCTGGGTAGTATGCGATGGGAAGAGCTCATTTGGCAGCAGTTCAGGCTGCCAAATCTTTTTGTTGAGTACGGAGGTGCTCTGACAGTGACAACAGGCCAGCTTGAAGCAGCTTCCATTCTGAAGCAAAAATGTCTGAATAAGACACCTACTAAGGACACACTGACCCTGCCATTCGTGTTGCAGGTCTCACCAGAGGAGAAGTCGGTGGCTGGTAAGAACCTGCACGTGAAGACAGGTGGCTGTTCCTGAGTTAGTACTGAGGCTCTGTATTGGCTGTTCCTGTATTAGCTGATCCATGCGTGTTTTGTCCAAGGTCATGTAGATATGACAGCCGTAGCCTTTGATTTGCTGCATTTGAATGTCCTGATACTTTCTAATAATTCCCTCTGGCTAAAGGTCTGAGGAAAAGAGCTGTAACACTCTAGACCAAACATTGGGATAAAAGTGAAACACTAAGGTCAGGCTTCTGGAGGGATTGCAGTCAAGGTATTCTCATACCACTGGCAGTGGCCATATACTTACAAAAACCAGCTTTGATGCTACCATTGTCT
Organism: Zapornia atra; assembly: GCA_013400835.1. Classification (NCBI taxonomy): domain Eukaryota; kingdom Metazoa; phylum Chordata; class Aves; order Gruiformes; family Rallidae; genus Zapornia; species Zapornia atra. The sequence goes on from VZTU01005379.1 coordinate 27,786, forward strand.
TGGACCCTTGCCTGAGGCCACAGTGCAGCACAACAATCTTAAAGAGTCTACAAATAAAGGTGAGTTGCAAATGCAGCAAAGGACCCAGCAGAGCTGCAGCTTAATGGAATACTTGACAATGACAAAATAATAAGAAGAATTTCCATAAAGAAAAATACAGAAAAACTCTGCCTCACATTTAAATGAATCTTAGTCAGTTTAAAGAACAGAAGCACTCCTGATTCTCTCTGTGTTCCTGATGTTAACTATATATGCTTTCCTGTAGGTGTTTGATTTTACAATAGCAGAAGATGATACTGAAATTCTGAATGGACTGCATGATGGGAGACATGTGTCCTGGGACCCAAGCCTTGTTGTGTGAATGAAGGTTTGAGCTTTCTCCTTGTCAGTCACCAGTGAGTCCCACCGTGTAATTTAAGTTCAGGGAAAGTTCCAGGAAGAGTATAATTGTAACATTAATGTCTTCTATCAGTAACTTCTTTCAAATCCTTAACATTGGTAACAGAAAAAAGATACTTTTGAGGATAGCACTTCTGTACAGAGATCTGATGTTTCCATATGAGATCCTGACTATTTGAAGCCCATGCAAAACCTCCTATTTATGCCACTGACCGGGCATCAGACCATCTAATCAGAGTGTGAGGAGCTATACCCCCTTCTTTAAAAATGTAAGAAAAAAATAATGCTACCTACTGGTGTACAACATAGGTGTTAACTGCAAAGTAATTTTTCAAGTACTTTCTTCAAAGGATAAGAAAAAAACTCCATTAAAAATATAATCTCTGATAATATCTGAGCATCACACACAAAAGTTTTAGGCAAGTTATTGCATGATAGTGGCCCTGACCCAGAGAGTTCTATGCATGTGATTTACTAGCCAGTAAATCTTCTCTCTTCCCTGAGAAGTCCATATACAAGTAAACTCTCTGTGTGGCTACGAGTCGAGCAGCAAGCTCGAAGAGCCAAAGTGGGTTCTTCATACTGATCTTTCAGTTACTGGAAATTCTGGTGAGCTTTGTGTAGCTTTTAGTGAGAATTAGTTTAGCTTTCATTTTGGATTTGTCCAGGAAATCCCATTAGGAGACTATACTGTTCCTGAGACTTTCTTCTAAAATATGTATTTATATAAATGGGTTCAGATAGATAGATAGTTTACAGATCTGTTGCAAGAAATACATCTGCAGAGTCTTTTACCGTCTGAGTATTCAAATTCTAGTCACATTGGTTCGATATTTTAGGAGTTCCTGTGTCTAGAAAGGTATGGAAAACCTGACTATGATTTATATTGTGTGTGGACTTCCTGAGGCAGTTTTCCCAGTGCTGTTCTGCTTTAGTCATATCGCGAAACAAAGCTCCTTAGTTTTTTATCAAGAAGTGAGTTACAGCAGTCATGCAGGCTAGCCGGCATTGTTTGTCCTCAAAGTAGAGCTTGGCTGAAATGCAGACAAACTTACCTTTTTGGTAACAGCGCCTCAGAATAGTTGGCTGTTTTTTCCTGGTAAACATTTCTGTGAAAATTTCTCTAGACTTGCCTCTGGAATCATGAATGTATTGTTTATTACTTTAAAACACAAGATCCTGCATGACACGCTGTGCTCACTAATAACCCTGCAATGTACCCTTCCAAGAAAGATCCACAAAATCCACAGTAAGGTTATTTTCTAGAGTTTCAAGTGCGACCTGCAGTTTGGGGTCTTTCAGTATCTGGGAATACTACTTGGGTGTCTGAGGATAGCTGTGCACATGGCTTTGCTGTTGTGATGGGGGGTTCAATAGCTCCAAAAAGGAAAGCTTGCCTATAAACTTAAGGTAACTTTTAGACTTTTTTTAGCTTTTGCAGAAAATTATGGCAGTGACTAAGTGAAAATTAGCAAGATTGCCCTGAAGGAAACCTTTCTAGAGGCGGTCATCAGGTAGCCCAGTTTTTGAAAAGTCTCTTAGTAGAATAATACCTTAGCAGTGGGGAAAAAAAAATACCTGTTACTGTGCTGTTGAGGCTCTCCTTGCTTCACCGATTATCTGAAGTCGTAAGGGGACTAGAAGTGAATGGTGCCCAGTGTTCACTCAGTGTGGCTTTCCAGCAGTGAAGAATTTCACAGAACCAACAAAAGAGAAGTTGAAGTTTTATCTCTAGTTGTCGAGTGAAAGAGAGAGACATCAGATTGACACACTATTTCCAAAACAAATAATGCATACAAAGTGAAACAAATCTTTGTGTGGTGGCAAATTCTAGTCTCAGTGTTACCAGACTAGTTACATGGCTGGTAGTCTTGTGTTGGTCAGGACAGCTCTGGTTTTTTTCTGCACTTAACGTCTGACCGATGACATCCCTGTTCTGAGCTAAACAGAACTAAACCAGGGGGGTTTTTTTGTCATCTCAAGACAGATAACTTTAGGCTGCAGTGAGGATGGTTTCCTAACTCATGGTATGTTTCATTGTTCCCTCTGTCAAATAGATTTGACAGTGCTTTTATGTCTGCATCTGCTTTTGCTAGGAAGCCAAGCCACCCTTTTCTCTGATCTAGACAGTGGGATCTAAGCAGCATGCTGAGTAATGAAAGGAATAATCAGATAGAAATAGTATTACTAAAAAAAGCATTCTTAAGGAGCAGTTGTGGCAAGTTGCCGTTTCAATCTGATACCTTCCTCCCTACCTTCAGGCTTAATTGTTCTTGGTTCAGGACTTTTTCTGTGGTGTTCTTGGGGGTTTGGTTTGTAATCTTTCCTAGCAAATTCCTTTGCTACGAGGTAGTGGCTTAGATCTACGGAAGAGTTTAATTTTAACTGTGTGCAAAGTCAAGTGAGGCAATACGAGCTTTTTAAGTGCCGGGACTCAGCTGTCCCATGCTATCTTTCTCCCAGGTGTGGTGTGCAGTTTTGCATGTTGTGCCATCACTAATAGCCATTGTGTTCTGCCAGAAGCAGTAATTAAGAGCCAGGAATCTTATCTTCTGTGTGCTTGGGATTCATCACTGGAGCCTTTCCTTTTAATATGGTATTCACAAGTTTTTTACTATGTTAGTTCATTTAGAATCATTGAGCAAATCCTCTTTTACTTTGAGTAGGTTGCAGAGGGAAACACATACTCAGTGGATTCATACACTCTGCTTCTCTCAACAATTAAATTGACATTACAGAGGTGGTAGATAGTTTTCTTTATAAGTAAAGGCTGCTAAAAAGTGAAGTCTGCATCACCTCATCTAAATGAACGTTTCTAAAGACCCAAGAACTTTGATCACAGTATAAAGAAATTGGAAAGTAAATAGTAGTGAGATTTAGGGGTAGCTGTGAAGCGTGATTTTCTGTAACAGACACAACCTGGAAGAGCAGAAGGATATTAAAGTGCTAAACATACAAAATAAAGACATTTAACTCCACTGTTTTATTTCATCTTTGGTCAGCCTGGAGGTGCTCATTTTTTAACTTGGGGTTTTGTTTCATTTGGTTTTCTTCTTTATTTCAGAATTCATCCCTCAAGTGAATTCTTGGAACTGTATATACATTCTTCCCAAGGGCTGGAATTCCTCCTCTTGCCTGTATTTCTGTAAGACAGGCTCTCTCTAGAGAGAAAACAACTTCACCTTTCTGCATTGACCTTTTTTTAAGATACAGCAATGCAGCCATTTTACCAGTGTAACCCATCATCTTGCCAACAAGAACAGGAAATACATCTGAAAATGGAAGGCACTTGTTGTTCCAAGTGAGGTGGGGGTCAGTTATAGTGGTGACTGACTGAGGCTTCACTGCCACATATGGTAGTGACTGACAACATTTCTAGTTGAGATAAACCATGATTTTCAATAAGATGCAGTTTATCGGTGTGAGGCACCCAAGTGCATTCAGGCAGCTCTGCAGGAACACTGTGGCTCTTAATGGAAGGGAACTTGGGAGTTTATTTTTCCTTTCCTTACTTGTTTCAAGAAAAGTCAGTGAGAGGGTGAGGCCATTTCTGTGCAGAGCAGTGGCTTCCTGTCTGAGTCAGGCTGGCTCCTGCTCTTGCCTGGTTCTGAATGTCATCTTTCAAACTATGGGAGATGAAGGTACCTCAGCACGTTTAGTGGGAAGATGATGGGGATGGGTTTGTGAAGTGCATGCTTTACCAGACTGTGTTTTAATCAGGTTGCAGAAGTGTTTCTACTGCACCTGACCCCCAACATAACTTTCAATACATTATTTTTGCAACTAGCATGTGTAATAAACTATAATACTGGGAAACTCACAAAATTCACAAGTACACTAAGCCAGGCAGCGTGCCTGATGTTCACTCTTTGTTTTCAACTGTAGTTAACATCAGATGATTCTCTTTTTTTACCGTAGCAGTGCTGAACCGTTCTGATAAGAAAGCTGACATTAGCCTCAGGTTTCTGAAAACGTGGACAAAGCTCTTGCTGACTCTAACTGAACACAAGCAGTTAGCTCTACCCGCACTGCCACACCCCTTCCAAAGCTTTGAAGCTCTTCTCTGACTGGGGGGATGGGGGAGGAACAACAGCCAAGCCAACCTTCTGGCAATCTTTTGTATTGCTGTGCTGGGAGACTTTTTCTCTACTTAATCTTTTGGCACTTTTTGCAACTTCCATTAAGATGTCTGCACTTTTTAAAGAAAATGTGAGTATTTGCACTGCCTTGTAAGTGATGCAGCCCGAGGCTGCTTATCTATCTGCAGCATCACATAGGACTGATTACAACTGCCAGGACATTGCAGGGCAGTAATGACTTCTAAGGGGCCTGAAAATGAGTACTACCTCCAAAACTTGCTGCTATCCATTGAAGAAAAACAAAAAACAAAACCCACAAAGCCAGAAATTAATTAAAATCAGTGATGCTGATACTGTTTCCCAGTGATATAAGACACATCACACTGTACCCTGCTGAAGGCAAGGTCGGTGTTACAGCATGTGCTTCTCTAAGCAGCAATGCCCAGATCCATTGTACTGATCTCCATCGCTGTGCCCAAGAGGGATATGTAATAGTGGCCTTGCTACTCAGTGCCCTCTGAGACCCATTCAGTACCTGAACTGCTAATAGGAAATTCAAGAGTATGTTAGCAGCATTATCATCCTATTAATGAATGAAGTATTATTTTCTCCAGCAATAAATTTCCAGGACATTCTACATGAAGCTTTAAAATTCCAGTATAATGAACAAGTGCTAAGTTCATAACTTGGCTGTGAAATTTGGAGGGGATGGAGGGAGCATACAACTACTTTCATGGTTTCCCAGTACCAAGGAGAGCAGAGATTGTTGGTTTGGTTTGTTCTGGCTTTTTTCTTTTTCCTATGAATTCATGCTTTCCTAATTGTTCTTCATGACCTGTGTTCATCCCATTGAATAAGCATAATGTTGCCAAGATGAACTTACAGTAAATCACTTCCTTTCAGTCCAATATAAAGGTGGTGGAAGATTAATCTGAAGCATAGCTGTCAAGATTATACATATACTGTGGTATAAATTAACTTCCCTGATGTTAAAAGAAGTATACTTAATATATTTCATATTTAATCTCAAAAATTATCACAGTTGGTTTTGTGGGTTTTTTCCCCAGGAAAGTGTTATTTTACTGCCCTACACCCCCCCCCCAAAAAAAAAAAAAAGTATTACAGTAAGTAACATCTGTGATCTGCCAATTAATTGTGAATTTTCCATCTAAGATTCTGTTCCTGGAGAACAGTGTGTTAGCTTCAGTCACCACAGCCGGTAATGTCTCTGGTGTGCCCTAGAGGAGAGCACACGGTAGGACTGGAGTTGACTGATCTGTATCCCTGGAATAAAAAATTAACCTTCAAAGAGTTTTCTAATGTTGCATTATAGCTTAATTACTGCAGAACTTCTTCCAGATTTTAATGCACCTATCTGATCACAATACCTGCTTTTTTTATAGCAGTGTGTGCTATGGTTTTGGGTGCAATGATACCAGATGAAGCTATTTCATGTCACTTCAACTACTATAATTCTTTCCACTTTGACTTCAGCTTTTCCTAATGTTATGTTCAGCTTAGTGACCTAAAAATAAAGTACAAATTCTCACAAATATTTTTACAATAACTTCTTTAAACAAAAATGTCAGTTAATGAATGTAAATGAATTATATTCACTTAAAATAGTACCAGCCCACCTAAATTACGGATCGTTAATCCCAAACAAATGTATGCTTTAGTCTTTGCAGTGTTTTCAGCACTTTCTTCTTTTCCCTCCAAAACAGGTTTTTTGATTTTAATCTGGAGGAAGATAGGGAATCTTGGAACACTATGAGTATCAACAGAAAATTAATTCATCTGACCTATCTGCTGTGGGAAGGGTAATGTAAGACCATATGGTTCTATACTGCAAAAGTGATGCAAGTGAAATTGTTTTCTTGTGTACTTAGAGTAATAAATATCAATCAAAATCACTATCAATGGATTGTATTGACTGTTAGGTTAACAAATTAATAAAAACATTTAGTTTACTCTTTTTCTGTGTTGCTTTTGTACAGATAACGAAAAGTATTTCAGCATTTTCTCTGCTTTTTTGAAACTTTCTGGCATATTGTCCCAGTACAGGCTGAGCTCTCTCACAGTATTAGAATTGTTTCCTTTGCCTGCATGTACTTTAACACATACGAACAAATCGTCTTATTTATGTTTTTTCTTCCTTACAGATTTTGGAGAGTATTAGTTACTTAAAGACACAGATAAGAGCATGCTACAATTTGCATAAATCTTGAAAAAATATTCACTGTGGAATATTGTTTGGAACTTGCTACAGAAACTGAATCTTTTTACACCATTTTTTATGTTTCTTCTAGTCACAAGAATTTTGGGGGATTCTGCAGGCCACTTCAGGAGCAAAGCTGTTCCTTTGTTTGACAGGATCCCCTGTGTTGACCAGACACATCAAGGAAGAATGGCTCTGTTTTGTGGGTGAAATTGCATCAGGATGAATGAGACTTAACTTAAAGGGTTTTTTGAAGGTACAGAAGAATAATCTGTTGGAGAAAATAAATCCTTTGCTAATTTGTCTGGGAGGGATTTTCTGTATCTTTTCCAGATGAGTACCGTTTAGATGCTAGGTGCTCATCTGATGCAATCATGAGTTGTTCAGCAGTGCTGACAGCACAGTCTTCGGTGGTGTCAGAGGCAACCCATCAATCTGTTAGTGCACAGGCTTTGGGAATACCCCAGCTTGCAGCTTGTCTTCTGACAAGATCAAAGCATTTTCATGCAAGGAGATTGCTGTGTAAATGGCCAGATTTCTGAAATCCCACCACCACGAGTTCCAATAGGAGTCTGCAGAAGCTTTCCTTGTCACAGGCAGGCAATATTTTTATTTTCTTATGCTAAACCCTAAAGCATGGGTTTCTACTCATCCTAAAAGCTCAAGTAGGCCATTGTGTTGGCCTTTCTCCTTATTCTGACTGTAGGCAGCTCAGAGTCAAGTTCTGAGGAGAGATATATAGATATATATGTATAAAATTATACCCTGGATTTCTGTAGTGTATCTCATAGAAGGACAAGCTTCCTTACAACTGGACCTCGTGGTTGGGAGAGCACTGAGAAAAGTTCTTGTTTTGTTGGTGAGGGTGGAGTTTATCCCTGGTGTAAGTCACACACTTACCAGCATACTGTTGGTAGACTTGGCTAGACCAACCTGCATGTACCTGTGTGTTTCAGCCTTTGTAAGGAGGGTGCAACCTGTGCACTTAACCTATCATCTCTGTGGTTTTCAACAGCTGACGTGGCTTCATTTACTGAGAAGAATGAAGCTATATTTCAATTTTCTCTCTGCTCAGATGTCAAGAGGGATGTGAATGTGTGTGGTGATCTATTTTTAATGCTTTTTGTGATACAAATACCCAGTGGAACTGAAACTGGGCAGGTATTTTACACTACCTTTGACATAGTTTGTTGGATGTCACATTTCAGGGTTTAGGGCCTCTCAGTTGGCTAACCAGCAGCTTTTAACATGAAAGCCTATACATCTGACTGCTGAAACCCTGAGTCATTCCGTCCTTTAATTAAAGCCTGGTCCTTTAAAATGTTCCTCATGCTTAAAATAATAAGAGAATGCGTTCCTAGAGGAAAAGGCTTAATGAATAGACTTTATTTAGTGTTCTCTATAAATTAGCTAAATAAGGGGAAAGTTTGAAATATCTGGGGTATGTCAGGCAGTTGCAGGGGATGCATATGTCAACCTCAAGCATGATTTATCTTAAATTACAACTGTCAGAATGCAACGGCTGTATTTTTCTCGGCTCTCAGGAGGCTAAGCATCTAGTTTCTAGCTCTTTCACAGAATGTTAAGGGTTGGAAGGGAGCTGGAAAGATCTGAGTCCAACTCGCCCCTCCACCCCCCCTCCCGCCAGAGCAGGATCAATGAGATTAGGTCACAGAAGTGTCCAGGCGGGTTTTGAATGTCTCCAGAGGAGACTGCACAACTTCCCTGGGCAGCCTGTTCCAGTGCTCTGTCACCCTCACAGTGAACAAGTGTGTTTTCTTGTTTTTCTTTTTGGTAGTAGAGTAGATGTTAGTGTAATTTATCTGAGTCATTCCAGGAGAGGTGTGGAGCAATTGAAGCGTGACTGTTAGCATACAGGAGAGGGACTCTACTCCTGAGGGTAGAGTTACTGTCTTTCAGAGGAAAGCTGCTTCCCCATAACAACTGCTACTGCCAAGTGATGGGTACAATGCTGCCAACTATTAGATGAAATAGCTCTGGTCTGTGGTGATACTCTTTTGCATTTCAGTTTGAAGTGGAGTTAAAGGATGGAGCAAAGAAGGAAAAGAAAAAATTCTGCCTACGTAAAACAGTAGATTACCTCCAGAGCTGGAGTTTCCCATACAGTGAGGTGTGTTTTCTTTTAAAAGTTTGAGGAGAGGATTTATAAAACCTAAACTCACGTAGCCTCTCTGTAATAACACTTACTACTGTGAGTAGCTGTGACTGACAGTTTTGTTTTAAAAACTTGATTTGAAACTTTTATTTACTTTCAAACACCTAGGTATGTTGCACCCTCCTCTTCCTCTTCCAAGATGGGTTTTGCACATAGAAGCACCAACACTAGGTCATGTTTGACAGCAGCATGAAGTGAGTTCCATGTTGGTCTCCATCCAGTGCTGACTTCTGCCTTTACGGTGCGTTGGCTGGCACCCAGCCGTGCCCTGGCGGGATGGTGCATGCTCTGGAGGAGCCGCTGGGGACTTACACTGCACCATGGGAGGCTGCAGGCCAGGAGCATGGGTGACACCCTGCAGCTACTGGGCCTGCCAGGGCAAAAACACCTATCTGCCTGGCCCCAGCGTGGTGAAGAGGCAAAAGGGAAGAGCCCCTTTCTGCTATTTCCTTATGTGTTACCTCTGTGTCCCCCTCGAGTTGGCAGCAGGATCATTTGGACACAGGCCTGCTGTGCCGACATAAAGGGGTGGAAAAAGATGGGGGGAGTTGCCCATATGCACCCCCAAGGCGCAGAAGCCGAAGCAGGAGCTGACACCCCTCGCACGCACTTCTCTAGGCAGCACTAGGCTGGCGGCGGTAGGAGCGCAGCAGGAGCTGCACCGCTGGCAGGAGAGGGGCGGGCGGCAGGAGCGTGGCAAAAGTGGGGCCGTCGGCAGGAGTGCGGCAGGAAAGGGGTCGGCGGCAGGAGCGCGTACGGGACGTCCCGTCCCCGCCTCCCGCGGCCGGGCGGGGCGGCAAGAGCGTGTGCTCTCGGGCTGGGCGCAGGTCCTTTTGTGGCCCCAATCAGAGAGGAGGGATAATCGGAAACGGGGTGGAGAGCAGCAGCTGCAGAAACATTAAAATCACCCGGCCCCGGCGGGACTTGCTCCGCGTCACGCAAGATGTGCAGGGCAGAGATGGGCTCCGCTTGGCGCTTGAGCGAGGTAAGGCTCGGGGACCCGCGCGCCAGAGGGGCTGCCCCGCGGAGCCGGGGATCGCCTCTGGCTACCGGGGCCGCCACTCGCCTTTCGTCCCCGCCGGAGCTCCCGAAACAGGAGAGGGGGGACGTTCGGGACCGGCCGCGACGGGCTTGGTGCCGCGTCCGGCGGAGCCGGTGCGGGACAGGACCGGGGCGTGCTAGAGACCGAAGCTGTGCAGGAGCGGGGCGGGCTGGGGCCCGGGAGCAGAGCGGGGAGCCGGCACGGGGCACCCCTGGCCTTGCACCTCCGGCTTTGCCGCGCTTTGGCAGTAGTTTAACAACTCTGCCCGTGTTTCCCTTGTGTGATTTCACGTCTTCAATTCTCTTTACATGCCCACTAGAAAATACTTATACATAAAGGGAGTTTCCTCTGTATCAGCATTCCTTAATCATGCCCATTTGAAAAGCTTGCAATTTTAGTTATTCAAATGCGAGGTATTGTTTTGCTCCCCTTTGTTTCAGACTCACAGAATGGGCTTGCTATCTACCTTATTTACTTTTTTTTTTCCCCAAAACTTTTTACTGCTTCGGGTTTTGCAAAGCACGATCGTTCTTTTATTTAGCAAGGACACTCCTTTCCTGTTTGCAGCTTTGAGATGTTCTCTTGCTTATGTATATATACATCGGTATATACCGCTCTTTGAGATGGCATCGGTCAATTGCATAACTGCGCCCTTCCAAAACACGTTCGGACTATTAATGGAGAATACAGGTCTCCTGTCAGGTAATTTCTGTGCAGGCTTTCACACATTTGCAGTCAAATCAAATCGAGCCCTTTGCTTTTCTAAATCTCTGCTGTTGTACTATAAGGTGTTTCCTACTGAAGAAAAAGTTAGGCTGGAACTTACTGCTGGGGAGCTTTGAGATTTTTCGCATTGGAGGAAGTCCAGGAAAGCAGTCCTTGCTGTCTCCAGTTTGCCTGTTCAGCTCCACAGGACAGAACTTTGTCCTACTAGTTTTACCTATTGAGTACACCTACCTGTCTTTTAAGTGTATTTTAACAGCTGAATGAAACCGATTCCTGTGCGATTGCGTTTATGACTCTGCTGTACAATTGAAGTAGCAGCTGTGTTACGCTGTTTGCCTTTCATCTTGTAACTGGGCTTTGTGCCTCCTCTTCTCAGGGCTGCGGTTTCTGAGGCTGTGCAGCAGTGCTGGGCAGGCTGCGGGCCCAAGGAGCTGCTGGGCTCGGTGTCACCATCCGGTGGCCGCTGGGGAAGCGGCGCCCAGCCGGGCACCATGAGCTCCGGCACCACCTCCCCGCTGAAGGTCGTCAGCAACCTTGCCAACACTGATGTCAACTATGTCATCAAAGAGCATTATAATTACACGGGAAAGCTAAATGAGAATGCGGACAGTGGAATAAAAGTGACGTCGGTGGTTTTTATCATCATCTGCTGCTTTATAATCTTAGAGAACATTTTTGTCTTGCTCACCATCTGGAAAACCAAGAAATTTCACAGACCCATGTACTATTTCATCGGGAACTTGGCTCTTTCAGACTTGCTGGCTGGCGTGGCTTATACTGCCAACCTCCTGCTATCTGGACACAAAACCTACAGCCTTACCCGCTCCCAGTGGTTTGTAAGAGAAGGCAGCATGTTTGTTGCTTTGTCAGCTTCTGTGTTCAGCTTGCTGGCCATTGCAATTGAGAGATACATCACCATGTTGAAGATGAAACTCCACAATGGCAGCAACAGCTTCCGCTCCTTCTTGCTGATCAGTGCTTGCTGGGTTATCTCCGTGATACTCGGGGGACTCCCAATTATGGGCTGGAACTGCATCAACCTCTTGTCCAACTGCTCCACCGTGCTGCCTCTCTACCACAAGCACTATATTCTCTTTTGCACCACTGTTTTCACTGGCCTGTTGCTATCTATTGTTGTCCTGTATTGCAGGATCTACTCCATGGTAAGGACTAGGAGCCGCAGGCTGACATTTCGGAAAAACTCTACCAAAGCTACCAGGAGCTCAGAAAAGTCACTGGCCTTGCTCAAGACAGTGATAATAGTCCTGAGTGTCTTCATTGCCTGTTGGGCTCCCTTGTTCATCCTGCTTTTACTGGATGTGGGGTGTAAAGTGAAGACCTGCCCAATCCTCTACAAAGCAGAGTATTTCCTAGTACTGGCCGTGCTCAACTCAGCCACAAACCCTATCATTTACACCTTGACAAACAAAGAGATGCGGAGGGCTTTCATCAAGATTCTGTGCTGCTGCAAGTGTCCCCCGGCAGATTCTGGGACCAAATTCAAGAGGCCCATCATCGGAGGGATGGAATTCAGCCGAAGTAAGTCTGACAACTCCTCTCACCCACAGAAGGAAGAAGGTGACCATCCTGAAACTATCATGTCATCAGGCAATGTTACCTCATCTTCTTAGGAGTAACCATGGGGGTTATTTCAGAGCTTTTCTCTCAGCTCCTGCTCACGGCAGCAGCGCCAGGCTAAAGTGAGCAAGTAGCATTAGTTCTAATGAGGCAAACGGTGCACTTGCAAGGCTGGAGTTCAAGAAATGGGACAGACTGTTCTGGCTTGAAAATCTTTTTCCCTGGAGCATGTTTTGTCTTTGCACTGAGGCAGCTCAGGATTGTCAGGCGCATTCATATCCTGAAATCTCCTTAGTAACTCTGAAAGACTGATGCCTTGGTGAAATGATGCCTGGTGTGTGTGAGAGAAAGAGAGAGGGGGAGGAGGGAGACTGAGAATTAATCTTTTTTTTTTTGTCCCCCTGTGAGAAGAATGTGAAGTTATTTCTCCTTTACTTGCAGCAAACCACTGACATAAAGATCCTTCTGTACTGAGTTTGGTGGTGGCTCTGGTATAGTTGGTCAGAAGCATTTGTTTAGCATGTAACAGGGAAAGAGATAACACAAATATAATTTAGACCGTGTACAAACAGAATTTGGCATCACTTTCCAGAGCTTTTAGTTAAGTCGTAAGGTTTTTTATTTGCAGAGTCCAAAGCTGTTGGGATTTTACTGAGCAAGGTCTTAGCTGTGAATCTTTCCTGTTGGTCCATATGACATTTGAAGACCGTGAGCCAGACCCGGCAGTTACTTTCACCTGTACAATTCCACTGACTGCGTCGGATTTTCTGGAGTAGCTCGGAGCAGCATTTGGCCCCGTACGTTGTACATTGGTTGCCTTGTTACTCTATAGCATTAAACTGCATTATCATGACAAACACCAGGTAGAACAAAAGGTCATTTCTCTTTAAGATGACTGAAAGTAAATCTAATGGCATAAGATACTATGAAACAGCAGCAGGGGTTTTGCCTAAGTTAAGAAGAGTTAAAAACTAAAGGGGCATTTCAGTGTCAGGTTCATAGTCTTTCAAAAGGTAAAGGTAGGTCAGAAAATCTGAAAAGAATACCATGAGTTTCAGAAAAACAAATTGAAAGTTAAGTGAAATGACTATAGATAAATGCACTTCCATAACAAAAGGCATTACATTTTGGCACATTTTAATAATGTTTATAATTTCAGCAAACATGTCTGTATTTTATCAGTTCATGGAAGAAGTACCTGTCATTAAATTGAATGTATTTGTTTTACAGCATCATTTTTACTCCTCTATTTTTCTAACCTGTGCTAATGGGGTTGAATGTGTATAATGTAAATAAGTGAATAAGATGCAGGAGTTTTCATGCACCTAGAGTATTACTATAACAAAAGTGGTATATCTGGGATAGCTGAGAGCAAGTGACTGATTTACAGCCATCAGCAATCCCTAGTGGTATTTTGTAAACAAAATTTATCGCCTTTGTAGTAAAATTTCCAGTGCAATTGTTGTGGTTTTTTTTTCCCCTGGTTTAAACATAGTATTTAAAATGTTTCTGACTTTTATTGTTCAATTTGCACATAGCTTTATTGACTTCTAAATATTAATAAACTGATTTTTTTAAAGATTCTGTTCTCAGATTACTAGTAGTTTTGTACTGTTGTGGGGGTTTCATGCAAAGTGCGGTTTCATGAGGACAGAAGGCAGTGAAAGAATTCCTTGATTGCAGTATATGCTGGTGTTAAGCCAATTCTGCGGGGACTTAAGATGCATAATGCCACTTACAGGATCATGTAAAATACAAAATAAATGCTAGAATACAATTTGTCGTCAGCACATGCCGTATCCATGAAATGCCAGTAAAAGAATCTCTACAGTAGCAATTTTTCTCCAGCAACTAACGAAGTACAAACAGAAGAAAAAACAGATGCCTGGAGTTTTACCAGGACTGTGTAGAATCAAAGAAACCATTCACTTCCATCACTAACACAAGGTGTAAGTTTAATTCTCAGCTTACTGCAAACATCAGGGAAGGTTATGAAATGTAGAATGGTGGCCTCAGCTACGTAACCACTGCAGCTCCATTGGGTCCACCAGCCAAGACTGTGGCAGCATAGTTGAATAGGTACTGTGCTACTTCTTCCAAAGGCTTGACTTCCCTTTCCTCTCTTGCGGCCATTCCCACTCAGTATGACTTTTTAAGTTCCACGGAGCTCGTACAGGATGCAGTTGGAGTGTGAAGATAAACCTTACCTTCTCGTACTGTATGTCATCGCCATGCAAGGTTTACTGTGGGAAACAAGAGCCTACTCACCGAGGAAGGCTCTGGGTCATAACCTCACTTCCTGAAGGAAATTCCAAAAATGCCCTGAAGACAAAAGAGTGGAAACAGGCTGGAATTTCTCTCCATCTGTCTGCCTGTACGGAAGGAATGATTTCATGTGTGCTCACTTCCTAGGCTTTTAATTGCTGACCTGATCAGGGCTGGAAAAAATGTCCAATCTGTATTTGTGCACAAGATAAAGTCTCCCTTGGCTCAGGCGTTCGTTGGGCAGGGATGGTTTATGCCAGGTGCTGACAGTCATGAGGCAAAGCGCTGCTTTGTCCCAGGGATAAAGTCACTTCTGTGCAAAGCACCAGATGTACATAAACCATGAATATCCAAGTTAAGCCCTCAACATGCTACCAGTGAGGCACAAAGGCAATGTACAGGGATGTCTGAATTCGTTGGGGGTTTTTTTATCCCAAGGACGGGGCCCTTCCGCTCTTGAAGCCTTACAGGCATTACGGGTGTTTGTTCCAGATGCATCCAAGATCTCCTGACACGGGAAGAGCTATGTCACAGCACAGCTGTGTCGCTGGCCCCTCCTGACTACCACTGTCCTTTGCCTATTGGTAGCTGATAGCCCACAGGTGAGTCACTTCCCTTCGCCCTTGTTTCTGTATCTCTTGCTTATCTGTCTCTTCTACCTGTGCTGCGGCCTTTGCAGAACATGTGTTTCACCCTACAGAGGTGGCTGTGTGCTGGGAGCCCAGTTTTGGCAGGGAACTTGCAGCCGTATGTATTTCATGCAGTAAAAGAAACACAGACCCCAGGGTGTGGCACCGGGCCATGGGAAGCACTTCCTATGCTCTTGATCAAGATGACTGAAATCTGTTTCCTCCATAGACAGGCCACATCTATGCATGTAGACAAGCTTCAGACCAGGAACAATAACTGTAATAAAATAATAACTGCAATAAAAATAAGGTTTCCTGCTGGGTGAAAAAAAAGCAGGTCAGTTGTACGGGGGAAACTGCAGCTCCTTGGCCAGGACACTCGTTGTCATATGCCAGCAGGTTAGACCAGATGTGTACTGCACAGCTGGGGAGTGTAATGATGAAAGCACCCTTCCCAGACCCTGGGCTGCCTCCTGTATGCACCCAAAGGCTTTGTCTCGTTGTTGGCCATGTGACAAACAGGCAGAGAAAATGAACTGAGAACTGAAAAGGTATATTATTCAAAATGTCTACATGAAATAAAATAGCCTGAATTCTCTGGAGTAACCTGGCCGTTTGATTTATATTTTTTTTTCCTAGCTGTTCTTCCAGTGTCAGGAATAGAACAGGAATGGAAAATGACCATAAAACCTGTCTGTTGCACCCCTGGCAACTCCCTAAGTAGGTATATGCTTGTGTGAGAGCCAGGTACAGCAGGGTGTGTACTGAGCAACTGAGGGGCTGCAGCCAGGATGCCCCACAGACAGACAGACAGACAGGCAGCTCAGCAGGAACAATCCTTGGGCTTTGCTGTACAGTGTAGGCAGCCAGGACCAAAACTACAGGACAGAAAAGTGTAAAAATGCTGTTCTCTATCCTTTTCTTACTCTGTTAACCAATAAATGTAGTGATTGCCCAATTTCCTATTTGGCTTGGAAGATCTCAGTACTGATTGTATTTTGTATGGGCTGAGGCATTATCAGATGTTGTAAAAAGGGTCAGGCTGACAAAGCATCCAAAAACGTAGGTATGTAGACCAGAGCTTTGTAACCTTCTCAGCTCTGAAATGCTGGAAATTCCCCAAGGACAGGCTTTGTCATCTGTGGCGTTCTAAAACTCCCTGGGAGAACCTCTACTATATTTCAGTGATTGCCCATACTGATTTTGTTGGAAAACAAAATAAATGCAACTACAACTGAACCGTCAAGGATTTAACAAACAAACAAAATCCATCTAAATTCAGTTCCTGTGATCTGCACACACACTTTTAATCCTATCTTTCAGTTTACAGAGTGACTTTGCTCGTTCTCTGTCATCTAATTTATTCTGATAGAACCCTATTTTTTAACACAGTCTGCAACAAATGCATAAGGTCAAGAAATCTTCCTTCAATTATTACTCTATGTGCAGGATTTTCTATGATAATTGACAGTAATCAAATCACTCTGTGCACAGGAGCTAGGTACAAGAACATGTGGCACAGCTATCTTGTTCCCATACAAGTTGTCTGCTGAAGTAAGTGCCTGGAGAAATCAGAAACTCAAGCATCAAATATAAATTAAGACCTTAACAGAACATTTGTGGGTCTTTTTATCAAGCTGGGAACATAATTAGTGCAGATTTAGAGAATCCATTGCGAGAGTTAGGATGTTAAGGTCCCTCTCCCCTGTGGGAACAGGGTGACTTACTCCTTGTGTCCTCTTGCTCATTCACAAATTCTGAGAGATGAAGTGCCAAGCGCAGCAGTTCACAAACAAACCCCCAAGCAAAGCTCTGCACAGCCAGATCCCTCACCTTAACAAAAAAATCTTGCACGGGAATGAAGCAGCAAACATCTTGCACTCAGACCTTCCCTGCTACCTTCACTGGACAAAAAGGCAGGAAATCCCATTGGCCACACCCAGGAATACTCCAACATGGAAAAGTCCTAATAAGGCAGAGCTGACAAAGCTCCCTCAACCCTCCGCAAACCTGCCACCAAGACTGGCTTAGGAGTCACATAATGCAAACCTGTTACAAAGGCCAATATTTATTTTGAGCTTCCATGAATGATTCCTTGGAGAAGAACCATTTTTAAGTACATGGTACAATAACTCTACATCTAAAAGGCTTGTGTGACCAAAGCCACATTAAATATTAACACGTATACATAGCATTTGCAAGTGTTTAAGTGGAATCATTGTCTCTGCAAAAAGCAGACTCAAAATACAGACTGCATAATTTTTGATAACTAATGAACATTTGGAAAACACGGGCTAGAGGGAAATCACTGCATAAATACTGGGTTAAAATTACCTGCTAGACAGCATGAAATCACTGATGAAAGCTGGATTACTATCAAGGAAAAATCTGTGGTTGGAATCATAGCTGACAGCTGACACTTTCTGGTGCTGACCTGAGCTGTCTGCTGAAAGTAGCTTTGCACAGGTACACTAGGCATAAACCAAGACTTCATGACTTAGCAGGACACTGGTATAAATTGCTGGAAACTGCCTCAGACAAATTCTTGGCTGTATTGAGCACCTACAGTTGTGTCGTGAAGGTGGGGACATGAATTGCTATAAGCAATAGAAATACAGAATTTAGATGGTTATGGAGAAAGTGTAGCCACAATTTTGTGAAACTCTGATTTGGCCTAAGATTGTGATTGACAGTGTACAGGAGAACTGGTTTCGGAGACAGCCTGGGATAGGTGAGGGGGCTGGACTGCAGTCTGATATTTTCCACTTGGAGGGAAGGAATCCTCTCTGGCAATAGACACAAAACAGGATTTTCACTCATGAACTCTATCCTTAGATCTGTAATTCTTTCCCAAGAAATTGGGCAAAGTCCCATGAATTCTCACCTTCCCACAGAGTTCAATATATAAAATACAGAAATGGTAATGGAAATATTAATAAATATATTACATAGTATATATATAATAATACACAAAAATGTTTTCAAGGGAATATTTATAACTTTGTGGTGCTATCCAAAGAGCTGCTATCTGTGGCATTTTGAATATGGGCGGATGGTCTGCCAGGTTATTTATTGCCCAGCTACTCACAAATATTTCCTTGTGTTTTGATGAGCTGGATGCGGCTGTATCGGTTATAGTAAGGTGGGAGGAAAAAAAAATTCTAATGATATGTGCAAATCTATCCTCAGGTTGGAAGAAGGAGGAGATCTTGGCTGGAAAACACATTCTGAAGAGGTGCTATTATTGAAAAAACAACTCTCCAAAGGCTACATTGTTATCTTTCTTGCTTTCAGGGAAGACACAACTACGGTCTAACGATTTCTTGTAATCTGGAGACTATTCAGATGCACAATGAATACATGCGAGCCGTTTCCCAAACACCAGACACTTTCAGAGGCTTTTATTTCCAAAGCAATTCCCACTTGTACTGCTGCTGATTTAGGCACAAGATAAGAAATCGCGCATAGCTGGTGCGCAGTGTCTCTAATCGGGATTATTTGATAATCAGGTCTTTTGAACAAATCCTATACATTGGCACAAAGATGTGTCTTCAAAGCAGCCTACAACTCTGTTCCAAAAAGCATTAACTTTCCCTCCCCCCACCTCCTGTCTTAGAAATTCAATACAGCTTGCATTTTATCAGCTCTTACTGTTCTTACACATCGTATTACAAACGTTGCTTGAAGAAATCTTTAAGATTTGCTTTCATTTCAGAGGCTGTCCATTTCCCGTGTGAAAGCGACAGCATTTTATTCTTCTAATAAATAGTATCGGTGTGAGGGAGAGGAACTTGTCTGCACAATTGAGAGAAAAGAGGAGGAATACTGCATCTTTTAAGTTGAAATGGTTCATCAGTGGAAGCGGCTGTAGTCGGGACTCTCATGATACAGGGTGAAGTTTTGCTTTTCACTAAACTTGTTGAAAAATGCGGAGGCATTAAAGAGGGTTCAGAGGACAACAAAGCAAGGCGCTTTAATAGGATGAACTAACATAAAAGGCTCAGCGACCAAAGCCTTTCCTCTCCGGAGGGACGAGAATGGGGAAACACAATACTCAGCCTAGCAGCTACGCTGTGGAAATGTGCTGGGGATACAGAAAGAGAACTTTTTTAAAGCTGCAGACAAAAAGCAGACTGCCTACAGAAAGCAGAACCGGTTAACACGTGTGAAATTGATCAATTCGTATTTACCTGAATTTTGATATTTGAAGACTCAGAGTACGTTAGTACTTTAGAATGTAATTAAGGGTATTACTGTGGGTTTTGGGTTTGGTTTTTTTTTTATTACTATTTTAAAGAAATGCGGCTTCTGTACTTGAACGTGAGAGCTTTCCTACGGCCCCGGCACGCCGTGGACAGGCCTCTACCCGCCGGGGGGGACGGGGCTCTCGGCGCCCCTCACCCGCCCACCCACCTCCAGGACACCTTCGGGAAGGGAGGGCCCTCAGCCGTCAGAGAGATGCGGAGTGGCTCAGAGTTGGTTATTCTGAGGCGAAAACCACCCTTCTCTTCCTCTCCGGGCCCTTTACGAGGCCGCTGAAATCGCTCCCGTTGCCCTCGCACCCAGCCCCTTCCTGCGTGCTGTTCCTTCGCTGCCCTGGGTTTTCCTGCCGGCGCGACCCGGCCCGGCTCGGCTCTCCCTGCGCCGCGTTCCCCTTCCTCTCCCCTTCCCTCCCACCGTGTTCTGTCTGACTTTGCTGCCGGGGCCGGCCGGCGGGCAGCAGCCGTCTCTGCAGCCGGGACGGGCGGATGGCAGCGCGGGTCCCGCACGGCCGGCAGCCCCGAGCGCGGCAGCGGGGCAGCAACAAAACAACCCAACAAAACCCAAGGAAGGAAAGAAAACCACCATCACAAGCAGAAAGGGCGAAATCTATCTCGGTAACGAGCACGCGAATAAAAAGCGCCTGCCATAACGGGAAAGTAAGTTTAAAGAGCGCTGCGGGTGCCAGGGCCCCGGCCTGTGGGCCGCCACAACCCCGCCCTTGGCCTCGCGGCTCTTCGCGCTTCACAGCCGCCCTCGCCTCGCAGCCCCCTCCTCGCCTCACGGGGTGCCACGGGGCTTCGCAGCCCTTGAGAGGTTAAAGTAAAACCAGCATCTCAGAAAACATGAAATACCGCTCAGCCTCCACGAACGCTGGGTTAATGGGTGTTAAGCCTTAAATTTAAAGGTGAGAATTTAAGCGCAGAAGCTGTAAAGTAGGCTAGGCCCCCACAGAGTCAGTGTTTCTGTGGGAAGCACTCACTCCTGTTTACTGCTGGTTGTTTCACAGGAGCACCAAGTCATCTGCATTAAGGCAGGTACAACCCTTAAAGGCCAGTGAGGGAACCGTTGGGTTCCCAGATGGGTGTGAGCTGGGAGAAGTTGAGGTCCTGTCACAGCTTCCTGTGGTCTGGCTGACCTGCTGCTCTGCGGGTGGAGCACGGTGTATCCCCTCTCCGGAACACCTTCGGCTCCACCTGACAGCTTCTCCCAGTAAGAACAGGGACTCTGGGTGAGCTCTTGGGACAGTGTGAAAGCAGCCAGAAGTTTTTGGATTTTTTCCGAAGTGCATTGCAAATCTTGAATGGCTTATGAAGGCATTTTTATTGAAATTTCTCTTTCTTTGTATTTATTTGCACTAGTTAAGTAGCACTGACTCTGTAGCTGGCTGTATGAGGCTGAGGGTCTGCCAGAGAGAACCCTCAAACCTGCCATGCTCTGGGTGTGCCTCAGCATGGGCACTGCCATGGCAGAGGTAAGCGCTGAGAGAGCTCCTGCCTGAGCTGCAGGAAAACCTGTGTCCCTGGGCTGTTAAGCAGGGAGAGCAGGTAGGGCTGAGGCCCAGCACTGAGGAGCTGGGTGAGGCAGGGAAGTGTCCCTTTATGTACAGGAGAAAGGGGAATCTTGTGTCTCACTGGATCTCTACCCTCACAGCATGGGGGTCTGTGATCTTTGCGTGGGAACGGTGAAGACCTGCCATAGTTGTGGTGTTTATGTGTGGGAACTTAAGTATGTGTGGCTGCAAGATACTTCCCCTGATGAAGTGCAGTGCGAATGTATGATGCTATGTGATGTTGAAGCCCAAAATAAAAATAGTCTTGGTAGCTGGAGTTTAATTGCAAAACCCGCAGAGCACAAGCACAAAAACTGTTGCATAGACCATAGGCAAAGTGCTTATTTCAGTTTTGCCTTTACTGTAATCCTCCAAACTTCCCTGAGTATTGTCTGTGATCCACATGTGGGCAAGCTTTTGGGAACAGGTTAGTAAAGACACAAGGCAAAGAATGGATTGGCAGCAGTCCTGCTTGACAGCTTGGGAATTATGATACAAATTAATGCTTGGTCAGGCAGAAGACCTAGCTTCTCACAGAGGTTATCATGCAGCCTTCACACCGGACTCTGTTGATCTTGTGTGCATTTGTGCAGACGTTTGCTGATAAAATAACAAGTGTTGATTTTTCTTACTGAAGTTTCCTTGGGACTTGTTCATTTCATCAAAGTGTTTATTTGCAGGGATAGTAGGGACTGCAACAAACAAATCTGCTCAGGTACACTGGAGAAAGTGTAAATATTCCTAGAGATCATGCTTTCATCCCATTTGACTGTATTCCTGTGTTAGTAAAGCTCTGAACACTTCAGAGCAAAGCAGAACAAATAGCAAAACATTTTTAGCCGTGCTTAAAGGCACTTTGATATGCGTCACTTGCAGCCTTTGCCTTGTGTGTGACCTCTACTCTCTTTCTGTTATGGAAAAATCAACCTAATAAAACTTCTTCTCTTCTAAATGAACGTCATTGTTATAATACAGTGAGTCAGAAAAGAAACAATATTAACCACGAAATAATGGCAGCCGAACCACCAGCATGAGTTGTCCCCCCATCCATCAATCAACTGCAATGCCTTAACTGTGTTTCCTTATTGTGATCATAATCTGGCAATAATTAAATGAAACTGAAAGTGGAGGAGTTCCCACAAATCAGAAATAGGAATTTCAGTATTATAATTGCATGTATGAGACTTTCTATGCAGAGCCAGGGAACTAAAAATAGCTTGTCACCTATGAGCATTCCCTGAGTACATCAAGCAGGCCCATGCCTGTCTGGGTTTTGGAGGTAGTACAATGATAGCTTTAACATGCTCAGAGATTTGATGAATGAATCCCATGACATTTTATGTCTGATACATATTTTGCATTTAATTTAAAAAGCTTGCAAAACCTGCAGATTCAGGTAGAACTGTAATCCCTACAGTTTGTTGTACTGTAGAAGTGTAAAGGATGTCACAATATGAACTCCTTACATGAAGGCAGTAACAAGTGTGTCAGGTTTGTGTTTTGTTCTGTCCCAGGGTAGCTGGCTGCTGAGCTGGCTTTGGTCAGTGACAGTGACCCTCTTTGTCACATAGCATGCTGGCTTGGAAATACTTTATTTAAATTGACAGCCCTCAAAGATTGGTGATACTCTGCTGTTACTTACACTAAGGTGGAGGTAGTGGAGGACTCGGACAAGCCCTGCAATTTAAATAAAGCTTTGGTCTAGCATAGGTGAGCATCAACATAATTCACAGGGAGCTCATGAGAAGATTTCCCATGTTGTCGGATGATACTTAGGGGTTCAGTCAAACTCACACAGGTTGTACATTACTGCTGTATCCATTACAAAGAAATGTCAGGCCTGTTTGACTAGTTGTGGTTGAGGTACAGGAGTTTCTGTCATGGATGATACATGGGAGGAGAATGTAAACACTGTCAGTCATTTGCCTTTGACTCTTCTTTCTGTGGAGTGTTTGCATTTGAGTTAAATGAGCATGACCTGGAGAGTGATTTAGGAAAAAAGCTTTGACTTGTGTCTGCTTTGATCTTAGCAGTCTTTAAAATGCTGCCACAGTTATCTTGTGAATTTATTAGAGTGCACAAAGGTGAAGTTTGTAAGAATAAATTAGATGAACAGCAGTAGGAGACCAGAAGAACAGGCTGCCCTTCTTGATTCCATTTGTAGCTACCTGTTTCTGGAGGTTTGTGTTTGATTTTAATTTACTTTACACATGGAAGGCATGTCAAGTGCAGACAAATCTCTGTGCTTTGACCTGGTCGTCTGGGTCTGAAAGCTGTATAGCTGGGTTACCACAAGACAGCCTAAGCTAAAGTACCACACTTTGTGTAGCTTATTAGTTTCAACAGTGCTATAGAGTCTGGACTTGATCTGTCTTGCATCCTGCCAGCCCTAGATACTCTTATTTATCTGCCCCCCGGCATGCAGATGTACCCAGAACTGTTTTGATTGCAGAGACATTACTACAGTTCCGTTGTGGTTGCTGTCTGTATTTCACAAGAGGGCTTTTAAGATGTAAAGTGCGTGGAAGCTGAAATTAGGAAGTTTACCGGTCCTCCCTGGAGAAGGATGTTGATTAATGTTTTTTCTCTACTTAAGGGTTTTGTTTTGTTGTTTTGTTTGGGTTTTTTTAAAGCAGGTCAGGCATCATTCCTCTTTACTCCTTGTTCAGTGGTCTGTCATAGGATCCTGGTAGTTGGTTTCTAGAGGGCACGTTTTTTCTTAGTCTTATTATTGTACAACAGGTACTTAGCAATGAGGCTATGAATGAAAAGCCTCGTAAAGCAGAAAACAGACTAAGAGCTGTACAGGGGCGATACTCAGTTAAATGCAGGACCTATGCTCACATCAAATTTGTCCCTGGCAAAAGGTGGTGGAAAATTCTATCAGAGTTGTTGGAAGTTTGGGCTACTTACACCAGACCTGCACCCGACCCTTGCAGTGGTCACAGCCTAGTATACAGAGGCTGGCTTTGGGTCAGACCTTTAACTCCTGCTACCGATAAAAGATTTGCTGTCAGCTTGTATCGGAGATCTGTTGGGACTGTGATAAGAAGTGAATGACTTGCACCTCTTAATTTTTCCTGTGCTGCTCCTTGTATTCTGGCTCAGCTGTTGCTGAGCATGAAAGGGAAATTCTGCAAAGCCGATCACGCCTATAAGTTTCAGAATGACATTGTAAGGGTTTAAAAAAAACCAACTTCAGCCCCACCCTGCCAGGCATGGTTGAATGTTTATTTGAGCAAACCCAGAAAGTCTGTATCAGCAGAAAATGAACTGTTTTGTTCACTCATTCCTGAGAATTCAGAATAGTGCAAAACGAGTGAATGACAGCTGTGTGAGAGTTTATTTCTCTCTGTGAAAAGGGATTAATGTCACAATCATAGAGGTATTTTCTGAAATGACATGTGCTCCAGCTAATTCATGGTATGGAACATGCACTGCAGCTGGTGTACTCTGAAAGTATTGGTACCTAACAATTAAGTTCTGAGTCTCTGCTCAGTTAACTTGGACAAAACCAGAAGAATGTGGGGATCAAGGGGCAGGAGGCTTCTGTGGAGCCAGAAGTTACAGGAGATCAGAAAAGAGACCTGCTTGGTTAGGACAAAAGCTCTAAGGTAAACTTCCCACTTTATCCACACAACTGGAGTGCACTTCTCTGCAGAACTACAGGATTTTTTTAATAGACGAATTATTGTATTTTACATGTGAAACCATGGGTTTTGTTAAGGTCTAGGTGATCACTGCTATATTTTTTTTTTAAAGTAAAAATTAAAAAAAAAAAAGGGGAGTCCAGAGTTCTACCAAGTCGTATCCTGCAGAAGACTACATGCTTAACCTGCTAGCAGATTAGGAGGTGAAGTTGAAGGTTTTCCTGTGGATCAAAGGCATCTGCACCCTCATTCTGTGCCAGATCAATTTTTTCTGTCTCAAGTCTTCAAACAACATGTGAATTATGGGAATACTCATTTAAATGCATTTTAGTTTAAATCTTTAATCTCCTAGAATGTGCTACCATCCTTGTTTGAAATTAAGATTTTGAAGAAGGTGAACCACTCCTGAGGCTGTTGAGTTTTTGCTCATTCTTAGACATAGGCCGTTCCTCGAACTTGGCAGTTATAACTATTTCACTGTTTTTGGAACCTGCCTCAATCCTTTCTTGTTTCTGCCAGGCATTGAGGAAGAAATGGTAGAAGTCCATGAAAAATGGACTTAAGGGTTTGCAGCATGACTGGACATAGGGAAACACTGCTCTGTGTTCCATTAGGGATCAGTCAACATGATCAACTTGTCTGTAAAGGTTTCAGAGAGTTTATTCAGTGAGCTCAGTTTATGGCAGCTTAGCAAGCAGACCTTTTCCTGTCTTGGTTGTTTTATGCCCTAAGATCAAATTTAAAACCCACAGTGTTCTGTGACTAGTGAGCTAATTTAAAACCACATTCCTCAGTGGTGAAGGGTGGTGCTCTCAGATCTCAGGTGTTTTGGTGGTAATGTCTCAAACGTGCTCCTTGCCACGGCAGCAGTGACAGGGAGGAGAGAAAGCTTAATTTTCATCCGGACATCAGAACGGTCCCGCAGCGCTTGGGCAGAGGCCCCGCTGCGCTGTTGGACCGGTCGGATGCTGGAGTCGAGGGAACCGTGCCCGAGCAGAATTGTTGCAGGAACCCTCCCAGTGCACCTTTCCAGCTCCCAGCTATATATGAGAGAGACGATGACGATCCCCCTTCTCTTTAAACAAACTTCCAGAGCTGTTACAAAGCAGTGGAAGTTCAGCCTGAGGACGTTCCCGGTCCGGGCTGCCGAGGGCTTCCCCGCCGACGGGACGCGACCGCCACCTCGCGGGTGTCCGCCTGGCTGGGAAGGCGCGGCACCGAGCACGGCTCCCACGGTCATAGCCGGGTACTGGCTTGAACTAGTTGGACACGGGAGTGTTAACTTCTCCTGATTCGTGTAATCGGGTACTATTAATGCTACGGGCAAGGAATTGCGTAGCGGGATGACTTGGTCTCGTGTGATATTTTGCTAAAGAAAGCACTGTGATACAACATCAAATGTGTACAGTGAAAGGATTTAAAATCGTTGCTAAGTGATAAAATGTCACTGTTTATAAGGGAAGAGTTCAGGCTTCTACTCTATTAAAAACAGAGCAAAATAGGCATTGCATTTCATAATGGATTAACTTTGATTAATTTAAATTAACCTAATCCTCAAATTAGTAAGGGTGTAGCAGGCTGATTAACTGACACACCTCCCCCCC
>VZTU01005382.1:2125-14743 GCA_013400835.1 Zapornia atra
CGTAGTGTGGCATCATACACTTCATATTTCAGGAACTACCAGTGTAATACAAACAGTTCTGACCTTAGTAAGTAGCAGGTATTGAGCCATTTAACTGCTTAACAGACTATTTATTTGACCATCATGTTTTACTTGTTGTCTAGTAAGATGGTGTCAGTTTTGTGCACACTGGATGAAATTTGGGAATGTAAAAATCTCTTAAACTACCTTAGATTCATGACTTTAAATATTTTTAATTTTTAGTTTAAAATACTTTTAACAACTGACAGCTTTGCAATTTGCAAGAATAAATCATCACACCATGAGGAAACAATAAAGGATTTTTTATGTTAAAAATAATTCCAATTATCATTCTTTTGAATTGCAGCAAGTACTCTACAGAAAATTTGTGAAAATAGAGGGAAAATATGCACGTTGAGGGATGTATTTTACATATCAGTATAGCAAGTAGATGTGTATACCATCACTGCATCATTCTCTTCAGCCGTATGTTTTTATGTCCCCATTCTGTCAGTCTGCAGTTTTAAACAAACAGTTCCAAATGCTACTGATATTTTTTCTTAAAAGACAGAATCTGTAACCCTTCCGAGATTATATTAATAGCTGCAGCAGTTTGCTGTACACAGTGTTTCAGCATTTTCTTTCTACACACATTTTAGGAACACTAAAGCTGTTAATCCTTAACCTTTCTTTTCTTACTAAAAGGCATTGTTAAATTAAATGATGCATTATTAATAAGCAGTGTTTAAAATGGGATCTAGCAAAGACAATCCTACATATAATCTGTTACAAAAAATAAACTACACTTAATTTCTCTGTCCACCTGCTCTGGTGTTATACTGCTTCCCTGTTTATTGTACACATTATTGATCATTTAGTTTGATTTTTGACTATTTGCTTCCTTATTCCTTTGCCTGTGTGTGCACATGGAAATACAGATCCTGCACTGTTGCAGTTGAAAGGCAGCATTAATTTTATTTCCCACTACTATTCTAAATGCCTGCCTAGTTAGGTTTCTTAATCTTCCCCTGGCTTTGGGTAAAAGGAGGGAAATCTTGAATGAGGTGAAAGCTGGTTATGCCAAAGGGAGCTGTTGCTTTTGCTTCTCATTGAAGCATCAACTTGTGAAGCATGCAAGGGTGCGTAACAATACCTTCCTAGACCAACATTATGCCTTAGGTCACGTTTAACTGGAGACACGTCCATTATGTCTCATGGCAGTTAATATACCTATTTCTTCCCTCTGACTTCGGTAGAGAGGGACTTCAATATGTACATAGAGCAAATTCTCCTGTCTGCATGTGCAGGTTCTTTGATTCTTGCTGATTTTATTAATGTTCCTGAGTGGAGGAGATGGCGCTAATGGCTGGATGAGATCCATAGCTGTGTTTTCAAGTTAGAATGTCCCAATTTCTGAGATCAAAAATTTCAACTGTAAGATAAATGCAGTTTTAAGTATCAAAGACTAAACAAAAGACCTGACCATTTATTTTTACAACTATTTTTATTTCATAAAGAAAGCTAGTAGATATCTTTGGTTTTCAATGCATATATTAAAAGACAATCAAGAAAACTTATTATATGCTAAGATACTTTTCCAGTCTCCTAAGTTTGGGTGGGGGGTTATTTTGAGGAAGGAAACCATTGTAAACTTTCCCTGTTCTCGTAGCATTGCTTGGGTCATTTTTAGGTATGCTGGAACATTATGGTGACAAGCCAAAGGGATCTTTGTCCATTTTATATTCTAGTTTGGATAGAAGTGCTTTATTATCATACCAGTACTTTAGCAGTCATGAGAACATTTCATGTGTGTAAATCTAAGATGTTTTGTCTTCTGCATCTACTTGCTTCTCTTTAAGTTACTGAAGCACTGGCATGCATAACTATTTTTTAGCTTTCTTTCAAAAGAGGAATGCCATCTCTCTAGTGAGATTGTAACCAAATGGAAGCTATTTGGAACAACAGCAATTTATGCAGCCTCACAGGAATTGTAAGATCTTGTAAAATGACTGGCTTCATATGAGTGGCGTGTGCAGTAAGGTGGTAAGTATTATCTGCTGACATTTGGTGTACAAGTTTATGCATTGTGTACTTCTGTGTATTTTGTAGATGGATCTGGGCAAATAAAGAAGTTGCTCAATGCTGCCTTTTTTTCTGGATTACACAGTTCCCAACAGCTACCAGCTTTACACCTGAGATGGGCAAGCACTGTCAGTTTTGA
Organism: Zapornia atra; assembly: GCA_013400835.1. Classification (NCBI taxonomy): domain Eukaryota; kingdom Metazoa; phylum Chordata; class Aves; order Gruiformes; family Rallidae; genus Zapornia; species Zapornia atra. The sequence continues at coordinate 4,347 of VZTU01005382.1, forward strand.
AAAGACTGTTTGCCTAGACATTAACCTACATGTTCGGGTCTGATTTTCAAAAACATATATTATAGTTTGAAACTTAGTCACGATTTCACATAAACAAGAGATCCATGATGTTTTTAAATAAAGTCAGTTTATCTTGTAAATAAAGCACATGGACACTTTTGTGGTGATACTGAGGAAAAGCATTTAAAAAAATTTAGAAAAAAAAAGAAAAAACCCCACACCCAAACATAAAAACATTGTAAAGCTTTTGTACTTTTTTTTGGAAAGAATACAACATATGCTTGGACAGCTTTCAGATAACTGTCCATGTGTGTGGAGGCTTTGAAAAAATACCAAAGAAAATTACATAGCTAAAATATGATTAAAACATTTCTCTTTTTAGTGTTTAAATTTTCAGTGGAAGTCTAAAAAGTATTGCTATACTCCTTGACTCTTTCCTCTAACATATAGCTCTGAAATCACATTATACAGATTACCTTTCAGTAACATTTATAAATAGATCAGTGCTTGATGATGTGGTGATTCAGCCTTACCTTATTTTCAGGCCTGTAGCTGGAGGTAATTGATAATATAAGTATGCAGAGCTGCAACGAGTCTGTCACTCCACTGCTAGTCCTCACATGCAGCACCCCACTGCTGGTGCTCCGGGGAAGGGCAGAATGGGTACATATCTTGTCTGCTGTGCTCCAATCTGAAAAACTGGAGAGGAGTTGCTGGTGAGAACAGCATGAGTGGCTCAATACCGGGGGATGTTTGAAGGCGCTCTGAATCTATTGCTGCATTCTGGGCCCTCGCTTAGTTGTCTAGTGATGAGTCTGATTTGAAGGCGTTACATTTCAAAATAGGTTACTAAATAGCTCAACGTTTTGGGGAAGCTTTTAGGAATTTGTCTCTATACTAATGTTTCTATTTTAGTTAACTTCCTAGTGTTCAGGATGATACATTTCTGCCTCCTGATTTCTACAGAAGTCTTTTCACATGTTTGTGTAATGTCTAGTGACAGTCATGGATATTATCCATAAGTGAAGACAGGAGAACAGACTACTGCATTTGTGTTAGTTTGGAAATACTACTTCTCACCATCACATCATGGACTCTGAAGCTGAACAGGAATTTTCTGTTTTGCCTGGAAGGTGTTGATTCATTTGAAACAAAAGCACATTTTGCATACCTACAGCCATTCATTCTTGTAACACAGAATTGTAGAGCAAAGTAAGGGACGGTATCATACTACATTCTCTTACCCCACCAAACTTATAGTAGACTAAGGGCTAATGGGTTTGCTGAGATTTGGATCTTCCTATACAAGAGCCTGCTTGTACTATTTTCATTACCTATTCTAAGTATGAATTTAAGCTCTTAAACTTCAGTTTCCTGGGTACTCTAAATAAAATTATCTCAGCTTTGAGAACGTGGGTGGTCATTCTCTTGAACTGCTTTTGGCTAAAACCTTAAAAGCAGCAGCTTGGCTTTAATGTAACATCTCAAATGTTTGCATTAGGCAGGAAAAGTATTTCCCTTTCTGTCTCATTGTGAGTGTTTCTGCATTACATGTAGCAGCATTTTGTTCTTGATGTCCAGCTGTTGTTTGAAAGAGGAAACTCTTGTATTCAGTAATTTGACATTTTTTTTAAAGTAAATTACATCATCGTTGCAGCTCTAATCTCTTCTATCTCTGTCAATTCCTTTGAATAAATGACAAATTATTTTCTTTTCTACTAAGGCATAGTTAGTACTTCTATTTTCTACTTCTATATTTTCTTTTGGAATCTCTTGGTGCAATGATTAAAGGTTTTTGATGAAACTGACTGCCAAATACATTCTACAAACAAGTCTAATGCACTCCAACCAATTGCTGGGTGTGCAGCCCCCGGGACAGACCTTCAGCTTGTCCAAAGTAAAAGTCTCAAAACATGTAAATTGACTATTAGGACCTCAGTATTAATTCCTCTGCTCTGCACTTTTGCTTTACTTTTGTTTTACTACCTTCCACTTAGGGTGTAGGTATAGACAGGCATTGGGTATGTTGCATTATCTTCTGTTTTTTTCATTTTTGGAAGCTGATCATATCTTTGATGAACTTTTTTTCTCTTTTCAAGTGCTCTGCTGCACAGGCAATAGGTCATTTACAGCACAGTACTGTCTGTCAGTGAGTAATACTTGGCTAGAATAATAGTGGATTTTATATGCATTTTTCTGTACATGGCATAACATACATAAGTGATTAAAAGGACTCTTGAAGGCCAGTGTCATTTAAAAATCCATAAAAAACCCTAGGAAACAACAAATTCCAGCACTGATTTTTCACTTTGAGATGATGCTGAGACATTAGGTTCCTCCACTTCATTAACTGTCGTGATACTCCAGTAAACTGTTTGTCTCTTCTAAGTTCTGATTTGTTTTTATATTATTTAATTCTGAAATCTCCGATTTTTTCCCCTTGCAGAAATGTATTATAAGCATACTCTAAAGAATCATGTGCCATAAACCCAAGCGTCATTCAATGCCTTTGATGCCAGAGAAGAATTTACTTTCAATTGTAGAGTATTGGACCATATTACATTTATTTATCACATTTTAAATTTATGGTTCACAGTTACTGCTTATGTTACAATCCTTGGGTATCTACGCTTATCACCCAGAAGCCTATGACAAATTACATTGCAGTTATTCCATAGAAATATGTTTTACAGTGAGGTAGCTCAGAATTCCCATTTCCAGTCTAAAAGCACTGGAATATTTTGTGGAAATGATTTTGCCTTAAATATTTTCTTACAAAACACACTGTAATCACTAACAGAGACTGATAGGAAAAGTGGTGGTGTAGAATGAGCCTCTTTTAAAAAGTGGTTTGAAATGTATGTATGATGTGAATTTGGGCCTTCTTGGTGGCTATATTTTTTTATCTTGGTTCATTTGAGTCCAGAACTTCAGTTGATATTACAGACTCACTTTCTTAGGTTCAATATATGGACATATGGAGAGATGTCCTCCCAGCACATCTGTGTAGATAAGACTGGAAAAAAGAGAGAAAAATATTAAATCTCTTTCTGATATGAAATGAACCTCAAAGCTTGCATTCTTAATGGACATTTATACATAAAACCTTGAGGGAAGAGTACATCACAGTATTGAACCTGTGGAAAGATGATATATTTATGGGTGTCTAAATCTGATTATGGTTATTCCACAGTTCTGGAGATCTTGATACTGTACTCATTGATTACACAGATTTCCCATCAAATATGTTGTTTCTGTCCTTGAAATAAAAATTCTGTGTATTCTATATGGAATGAAGTAAAAACTTTGAGATAATACTAACAAGTTAGTATTTAAAAAAAATAAATTCTAACAACCTATAATATGCCTATGAAGTGTTTCTTAGCATCCCATACTGTACCATCCAAACCCTGAAAATTCAAAGCACACGTTATGAGTTAAACTATCTGTTAATACATCCAAGGAGTGAAATTCTTTCTTAATTGAAAAATGTAAGAAAAATCTACTGACACCAGTGAAGGAAGTATTACTGAGTCCTTCTCAAATTTCTGTGATTTTCCGATTTACTTTCAGTTTAGGAATGATTTATTCTAGTCATTTCAGTCCAACCATCAACATAAAACAAGTGTGAGACTTCATTCTAAACAAAGAACTGTCTGCCTTCCTTATTTCTACAAACCCGTAATTGTTATTTCTCTCTTTCAAGTAAAAATCTCCCCAGCCTCTTTCTAAACCATCTTCCTCTAAGTTCCTATAAATTTACTGTACATACACATGCATAGCAATATTTTAAAAACAGGTTTTCTATTTCCACAGTATTTGCAGTTCAGCCTATAACAATAAAGCATGATGCAAGGAAAATGGAAGAGTACATAAATGAAGATAAAATGAAGTAGTTCACTTGTAAACAAACAATTCTGATGGGTCTATTAATTTTTTTTTAATTTGAGGTTTTCTTATTTCATTAATGGAAGTGTAGTATTTATAAAAATCAATACAAAAAAGGAATGCTATAATACATTAAAGCACACTTTTTTGTTATTGGAAAAAAGTAATTTCAAAAATAATGGTATCAGTCTGCTCGCAGCTAATCCACGCTACCATCAGTCATAAAGTTCTGCCCATTCGTATACTTGTAAATGTGTTTTCAGGTTAATGAGCTACACGGTAATGGCAGTGCTGCTTCTTAAGCCTTCATTTTGTTTATGGATGTTTCAGACTAAACCTTCTGGAAATAATAATAACAATAATAATAAATAAGCTAGGTTTCAGTTAAATTTCTGGTTTATTCTGTATCTATCCGAAACAGTCAAATCTTTGAAAATTGAAGGTTTAATATGTGAGGAAAAAAGCCAGTATAACTGAAGGGTTAGTGACCTTTGTTTTCAGGTCAGCCACTGTTTGCTTCTGTCTCTGAGTTCAGTAGCACTAACAGAAAGGAGAAAAAACCTCAGACTACCTTTGTGGCATGGGGCTTGAAAAACAAAGCCCTGCTACGTTGATGGAGCCTTTAGGCCATAAACCATGGGGAAACTAAACAAAGGTGCAACCTTGTAATAAACGAAGTTGCAGGCCTCCTGCTGAGTTAGACTCCAGAAGAAGCCTCTTCTTTTGTTAAGGTATGCCTGCTGTCTGGAGAGGTTTTAGAAGTTCTATTAGCATGATAAGATAAAGTTGCTGGCGTGACAGTACATCGCTGACCAATCAGATGCAGCCCCGCGAGCAGTGTATGTAGGAAAGGACCAATCTGTTTAAAGCATGCAGTCTTCTGAGCATATTTAAAGGAATGATTTTATACAATAACTCGACTTTTGCTTGTATCAAGCTGTGTCCCGTCTCTCTGTCGCGGCATACCTTAGCTCTTCAGGCTTCATAATACACTCATCCTCCTCGTTGGCCGTTCCAGGTAACTGCCACCTTCTGCCATTTTGTTTGCAGAAATGGATCTAGAATGTCTGTAAGAAGCTGCTTAACTTTTGTGGTTTTTTCAGATTTAGTTTTTGGAAAGACTTTAGGATTTAGCTAGGACACTTGATGCATACAGTCTAAATTTAGGATATTTGCTTACTACCATGCAAATGTCATGGATAACACTGACAGAAATTATCGTATTCATTAGTATATCAAAACCACTGACCTTTAAACGCAAAATACTGTCCTAGTTCTTTTAACTTATTAGCCAGTTTTCAAATTTGAAAAGCACTGTTCAATATGATGTCTACTTTCACTCTCATTCATTTATTGGTATTTGTTCAGAATTGCTTGTAAACTAATGCTGTTATTTCTCAAATATTTTTTATATCAATAGTTTGCCTGCATCTTAAGTCTCTTTCCTGGATCTATTTCATGTTCATTTGGTTTTATAGGCATTCCTCTCAAGATCTCATTAAATCCTCTTTGGTGTTTTCCTTGGCATTTGCGGGTGTCTGTTTTACAACTAATTCCTCTCAAGCTTTCCTGTTTTAAAAACAAAACAAACAAAAACATATGGGTGAGAGTATCCGAAGTACACAGGTGATATATCAAATCAAGCCCCCTCAATTACTTTTATTCTAAGACTAAAAATAAATAATGATACTGAAAGGTACTTTTTGAAGAGAATGAAGGGTACGTGACTGAAAAAGGCTAGAAGGTTAAGTGGATTTGCTGCAGGAGAATAAATTAATGTCTGTGGGGTAGGTACTGACTTTTCAAGGAAATTTTAGAAGCATTTTTGGAAACTATGAAATCTTCCTTTTCTCCTTCTTGAAACATTATTTTCATGTGACATTTTCACTATAATATGTATTTCATATATAGTGAAAAGAGAAGAAATTACTTACTTCTTACTATGCAATGTATTCAGGAGGGGCACTGGAAAAGTTTTAGAACTTAATTTTGTTACTATTTAAAGTAGTAACAGTTCAGGGAGTATAACAGCTAAACAGCTAAAGCAGTACTACCCAAACTAGTAAAGATATTTGGAGTATTTGGAGAGGAGACTAATTTTACTGTTTGAAACCAAATTGGTTTCAACACTTACCATTTTTCAGAGGGATTTTATTGGCTCAAGATCTAGTATCCCCTTTCTTCATTTAGTATTTAACAAGTAGATTTAATAACGTCCAATATCACGTGGAACCAAAGCAAAAAACTGTAAAAATCATAATGAAGGACATTGCCTATACAATAGTACATGGGAAACGGAATCCTTACTTTTCCAGTCTTTTGTTGTTGGCTAATATGTTTTATTTGGACTGAGCTCAAACTGTGAAATCTTTTAAGAAATGTGTGTTTTAGAAATGGATTTCAAGTGGTTTTCTAATGTTCCTATGCATTTGAAAGGAATTAGAATAGCAACTAAATGGAAATTGCCTCTATTTTCTAGTTTTTCTCAAGTCTTTCTAGTAATTGCTATAGATTTCAACAATACAGTCAGAAATTTTATCAAACGTTGGTCTTTAAAGGAATAGAGAGATAAGTTACTCAGAAGTAAAATGGAAAAACAATGCCGTACCCTAATGAATTTTTCATGACTGATTTTTGACTTTTATGAATTATCTAATTAAATCTTCTATATTGTCTCTCTCTGTGTTGTATTAACATAACGCATATATTTGAGTTGTGGGAGGATTTATTATTTTGTTCTTCAAATTGAAATAAAACCTATATAGACACATGGGACTCCAACGTTTTAGCGCATTACAACCTGTAATATATAGAAGCTGTGGAATAAACAAATTTTAGCTAAAAGTTCTGTAGGATTACAATTGAATATAGAATAAGTTAGGTTGAAAAGATATTTAAGGTCATCAAGTCTACTGTTAACCTAACGCTGCCAAGTCCACCACCAAGCCATATACCTAAGTGCCACATCTACATGTATTTCAAATGCCTCCAAGGGATGGTGATTCAACTGCTTACCCAGGCAGCCTGTTCCAGTGCTTGAAAATAATTTCAGCAAAGAAATTTTTCTTAATCTCTAATCAAAAACTTCCCCGTCACAGCTTCAGACCATTTCCTCTTGTCCTGTCACTTGTTACTTGAGTAGATACAGAACATTTTGAAATGTAGAAATACAGATTTGCTAATGTCTGAAACCCTCCAACTGATATTTCTAATAGCTTCTCTGGAAATGAGATATATATAGCTTTATTTAGTTTTTCAAAGGGACTTCTATCAAAACTGCAATTTTATGTGGAAAATTTGTGCTTTTTTCTGGTGCTTTTCAGTGGAAAAACTTAGTGCAAAAGCTTCATTGGTTTGAGAATATTATTTATCATCAAAGCCTCTTTTTGATGGATACAAAAATGTACCATGGAAAGCAGATATGCATTTTTAAGGGAGTAATTAATCACGCCCTGTCTCACCTTTGTTCTCTTACTGGTTCCCTTCAAATAGCTGTCTGGTCCCTAACCTCCACCTCAGTTGACTGAAAAATTGTCCTGTTCAACACTGTTATCAATGAGCTTTCTCTCCCTAGATGCTATCCATATATCTATCTTTTTAAACATCTATCTTCTTTGTTTCTCTCTGTCTGTCTTCTTGTCTGATTGCTTTTATGAATATTCTTGGTGGTTCTAGACGTTTTTGTCTGTCATCAGACAAGACTAGATTTGAAATATTTAAATACTGCAAAATGCTTTTGGTGTAACAGACAAACTCTATTACCATCTTTAAAGGCTAATGATGAAAAATTATATTCAGCTCTGCTAAATCCACAAAAAATTCTGGAAAGCTGTGTCCTAGGTTAATCTGTGTCAAGAGATGAAAGCTGAAAGACATCATCTTACAGGAGGTCTTGCACATTTTCTATAGGAAATTTATATATTCTATGGAGGTATTTTGGAGGTTGGAATGAGAGTGGAAGTAGGCATAAAAATAAAACATTTTAGTAGTTCCCAGTATATTGCTCTAGTCACTATTTGCTTTATCTATGAGCCTATCAGACCCAAGTGCATACTCACTCTTACCTGTGACAAACTGGCAAGTGGGATATAAAAATGAAATATTTTTTCCCTTAGCTAGTGGCTAAGGAACCATTGATCTTCCCTAAACTAACATTAATCTTAGAAAGGCAGCCTTGTAGGTCTTTCATGGGGGTTGAAGGCAGTAAGTTGAAAAACAACCAAAAAAAGTCTTTTTGTCCATATTCCTTATTGTTGGGAATATTTTATAACACTGTCATTGTCAGTAGATTACAACTTTTACTTCATTAAAGTTTCATGCTTGAAGCATAACTGTACACTCTTTTAAATAATTAGCTTAGTAGTGTACAATGTAATTGATTAAAAAACTAGACTTCTTTTGCTGCCTGTATCATTAATAGAAACATTCTGGTGATAAACTTCTAGAAAATCCTCTGAAATATTCAATACAACAATCTCTAGTGAGAAATTTCAAAATAATGACAAACAATATGTTTTCTTAGCAGATCAGATAATTTAAAAGAGCACAAATGTGTATGGAAGCAATTATTTTTTAGCTTTCTGAAATCAAAGTAGCATGGCTTGGGAGTATGATATACAGATATTTTGGGCAGTACATTGGATATTTTGATTGCGATGTCAATCTAAATTCCTCCTGCATTCCAAGCCTTAGTTCTGCATAATTTTACATAACCTGGATTGGTAAAAATGTATTTGGATTTCAGTTAGGACACAATCTCTGTACCTGGGCCCTTTGCCTAAAAGAGATATTAGGAAGTTCGTAATGTTTTAAAATTTATAAAATTAATTTGTACATTGTATTATATTGAATTATCAATAGTAAATACACAGGCTTTGCTTTTAGCACAAAATAGCAGCAGAACTTTACAGAAGCAAATGCAATATTTTTGTATGCTCTTGCCTTTACCATAAAAACAAGCTCCCTTCTTCCAGACCCCCAGATCTGTTACATGGGCATAAACACACTGAAAAGTGTGTTTACTTTCTCTCCCGATTAGTACCATGGTGTGGTGAGAAACCTCTTGTTCATGAGTAACATGAGAACAGTCTCTAAACTCTCATGTCCAACCCACAGGCTATTGTCATTGTCCCAAAAGGTAAAATTCTCCTGAGTAACCTCTGGACATGCTAGCTATGTGCCAAAAGAGTGGAAAATGCCTAAGAATGAGTAAAACCACATTTGACTATTCATGCCTGTTTTTGGCAATGTGTCCATTTGATTGTAGATTTACCTCCATTACTAAAGTCTGCTGTTGATTCGAAAATTTCATTCCTGTGAGGTAAAAACCATCACCAGCTGTGAAGACTGAGCTATCTTTGTGGTTTTAAGTATAGCTTAAGAAAGTAATTTGGTTTCCTTTGTATGGTAGGTCCTCAGCCAGAGAAAGAGTGTGTCACAACTTGAAGCTGAACTGCTTTGAGTTTCTGTGATGGATCATTAAATGGGGGCCAAAACCTGAACTGTTCCAGAGGTCAGTTTTGCAAATGGAAACAGTTTTCAGAAAAGTTAAAGTTCACCAATTTACTACATCTTAAAGAGGGAGAAAGCAGACATAGGATGCCATCTTTGAGTGACAAATAAAGTTTAACTTCAAGATTGGCAAATGATGAGTGGTACTGGGGTTTTTTTTGCTGAATCCAGTACCTCGGGAAGAATATCTATGAACTATATGTAATTTTTTTTTCAAATTTGAATGTTCCATTTTCCTTATCTTTCAGGGTGATTAAATTGTACACCACAATGAGTTTGAATAATGAGTTTAAATAATTGACTGTTTGCATGATTATACATCAATTTATTTCTGAAATGATTTCTATAGCTTATGTTGTAAGGTATCAAATCATGTAATCCTAATTATGGATGTAGTATATTGGGACATATAGTAGTAGTATGACTAGATAAAGAAAAGTTTATACTTACAGCATGCTTATTCAGTGATGTATAGAGGCTCCGATAACTCTGGAACTGTATGTATTAATAGTTCCCGTTGTTCATATATGAACTAAATATTTTTATGCCAGAGGCGTTAAATTCTATTGACTTACTAAGTCAGGAGCATTATTTCAGAGTTGATAGTATTTTCTTTTAGTTATGAAGTATATATAATTTGAACCCTGACCTCTGCAGAGAAAAGTTGTGATCAGTCATGTGTGGCTAAACAATATACTTGGTACTAAAACTTAAAGGAACAAGACATTTATGACAGTGTGTTTTCACATATTTCATTTATTCTGATCACAAGTGGTGTTCCCCAGGGCTCAGTCCTGAATCCAGTCTTGTTCCATATCTTCATCAATGACCTGGTTAAAGGGATTGAATGTTCCCTCAACAAATTTGCTTCCTAAGCTGGAAGGAAGTGTCAATCTGGACAGGCTGGATCGATGAGCTGAGACTGACAGGATGAGGTTCAACAAGGCCAAGCAGAGAGTCCTGCACTTGAGNGAGAGTCCTGCACTTGAGATGTAACA
>VZTU01005383.1:0-42523 GCA_013400835.1 Zapornia atra
CCCCTATGATTCTGTGATTTCTCCAGATTTTTTCCCTCATACTCCCCTCCCCCTTTATAAGGCCTCTCTAGTTATGAGGGTCTAACCTATATACGGACTGATTACTTTTTTTAAAGATAATTATGCAGGATGTATTTTTGCTGCTTTCACTTACATTCTGAGTGAAGTAGAAACTCTTCTTTGGTCATCCTATGTCTTACCAGTTTTTTGCCATTTAATGAAATTCAGATGACTTCGGTGCTGTTTGCCAGGTCCCTGTTTTGTTTCTGAAACTTGGCAACTGGCTCTTCTGGGTGCTATTTGAGTTGTTTTACTTAGTAGTGCTCATAATCATGATCTGTTTTTTAAAATACTGCTGCTCTGAAGATGCTGCTTGATTTAAATATTTAAAAAGAACTTTACCTCTGTGCGATGAAGAAAAGCAGATGACAGATGCCTTTTTGTAGGTTGGTTCAGATTTCTGTTTCTTGTACAGTTGTGTGGTTGCATTGTTTGCACACTGACTGCCTCAGTGGTTCCATTAGGAGGGTGAGGAGAAAGTCACGTTTTCCTAACTTGTTTTATAAACTTTCAACCAAATTGTCCAAATGAAGTGTTCTTTTAAAGAGAGGCAGGTCCTGAGTTCTCTTAAAAGCTGAGAAGTTACTACCTGTCATGTAGTTTCTATGCCAGTTCTTCAGTGCTGTGATGCTTTACTGCTTGTTCTGAAGCATCTGAATGGATTAAAGCTAAAGGAAAGAAGGTTTAAGTTAGATATTAGGGGGAAGTTCTTTACAGAGAGAGTGGTGAGGTGCTGGAACAGGCTGCCCAGAGAGGTGGTGGATGACCCATCCCTGGATGTGTTCAAGGCCACGTTGGCTGGGGCCCTGGGCCTGGAAGTTTGTGGCTCTGCGTGTGGCAGGACGGTTGGAACTCTCTGATCCTTGGGGTCCCTTCCAACCCAGACCATTCTATGATTCTATGAACGTTTGCTACAGAAGCTGTAAGAATGGCAGGCTGGAAATGGGCTGAAGGAAATGACACGAGTGACAAGTACAGTGCTGCTTCTACCCTAATCAATAAATAAACTCCAAGGGAAGACTTTTGGAATGTGGTTAAGACATCAGAGCTTGGTTTTGGTTTGAATTGGTATGTTTGAGTTAATTCTTGTTTCTGTTTGAAATAATATTTGAGAAGTAGTGAAACTCTGGTTTTAGCCTGGAATTTGTGATTTGCTTGACTTGAGCAGGGGAAAAACCAGTGTCCTTTGTGTGAATTAAGCTTTGCTGGCTCTGAAAGCATTTGTTTGTGTTGTGAGTAGCTAGATTTTTAGGATTTGAACATTGAGCACTGCTGCTTCTTTTATTCCAGGCACAGAGAACTTGCACTTGGTATTTTCATATTCTGTCTGGGTGCTAAGAGATTTTCCTGAAGATGGGCTGAAGGTAGGTGTGGTTGAATCAGGCACCTTACTGTTGAGACTTTTAGTGGTGTGTATGGAATTGGGAGAATTCAATGTAAGATGCCATGTGCTAATGCTAAATTCAGTTAAATTATATAATTTATATTTTTTTAATGTTCAGTACTGTGGTAAGATGAGCAGTAGATAGAGCAGGGACAGCCTTTGATCTTCCCTTACACTTTTCCATTCTTGGAATATCTTATCTTGTAATAAGCAGCTAGGAACAATCTTTAATGTCATTGATGTTGTGCTTTCTGCATAAGAGCCTGATTGAGTATTTAAATGTCAAGTGTTAATTTGCCTTGTCCTTTGATCCAGAGTTGGGAGTCCCCTGTATTAGGGAGGTGTTGGACACTGTAAACAAGGAGTGTTAGCAAAGGCAGAAGTGAGGATGTATGATAGAAGCTATCTTTCACACGAAAGGGTTGTGTACCTGAATAAGCTGCTCAGATCTTTTCATACCACTCGTGCTCTCTCTTTGGATGTGTGTGATGATTTATTTGGCTTCAGTGCCTCAGAGAAAATACACTGTGGCACCTAAAAAAGTAAGTCACCTTTCTGTAAATTTTGTTCAACAGATATTTACAGAAGACCTCCCTGAAGTGGAAGCTCTGCCACGACATAAAGTGCTTAGCTTCTTGATAGAAAACTTTAAAAGCTTGAGTATTCCTTATCTGGTAAGAGCTCAATCTCTGCTAGTGCATTACATTCAGTACATGTTAGATGTAAGGCTTCAGTTCTCCAGGCCCTGGAGCCTGTTTCAGAGAATGACAGCTTTTACAGAAGTTGTGTAGAGCTTAAAGTTATACTATGTGGAATCCTGAAGCCAAGCTTGGTAAAGGCAAGGATGCACCTGTTGCTTATAGCAAATTATTTTCCAGAAGAAGTGTCTGTTTATAACTGAACCTGAACATGTATTTCCAGGAACACATCATTCATGTCTGGGAAGAAACTGGTGCAGACTTTCACAACTGTCTGATCCAGCTGTACTGTGAGAAAGTGCAGGGCTTAATGAAAGAGTATCTCCACTCTTTTCCTGCAGGTAAGTTTAGCCTTTTCTGGTGGGAAGACTAGGGGCATGGAACAGCACAGGGAAGCCTTCATGGTGTATTGCTGTAAGCCTTCCCTGTTCACATCCAGAAGAAGGTATCCCAAGTGATAAAGGAACTGGAGCAACAAGAGTTGTGGGTTTGTAGGGAAGGCTAGTTTATTGTCTCCCTAGAGATCTTAAGTGACGCTTTTTCAACAATAAGTGGAAGGGCACGTGTGTTGTAGGAAGCTGAAGTAATTTGGCAGGTGCATCAGAATGCCAGCCTGTGCAACAGTTGCATCAGCATTTGGTTCCTCCTCATAATTTGTTTGTGTAGTGTCTTCTGTGTACTAGTGTAGTGAAATAGTTGCAACACTATATCTTATGTTGGTTTCTTCCATGTAGATAAAACTCCAGTGCCTGCTGGGGAGGAAGGAGGAGACTTGGGGGATTACCGGAAAAAGCTTCTGCTTTTTCTGGAGAAGTCTCGCTGGTATGAACCTAGCCGACTAATTAGTGACTTCCCCTTTGATGGTGAGTTCAGTTTCCATAGGTTAATTCAACCCTAGCTTTACCATATTGTACAGGAAAAGTTCCACACTTACTGTAGAATCACGGTAACTAGAAACAGAGAAGATGACTGTTCAATACTTCTAAGTCACTGGTGTGTATGCTAGCTCTGGTTTTGCTGCTGCAGTTGGGTTTACCATTCTCTGCAAGGTTCTTTTGCCCTAAGACCTTGTGGTGTCTCACATCACTTTAATATTTAGCCTAACTTTTTGATGCTGAATTGCTCAAGTTCTGAAGCTGGTTGTTCCTTAAGTTTACTTAAAAGTTAATAAAATGTTTTTGAGACTAGTGTACAGTAGACTTCCAGTCTCCATGTAACCTTAACCTGTCCTCAGACCACAGTTTATAGTTCTTTCTGTTAGTCTGGTCACAAATGGAGCTTATGTTGTCATTTGTGTAGCTATTGACTAATCCTTCATGCTATCACTAGGTCTCCTGGAAGAACGTGCTCTGCTCTTGGGTCGTATGGGGAAGCATGAGCAAGCTTTGTTTATTTATGTTCATATTTTGAAGGACACCAACATGGCTGAGAAGTAAGGGTTTCTTTTTTCTTTATTTTGCAAGGCAGCCTGTTCACTGCCCTGTGGGTAGGATGTGTAGTGAAATGTTGCTGTATGTGGAGCATGGATTCTGTTATGCCTTCAAGTTCTTCCGGTTTTCTATGTTATCTTGACTTTAGGGCTCTTCCAGGTATCTGTTCATTAGATGATGATGCTGTCCCTTTTGAGATTTACCTTTTTGTGCTCTCTGTCACTAAAAAATTAGAACAATGTCACCAGTGAGTTCATTGTTTCCACCAGTCCTTTGCTAGTGAACTTCTGAATGTTGTTTGGCTTCCTCTCTCTTTTTGGAGAGACATTGACTAGCCCCAGTCTTTCAGTTAGCAGAATCCTCTATAGTAAAGGTAAGGCATTTTTCTAGATGTATCACATCGTGGAATCTTCTGAGTGAAACCCAAGTACTTGGGTGAAAATGGAATGAACTGATACTGTCAGGTGTATCTGAACATTTGAGCCTGATCAACGCAGCTCCTTTTAAAGCTAGTTTCAGCAAGTGCCTGTTAGAGGATGTTCAACGCCAGTATGCAACATATGCTAATGAACACCTTCTGTTTGTGATTCGGGTGCAGTAATTGCATACATCTGCATATGTATTTTTTGCTATGATGTGTTCATTGGAGACTTCTTTTTTTCCTACCCTTTTTGCACAGCTGAATTAAACTTCAGTGTGAGAGCATTTTCAGTTGCTGGAAAGTAGGAGGTTTGTGCAAACCCTCCCTCTTGCCAGTATTGTAACAGGTGTAATTTGGTAGTGCAACATAAATCAATCTGAACCACGTGTATGGTCACCTAACTTGGATGGCTTCAGTAATCAACGCGTGGTAGTTTCTGCAGACTAGTTCTCTGGGTTTCAAAACTGTCCGTGCATCTCACTTGATTCCTCTTTGTTCTAGCTACTGCCATAAACATTATGACAGAAACAAAGATGGCAACAAAGATGTAAGTAGCTGCTTCTTTGCAGTTTACCTTTTGAGTAAGGATGTATTAGCCTCTTCAGACCATGTTAGGTCCTTCAAAGTTTTTGCACTGTATAGATGATTTCAGAGTTTGTGTAGGTGGACAGGAACCTGCGTATAGGATCTTGAAATTTTATTTGTTGCAGATGTTAGCATGTCACTGGAGTTGAGCATACATTATATATTCTGTAGCTAAAGTTCTGATGGAATTCAGAAGAGACAATACAGTGTGTGTATTCCATGTACACCTACAGAAAAATTATTGGTAAAAAGCAATTAAGTGTTGGTTTCAAAAGGTTATAAATGACTTGGGCAAGATAAATGAGGGAGGTGTGATTAAAACTACTTTTATATTTTACTAGTCTTATCACTGGGTTCTACCAGCACTGTCAGTTGTGGGTGTGTGCAGTCCTTTCAGAATTTTCCTTTTGTGTGTAACAGGTATATCTGTCACTGCTCCGGATGTATCTCTCCCCACCTAGTGTTCATTGCCTCGGACCAATCAAGATGGAAGTGCTGGAGCCTCAAGCTAACCTGCAGGCTGCTCTGCAGGTTTTGGAATTACATCACAGCAAACTGGATACCACCAAGGTAAGAAAGACTTCTCTGTACTGTTGGCAGAAGCTGGTTAAAAAGTACTGGAGCAGGCAAGCAAACAGATACAGATTGTAAGAATGTCAAGCTAGATGTATGAATTCCTAGTCTTATTTTGTTCTCTATTCCTTTTCAATTTGTCCTAAATAAGTGTATTTCACTCCAGGCAATAAACCTACTGCCAGCAAATACGCAGATTAGTGAGATTCGAATCTTCCTAGAAAAAGTCCTTGAAGAAAATGCTCAGAAGAAGAGATTTAATCAAATACTCAAGAATCTTCTCCATGCAGAGTTTCTGAGGGTAAGTACCCACAGTCTCTCACTTACTGGAATGGTGTTTTAAAATAGATGTTCAGTTTTTAAATTAACTGCTCCTTATGCAGAACGTGCATCCTCTAGATGGGGCTGTAGTGTGCCTGAAATGAGTAGGTGTGCATCAAGTAGATTGAATATCCCTTTTTCAGAGGATTTTGTGTACGTTCATTTTAGTTTTGATGAGGTGTGTGCCTTTGGTGTGGGTCTGAACTTGCTGTGTACATGTTTTGAAATGATCTCACAGAGCACGAACTGGATATCTTTCAAACAAACTAAACCAGGTGACGTGCTTCACCTGAACACCCCTTAGTGGGTTGAGTGCCTTAGTCTGTGCACCAGACTAGTTGGAAGTAAAATCCTGCAGTTCATGTAGTGTGGCTGTTGGGTGCTCAGTACCATCTGCTCTGCTCTATAGAGTCACTGCATTTGTGCACTAGTTTAGATATAGCCACTGGCTAGGAGGGAGCTGTAGTGTGCCATTGCCTTTTGAGTACTTCCTCCACCCTCTGTTCTTCAGGTCCAGGAGGAGCGGATCTTGCATCAGCAAGTGAAGTGCATTATTACAGAGGAGAAGGTGTGCACTGTCTGTAAAAAGAAGATAGGCAACAGGTGAGAGCATATACCTTAAGGCTTGGGAAACTGAATCCACTATGAATCCGGTATGCTTTAAGAATGCTAGAAAACTTGGAATGTGTATCTGCATGGAGAGAACAGCAGTAGAGGGGGAGACACTGGAAGAGTGTTTGAAGTAAAGATGATGTTGCTCAACTGGATGGCTGGGAAAACACCAGAGCTTTAGTCAGTGAAGTTTACTGTAAGAGTTTAAGCTTCCTTTCAACAAAGAGAACAAAATCCCTTGAGAAACTCATAAGACTACTTACTTCACAATGCTAGAAGACATAAAACCACTTCTCATAATGAATTTGGCAAAAATTTTAAGAACACTGCCTACTACCTGCTTCTTAACTAGCATTAAGAAAGATGATATGAAGAATCTCAAACTAAGATACACATGTAATAGTTCTCTGTATCTGTTTTGTGGTTCTCTGGCTGATTTAAGTTTTGTTGCCTGATTATCGTAAGATATCTAAAAGTAGAACTAATTTGCTTGATCCTTGGATGCCAGTAACTTTTTTTCTGTCATTCCTATTAGTTAATTATGGGTTAATATAGAATACAGATCTTATTTGCCCTTTTTGAACTCTAGTGAAATGCCACAACTCACTCATTGTTTCTCTAGATGTGAACCCTTCTGAGGTATCAGTAGTGTTCACAATGGAAGGGAAAGGTTTATTTTCCAAAATATTTCAATGAACGTAGGTCTAAATATACTTACTGCTGTGCATATTCAATTTTTTTGCTGTTACTGTCTGGCATGTAGCATCAGAATTTAAATTTGCGTGTGCAGTATTGTTTTGGTTGTCTAGGAATTTTTCTAATGTTCATCAGGGTTTTGAAGGGCAAGCATATCAGAGTGTTACCCAGTCTTTAACTTGCTACCAGTGACTTCCAAGTAAAGCGTGCCTCTAGAAATGAAAATAAGTGGTGTTGATTGAAAGCAAACTGATACAAAATCCATAGAATTCTTTTGTCTGGTTTTCTCCAAAGTATATCCTGGCTGTAATTTAATTAAGAAAGTGTAACTTTCATATAAGTGTCTCTTTCTGATTCTGACACAACTGGGATGTTCTTGTTTGAATAGGGAAAAACTATTAACGACAGCTGATTATGGTGTTCTGTTTCTTTACAGTGCGTTTGCTCGATACCCTAATGCAATAGTTACGCATTATTACTGCTCCAAAGAAGTCAACATGTTGGACACCTGACCTTGTCGTGGTCAATAATCCTAACGTTCACATGGCTTTCAGAACTGATGACTTAAGAAGTTGCTGCCTCCTGAGATAACGTTTTTTGAGGCCTGTTGCTAGGTTCTCTTCTACTGGATAGAAGTCGTGCTGACTGCACCTGTCTGGCAATATTTATTTACTAGAAAATGGCTTTAACCATGTTACAGTGCTAGCAACTACACTGAACCTCTCAGTACTCAGATGAAGAATAGAAACTGATTTTTATAGTGGATTTTGTATTGCACTCCAACCTTGCGAATGAGTTGTTAGACAACTGTTGGGCGTTCACCACAAGTCAAGTTTTACTATAAAGTTTGCCTCCTTAGGGTGACAATGTTGTGATTTGGCTTTGTATGTAAATAGTTCTTAAAAGGAAAAAAAAACATTTAAAGTTTTTGCAGCTGTATCAGTATTGTATGGAGATCACCAGGTGTTTGGCATAGAGAAGGCTTCTGTGCCTATTTCTGGACTTAGAAATTAAATACAGTTTTACTCATCTCAGTAACGGGCATGTTGAAATACTGGCCAAAGGAATCTTTTTATTGATGTTCAGTGTTATCACCTGACCTTCTGATAAGAAGTTCTACAGGAGATAGTTGGGCAAACAGTAGATACCACTAGTAGATACCACTAGTAAACATTTTTCTTGTCTTTTTACTTTAGTTTGAGAGCTGTAAATTGAATTAACTTGTGTGTTGTTTGCACTGAAAATGTTCACTCTTAGCATGAGTGGAAGCTCAGAGACTGTTCTAAGTAGTTCACATCTGCACACATACCAAAAAGCAAAGAACACCCTGTAAAGTAACTTCTGAAGGGAGTGAACTATAGTTACTGCTTGAGCTTCTAGACTACACTTGAGATTTGTGTATATACATTCTTTGGTCTCTGGTTCACTTTCCAGCATGGAAGTAAAATCCAGACTGTTTCAGCATCTCTATTTTAAATGGTCTAGGACTGTTCTGCTCAGGCTGGTATTGTTAAGTTATTCTTGGGCCAGTTGTCTTAACTACAAGAACTAGATTGTACCATACTCCTTGTACGGTGTAACATTTTTGTCTAACTTATTTTTCCCCAAACTTTACTTTATAGCAGATTTGTATGAGGGATATTAAAAGGTTTGATCAGTGCAGAAAGAATCTGTGCAGTGCTAATGAAAAGGCAGCAGTAGCAAATAACCCAGTAGAGTGGCTATACCAACATCCTGGTCTAGCAATACTTAGAAATTTATTATTAAATAGTATGGAGCATGGCATGTTAACTACCAGATACTGCCCTTAATGAACAGATAAATTAATAAAGCCTGTCTGCCTAAAGTGTAATTGGATCTTGGTTAACATGGATTTATTTAAGCTATTGTTAAATGTGGTTTATAGGGAACAGACGTGCTGTACGCTGACAGGAGTCCTAATTCACTTTCATTTGCCAGTGTTACTAGTTTTTCTTGATAACTCTTTTCCCTTTCCACATGTGTTTGTATGTATTGTTCATATGCCATGCATTCTTTCTGATGTCTTGATTCTGTGTGTTGCTACCTGGATGTCTGGCAATATTGCTACTGATGTCTTTCTGCAGAGGCTGGGTAGAGGGGAATCTGTGGTGGTTTTAACCTTGTATTTCTTCTATTTGAAGACGAGAGCCTAAAAATACTTATATTGGATTTGCACATTCTGTATAGATCTTTATATACTATTTCAGGTACGGAGGGAAGATGTTTTGGGAGAGTTGTGTTTACAGGCCATTGGGAATGAAAGAAGGGTATTTAAAAAGGCCCTGTATTCTTTATATACGGATGTAACAATACTGTTGGGGTTTTTACCTATCTTATGTTTAGTACTGTTAGTCTAACTTTATTTGCCTTTGTTATCTGCTACGAGCTGTATTCACATATGAGGATATTCATTGTGCTCTTACACAGATAAAGTTGTGCCTCTGTTCACCTGCATTGCATACGTTTTACAGAGATGTGGTTTGTGCTGTAGTTCTTTTGGGTGGGTTTTTTGGGCTCTTATGTGGTTTGGGTTTACTAACAATACAGCAGGTTTATCTAAAGCAATAGATTGTAATAAATATTGTGAACCAGTGTGTGTTTCAATCATTGTGCAGTTAAGTTTCTCTGGGCTGCTGTAGTTGGCTTTTCTAAAAATATATATATTAGTCCTCACTTTCTCCTGGAAGTCAGACTTAATGCAGGGGCTCCCAGTATCGCTCCTGCTTTAGTATGTGTAATTCACATGAGGCTGTGTCATATGAGAGCTGGCATCACTTTTCAACTTCGTATTTTAAATCTAGAAGTTTATAGTATGCTTGTGAATGTTCTCAATCCTACTAAACCCACTTTTGTATTCTCTTGCATAATGTTTTTGAAAGTCTTATGCCATTAAATATGTACTTATTAGAGAACACTACAATTACTGAATTTCATTTGAGTGGTGCTGTGCTATGTTGGCATGAGGAGCAATGTTTGAGCTCTGTGTGACCAAATGAGGACCTATTCACAGGTATGCGGTTGCTGGAGTTGTAGGTTGTAGACTAGACTAGTGCTGGAAATAGAATGGGATGACTGAAGATCTATAGAAATGGGAGGTAGCACTGCAGAAGAGTCTTTTGTCTCTGTCAGAAAACTGAGTATTTCTGGAGAAGACCAACCCACCAAAAAACCCCTCCAAACAAAACCTTGATGGTATCCTTTGGAATCTTAAGTAACGCGCAGTATAGTTGATGATGGTGTAATTTTTTCACACTTGCTGAGAAAAAAATAATGAAATGTAGATACAGATTTGCCTTAACCATTATGGGGATTCTAATCCAAGTGGAAGTAGAACTATGAGGTATGAGGCCATCTTTGTTGCTTCATGTTTTGATGCCATTTGGCTGGCTTGTTCTCTTAGTCTGTTAGGAGATGACAAAAGTAAGTAGCTTCTCTTTGGATATTAAGTTGTCTGTCAATAGTATTTATAGGTAGCTAAAACTACACATAAACACTGGTTGCTAATGATGATCTGTTGACTATGAAACTGCTTAAACATATGTTCCAAAGAGCTTGCATTCTTTTCTTGAAGTTTAAGAGGAATTCTATAGATAAGAGATCCCTGTGCTGAAATTTCAGTGGAAGAGGAAAAAGCTTCAAGAGAAGGCAGGTAAGCTTGATTTTTAAATGGAATTGGGCATTCACTAGCTAAAATACAGGTTTTATATATTGCATGTAATAAACTGCTTACAGTAACTGATTTCTCCATGTTAACTTGCTGTGTGAGGCCACCTGAATTTTCAAGTAATTTATAGTGGAGTTATACTGGATTAAACACAAGTAAATAAAACTTTGGGGGTTGTAATTTTTTTGACAGTGAATAAAACCTTTCAATGGAGCGGCACATAGAAATGCAAGGGAATTCCTTTTTCAACCCAGTGTCTATCTTGACCGTACCATTTAGTACCACTGGCTGTTTGCAGTGGTATTGTGTTTGCTTTTTGCCAGTGCCTCAACTCTTAAGTCAATGACTTCGCTAATTCGTGCTGACTTGTGTTCTAAATGTCAGTGCTTATGTCTTTACTAATTCTCTTAAATTTTGATCTCATGACTGGCACTAATGACAGGAAATGATCAATGAATGAGGCCTTGCTGAGAGTGTGTCACACTGTCATGTTTGTGTGGAGCTGGTGACACACAGCATTGCTGGCTGACATAGGGTCTCTACTTTCTAATTGTTGAAACAAATGTGGTTTTTTTGTCTGCTGCTTCAGTTTAAGCTCTTTAATAGAAAGCCTCAGACAAGCCAACTATTGGCAGCGTTTTAAATAATCAAAGTCACAGCAAACAATTTCCTTTAATACTTAAATATTTTTTTAACACACAACAGACTCATAATGTCTGCACTGTCTGTTTTACATTATTTTAAGAAACTTTGAAAGAGTCAAAGTCTCTGCTACATGGAAATGGTAATAAATGGGGGGACATGTGCTGGTCAAGGTTAGACATGGTGGTACTCTGGGCATCCAAACTGTGGTGTGTGCTCAGGCCTCCCTGAAACCTCTCTTGAACAGCTGTGTTCATCACCTTGTCAGATGTGAATTTCTATTTAAAAAATACTCTCTGAGCCTATGTTGAAATTCTGAAAGGATTTAAAACAATCAAAGCCCTAAGTCAGGTTGCTGGAACTCAAAGAAAAATGTATACCGGGAGTTTTGAGGTTGTGGCTTCCCCCCACCCAGGGCTTCCCTGTTCAGTCCTGCCCTTATCTTTTACCAGTGTTTGAAAAACCTGCCAGCGAGGTTTTGAACTGGGTTGTTTAAGGAGCGTGGGCCACACCTCCGCTGCTGGCAGCTGGAGCGCAGCCCGGCCTGCGCAACACGAGCCCGAGCCTGTGGCGAGCAGCCCTCCACAGCCAAGCATCTGGGGGCTGTTCTCTGCTTTCCCTGTCAGGTCTTCTGCTGAGACAAGGGAACGTCTTTCCCATGTTCCACGAGGTGCTGCGGGGCCCGTTTCCACCCAGAGTGCTACCTTTTCTGGCAGCTGTGCTTTTCCAAAGGAAGGAAAGGAAAGAGACTGGCCTATATCACTGGCGGGTAAGACAAATTGTAGTGCTGTCTTTGAGATGACATTCTTTAGTGCGTGTGTTTGGCAGTGACTCCCTGCTACTGCATGTGTGGAAAACCAGTTCTGCACTTCTGTGGGAATTCATCAAAAAGTTTATAATTGGGGAAAATTTTAGATAATTGTACCAATATAGATTCCAGGTTTGTACTTAATTTGGGGTCTGTGTGAAGCAGTGTAGAGCAGGTCTGTTTCCTTATATTTTGGAGAACAGAATTAATCTGATGCCAGGTACTTTTTTGGGGGAAACTGCAACATACTGGGATTCTCATCAGTAATGACAAAATGCTGTGTATGTGTTTTTTTTCAAAATATCCTTGATTACCATTCCCTTCCTTTCTGATCTCTCCCTTATCCCACAGGGCTTAATAATCTAAAGTAGAGAAAGATTAATGATGACTTCACCTGCCATTCATAATGCAGTGCAACCACATTAGATAAAGTGGTTTCAATATGTTTGCCCTCTGAATGGCTTATAATCATTCTATTGTATAAAACGGTTCTGGCCAATAGCCTCAACTTTGAATTGCATTGAACTGTGAAGGAGCCTTGACTCAAATCTGATCTGTTTTCTGATTACCTCCTGTCTACTCCTAAATGTACAGCTTAAAATTGAGGTGAATGTTAAATGTCACAACCTGTCTTGCTATTGACATGCCTCTCCATGCTCCTGCTTGGCATGTGACTAAAGATTACTTCGTTAACTTTTGTTGTTGCTTGGTACTTGGGAAATCAGGGTGGAAGAGACTAGTGTTAGCCTGCTGTGATTTCCATTAACAAGTAAACTGCTGGACGTGAAGTTTCCCCTCAGTGCTCACTACATACATAAAATTAGGCACTACCCAGCCAAGTTGTGCTGGCTGGATAGGAGAGATTTTAGTATTGACTAGTTAACAGCAATTGAGTGAGGGAAGGGGCAGTGGATCAACCTTTTGTCTTTGTAGGTGAATTGAATTTAATAGACCTCCTTAACTTTCCCAAGTTTACCCTTACTTTCACACATGTAAAGACAACACAAACTGAGAGTGTGCCCAGTGTTTGCCACTGCTGTTGTGATACTGAGCTACTTGTACTACTTATATGACCTGACTGGGTATAAAACTGGGCTTCCAGGAGACAGTGGCACTTACAGCTGTGTCTGAAGTCATCTCTCATGACTGTGGACGCGTACTTCTGGAGGAGGAGGGAAAATGCATGGGGTGCTTAGGAAAGCCAGGAGTTAGCTTTAGGTTTTAAAAGCAAACTTGTGACACTGTGGCTGAAATAAGAAGGAAGGGGATTATGGGCAGCAGTGTTTACTTGGGAGCAGGAACAAAGTGAGAGGCAAGTGCTCCCTTGGTAGATTGAATGTTTCTTTGAGCTATCTGATTTGCCTGGTAGCACTTAACACAAAATATGGCTTAGAAGTTACATTTTTGTTATAGAGGCTTCTGTAATGAAATTGGAATGCTTATTGAGTCTATGGAGATGCGCGGAGTGGATCCCAGCACTTACTGTAAGAAAGTGGGTGTTCTGAGCTGTATGAGAATGGAGACTACTGGGCCCTGTAGCTGGGGTAACCTGTTTTGCAGTTGCTGCTGCATCAGCACCTGCAGTTTAGATGGAAGGTACAAACAGTTTTTAACAGGGTTGAGTGAGAATTCTGTCTTGTACCCCTCATTAAAGGATTTCAAGTGGGTATTTTTTTTTGCTTCAGATGCTCTTTCCTGAGCTCTGGAAAAGGGATGATTCTGAAAAATCATTAAACTGCAAACTAGAATTAGTTGTTTGCATCTGTCATGTATGTTGGTATTTGTCACATACACTGGTGTAGGCAGAACTCTATTTGTTGTTCACTTCCCATACAGATTTCTTGCCTGGCTTTTCCCTGATGTGTACTGATATCTGATATCCTCACGCTTCATTACTCTGCAAGCTCACCTTCTAACATGTTATGACCTTGCTGTGCCATGGTTAAAGGATAAGTAGAAAAGGCACATGGGAAGGTTCTGGCATAATTGGTGGCACAGACTCACAACTGAATATCTGTTGCATTATATGCCCTTAAATTATGTGGGTGTGGAAAATATATCCTCGCCTATGTGACGGCTGCGAATCAATGGTTGTTAGACACCTTTGCAAAGGACTTTCCTTGGAACGTGTAACTGTATGTTGATAGATCGTATGCAGTAAAAGAAGGATATGCTGTCTTCAGGGTGTCCTGTGCTTCCTCTGCACCTGAATTTCAGGTGATAGGCTGCGTCAGTGAGGATTGCTTTGCAGGGGTGATCACATAGCTTAATTTCTCAACAACCTGAAGAGTTGCAGCACTTTTAGGAAGCTGGTGAGAATAACTTATGCAATCTTGAATTTCTGTCTGGAGCCCATCTACCAACATGATGACAAGAGAGAGGAGGTCAGGCTTTGCCTGAGAAACTACCGTCAGTGACTGAAGAAAGCAGAGGTCATTATGAAAGGTTTTAAAAGGAAAAACCAGTGTCTGAAGGGTAGAGCTCATGGGGAGATGCGATGTGAAGACAGGTTGTGTTCCCAGAGACAAATGAGGGAAGGAGTATCTTCATGCAGATGCTGCAAATCAGAGGCCCTGAAGAATAATAGTATAAATGGAGTTTATTTACACATTGAAATTGTGAGATCTTAGGCTCTGTGTAATTCTTACCCTTCACTACTTGGTCAGAACGAATGGTGCTCAGTGTGAAGCTATTCAGTACACTATGTATTTCTTGGTTTTACTGTGGTGGTCAAACCCTGTTTTGCTAAAGCTGTCAAGTATGCTAAAGTGATAAGCAATAAGGAAAACTCACAAGTATGTGACTGCTTAGCAAACATAGTGAAGTTCCATTTATCAGATAAGGAATATTCAAGAGGAATTTGATAGTTCAGGGTTCACGGTTTTCCTTAAGATTCTAGTTGGTGATATGTCAGGCCTGTATTTCTAAGTCATATTTGGCACTCTGCAGCATTTTGTCCTAAGTGAAGGTCCTGTTGAATTCAGCTGTAGGTAAATACTCATTGTACCTGAAATTAAACTCTGCTCTCAGGCCAACCATGTAGAAAGCTATTAATGTGAAGTAGTGTTTGTGAAAAACATTTTGAAATGCCATTGAACAGAAAAGTTTCTTAGCTGGCCAGGATTGTGTCATAAGTGGTGGAAAGGAGGCAGAATCCCATTCTGTTTGTAAGCCTTACACAGTAGGTTCTGTACAGTTTCTGCACTAAATCCCTTCCAGCTGTTTTCTTTTGTCTTCCCCTGCCCTTCCCGCTCCTCCTTCACAATCTTCTTGGATTCAGTCAGGCTTTTCTTTCCTCCTATGTCCAGGCATTTAAATACTAGTATTACTTTCCAAAAATAACCTTCCAGAGGCTTGCGAGAGCAAGGATTACGTTTTGATCTGTGCTGGTATAGTGGCATGCGTATTACTGTGTGACTGGCTGACACCAGTAGCTATCCCGAATGAATAGCAATTAAAGGTTTGTCCTCTTGCTCAGACTGCTGTGAGATCTGTGGGGTTTTTTCCTCATTGTAAACAGCGTACGCTTTCTGTCTTTAGACTATGCTGTGTCTCACTGAAACACGCATGTGCCCTTGAGAAGTACTCTTAAGCTGGCCAAGTCATATTTAAAGCTATTTCAGCAGCTTTGATACCTGTTTATCCTTCAGCAGGAACAAACTAATGAAGCCATTGAAACTGATCTATAATTAGAGGAAACCCTAAAAAGGGGACTTACTTTCTGAAGTCTGTGAGGAATTGCCCTAAGACATCACTCATTGCTGTGCTGAAAGGGAGTTTAGTTTCATTCTGGACTCTTAGTCTTCTTCCAGGACACTAAAAGCACTGGTTATGTTCCCATATCAACTCATAGTTTATTTTGGGCTGACTGGTTTGATCCATTTTTCTGGATTGATTCTGATGTGGTTATAGAACAGGCATTGCTGTTGTTATGTGCTAAGCTTGTTCCTCTCTTTTCAGTGGGAGAAGCACCCTTACTACAACCTAACCGTAAAAGTTCTCCGAGCCAGAAACATCAAGGGTACAGATCTGTGTAAGTATTTAGTCAAGGTGTTGGAAAAGTGACTTGCTCAGTGCATACCTGTACCATGGTAGCATTGTTATGGAACTTCTTACGTACACATAGTGTACGCCTTTGTCTGAACAAAAGCTTCTGTTCTAAAGCATTATAGATATCTTAAAGGCTTGATGTGAGGCCAAGCTGCAAATTAACCCTGCTACTTTGCAGAACACAATCAAGTAAGTCCTAGTATCTCTTTACTTCTCTGTTCCTTTGTGTCCTGTCGTGAGCCTCCAGTCATGGCAAATTTCATCCCAGCTTTTGCTGTGCAGTCTTGTGTACCTGGAAGTGATGCTCTTGAAACCTTGCTTCCAAATAATTATTTTTCTTAGTTCTAGTAGTGCTTGCTTTCATGTATCTGCTGTTTTACGTCATTGAAGCTGTTTAAGGAGGTAGGTGTTTACAAGACAAACTGCTTTTAACCTTTGTTTCTATAGTGTGGTATATATTCCCTTCCTCTTACACCTGTGCTGAGTAAAGCTCTCAGGGCTGTTGGGAGAGTTAAAGCTAATTTGAACTTTAATTCCTTCAAACAATAAAATAAGATGGTCTGCCTGCCTTAAGTTTATATTTGGTGTCCAGTATCGAACTGCTGGAATACTAAATGACTGTCCAGGGGATGGAAAAACCCTTTGAAAAGCTGAGGGCTGAATTGCACTGTGAAAAGAAGGTTTGGTGCTTTTTATGGTCTTTCTGTTCAGCTGGAGTGACGAATGGATCCCATACTTGCGTTGTTAAAGGGGGCTTAACTATAGGAATGAAGGATTCTGAGACAATTGGTTATTTCCAGGCAATGGAAACAGAAAGCTCAGCTCCTGGTCATACTTGAGGGTATAGCGGTGGGTGGATAGTGCCCACTGGGACTCTAGTAAGGCCTTTGACCCTGTCACTCATCAGATTCACATAGAGAAGCTGATGAAATATGGGCTGGATGAGCAGACAAGGAGTTGGATTCAAAACTGGCTGAATGGTAGACCTCAGAGCGTGGTAATCAGTGGTACGAAGTCTAGTTAGAAGCCAGTAACAAGCAGTTTAACTTAGGGGTCAATTCTGAGTCCCGTGTTTTTCAATGTCTTCGTCAGTGATCTGGATGAGGGGGGCACAGTATGCTCTCAGCAAGTCTGCCAACGTTACAACAGTGGGAGGAACAACTGGTACATCAAAGTGTCACACTGTTGTGCAGAGGGACCCCAACAGGCTGGAAAAGTGGGCTGACAGGAGCCTTATGCAGTTCTATGGAAAGCCATGGAAGCCCTGCATCTGTGGAAGAACAACCCTGTTCATCAGTGTATGCCAAGGGCTGATAAACTGGAAAGCAACTTTGCAGGAAAGGGCCTGGGGGTCCTGGTGGACAGCAAGATGACCATAAGCCAGCAGTGTAGCTTTGCTGGAAGAAAGGCTAACAGTATCCTGGGCTGCATTAGGAGGAGCATTGCCAACAGGATGAGGGAGATGGTGCTTCTCTTCAGCTCTGGTGGGGCTGTATCTAGACTATTATGTCTAATTCTGGGCTCTCTGCTGTGAGAGACAGAAGAGAGTAGTGAAGGGCTGCCAGGTATAAACAGACTGAGAGCCAGCAGGTCAAAGGAAGTGATCTTCCCCCTCTACTCTGCCCTGGTCAGGCCCCAACTGGAGTATTGTGTCCAGTTCTGGGCTCCCTGGTAATAAAAAGACAGGGATCTCCTGGAGAGAGTCCAGAGGAGGCTACGAAGATGATTAAGGGCTTGGAGCATCTCCCCTGTGAGGAAAGGCTGAGTGAGCTGGGACTGTTCAGCCTAGAGAGAAGATGACTAAGGGGGGATGTTTATAAATATCTGAAGTATGGGATGCAGGGGGAAATGGCCAGCCCCTTTTCGGTGGTCTGTGGGGATAGGACAAGGGGCGATGGCTGCAAGTTGGAGCACAGGAAGTTCCGCACCAACATGTGGAAGAACATTTTCACGGTGTGGGTGACAGAGCCCTGGGACAGGCTGCCCAGGGGGGTGTGGAGTCTCCTTGTCTGGGGATATTCAAGACCTGTCTGGATGCCTCCCTGTGTGACCTGTCCTAGGGAGCCTGCTTTGGCAGGGGGCTTGGACTCGATCTCTCGAGGTCCCTTCCAACCCCTATGATTCTGTGATTGTGAGAGATCTGGGGCTGCTTAGCCTGCAGAAGAGAAGGCTTGGAGTATCTTGATGTGTGCGAGTGTCTGAATGGAGGATGTTAGGAAGACCCTCAGTCTTCTCAGACTCAGACAGGACAAGTTGACAATGGGCCCTGTATCAGCAGTAATCTTTTTAAAAAGTTGATTATCTTCATTTCGAATAGTAGTCTCTTATGAAGGGCTCTATAGTTTGGATGAACTAGAAAAAAAGAGAAAAATAGGTACCTAATGTTCAATTTGCAGATGTTTTAAGAGGTGTACTTCATTAGTCTTCTGCTCTACAAGTTCAGCCTTAAATTTGCACATTTCTGTGATGCAATGAGATGTAGAAAATAAGGAGCTTGTGGGAGAGACTGTTTGAATAAAGTCGTTCTGATATCTGACTGTGCACTCTGCCATAGTGTCCAAGGCAGACTGCTATGTGGAACTGAAGCTGCCCACTGCATCTCCCATAATCTCCCGAACGCAGGTCATTGACAACTCTGATAACCCAGAATGGTATGAAACTTTCCAGTACCGAATCCATAGTGCTATCAAGGTAAGGAGCGTGCTTTGTGGAGCTGATTGGGCTACCTGTGTTCATGTACTGACTTACTTTACATACCTAATTCAAAACTAAATGGTCTTTCTTACCCTCAAAACCAGTGTTGCTTGTCAGTCCTCTTCAGTTGTACAAAGAACTGTACTATGCATGTCCAGTGATAACTACAGCAGGTTGTAACTGCTCTCTTGTCTCAACTGCAGCTAGAATTTTCCACAAATGACCTTGTGATGCAACTCAGGAAAAGGAAGTTTTGGCAGTACCTGGCAGAGTAGAATGGAAAGTCTTGATAAAGCAGGTTTCTATTTGAGGATTGCTTTTAGCTTCACAAACTAGCGGTTGCCTACTTGTAGCTCTGTTTGCCTTACACAGCCAGGTGCCTGATTGAGGATAATGGGAACTAACTTTCAGATCACTTTGCCACTTGGTTCATTCAGTCAAGTTTTGCTACCAGCTCCTGTGATCAAGGGAAGCAAAGTTCAAACTCATAGAGACAGCGCTGTCTGAGCAAGACCTAATAGAGTATTGAACAAAGTCTTCAGACGGTCAGCATTCATTCTCAAAGTAGACACTAATGGTAGAGGGAACTCTACTTTAAAAGATTAGGTTTAGTATGGTCCTGTAGCTGTGCATAAAATTCAACGCTTTGAAATAAAGTCCTTTGAAATAAAGCCTTGGATTTTATTGACAAGGTGCTTATTGACAAGGTACTTATTGACAAGAAACTATCCCCCTCACTGGAGTACTTTTCCATAATGGTTGGTGACAAAGGTGGAATGGTAATTGACTTAAATGGTGAGAAAATTGCCAAGTAAGCTTTAGAGCGTGTGAGCTTTTTCTTCCCCCACAGGCTTGTGAGGCCTCAGTCTGGTTACTGCTGTGTGGCTACACCAGCACACCTCTAAATTCAGTCTAGGTTTTTTGGGTATGATACGTACTCCTTGTGCCTAAGTTAGTTTCTGCTGGACTTTACCTGTTGTGAGACTGTGCTGAACAGGAGGTGATAGGTCACTGTTGCATCCTGGGCTGAATCACGCTGAAAGTGTGGGAATTGCTATTGCTTCTTTGGGCAAATCTGAGCCTGAACCTAGTGGCGACTAGGAGCTTTTAGCTTAACCATGCTGCAAGTGCTGCTGGAAATGGTGAATTCCCTTCGTAAGGGGGAAGGGTACTGATTAATGCCTAAAGTGTCTATCGTATAGAGCTGCTTGGGTTTGTAGAAGTGTTTCTGTCTCTATCTGAGGCTGGTTTGTTTGATTTTTAGAATATTCTGGAGTTGACACTCTATGATAAGGATGTCCTCGTCAGTGATGAGCTCACGTCTATCGTCTTTGATGTAGGGGGCATGAAGCTGGGTCAGCCCCAGCTGCGAACTTTCAAGTTGAACCCTCAGGTTAGTCCCTGGTGTCTTCCCAGATCAACTGTGAGTAGCTGTGGCTCATCATTACAGAAATACAGCAGTTACATGCTGGTTGATCTTCTGGCTTCTGCAACACATGGGGAAAATGCCGCAGCAGGTTATGACAGCATATGTGGCTTTCCTGACATCTGAGCTATTCCCAAAACCCATAGTGGTGTTAGTGTGTGTGTGTTTTCCACAGCCTTTAGACGCCCAGCTAAATGAAACTTGGGATGACTGCTGTTCATTCAGAAGATGGTAAACCACCCTTTAAGAGACTAGACAGGGCTTAAAATGAAAGGCCTTTGCTGTCAGCAGTTAGTTTGAGGACTGCAGACTGTCTTATTTAGTTGATCATCATCAGTTTGCATTGAAGAAGTTTATTGCTGCAAAGGTTACCTCTAAGTCAAAAGCCTAAAAAAACCCCCTTATTTTCCCTGAGTTGCGTTCACCTCTGCTTCATGTGGGGGATACTGGTGCATATCAGCTTCTCTCAGTCCCTGTGCACCAATCTGTCTTTGGACTTGCAACAAGACAGCTTGTTTTACGTAGCTAAAACTGTATCGCAAGCCTGATCTTTTTCTGTAACTGCCTCAGACACGTTGCTACAGTAGGTCTGGGTTAAAGGTGAGCTGATTATGTGTTCTTGAGAAATTTGGTTTGGTGTGGTGAGAAGCTAACTGGTATTTGGTTAGCAGGGAAGTGTTGGTCAGTGTCACAGGCCAAGGTTCCTGAGCAACCTTGTCTAGATCCAGGCCTGGTGGTTGGTTGCCCTGCCTGTGGCAGGGGATTGGAAATCTGTGATCCTTGGGGTCCCTTCCAACCCAGACTATTCTATGATACTATGATTTCTGATCAGAGAGGCTTAGTAATGCCTTTGTTCACACTCTTACCTTGTTTGCTGAGTGCTTAATCATCTTGATTGGTAATTGTGGAACCAAAACCTTCAACTTCAGTGGAGAGAATTACCCAAAATGGCTTCTACTTAGTTATTTTAAAAGGTATATTAGGTCTGGTGTTGAGGATTTACTGTATGCTATGGCTGGGGGCAAGATGGCGGGATCAAAGTCTGAATGAGACCAAGATAGCAATGAGCTGAGAGTGCAACCTGCTGAAACAATAAAAGCACAAAGCCTCATGTAGGAGCTCTTTGGAGAGGCGGTGCTGCAGTGGTACTTGAGCTAGAAGAGGCTGGAAGTTTTTCTAATTAGTGGATCTAAGAGTCAACTCTTAATTGCATGTGCTTGTTTCATTAAACATAAGCATGTCTGGCTGTATAGGGTATGTCTGGGAAGTGTGGAGTGTTTAAAGAGCAACAAAAGGCATAAATTTAAACCTCCCAATTATAATGAGAGCTTTTTTCATAGTTAAATAGTTACAGTTAAGCTACCTACTATAGTTTGTAACAGGAAGAAAGCTTTCTCTCTTGGAAAGACTACTTGAAATTGTTTTCAAGATTAAGGGTCACCGGTGTCCAACTTTTATTTTCAAAGGCTAATGAAGAGCTGGATGTAGAGTTTTACCTGGAAAAATGGTGAGTCTTGCCTGAAAAGTTGCACGAAGTTCTGCTCTGGGGATTACTTGGGCTCCGTTGTCTTGGTTACTTTTTCTGCACAGGGACAGTGTTGCCTCTAAAAAGGCGAATGCTTTACAATTCTCTGTGGTGCTAGAGTTGATTTGCTAATGGTTCCCGAATATCCATAAGGCTCCAGTTACCAACATTTTGGGGTACCTTTGCTGGAGCTCATGAGATTGGAAGTGCTATAAAGGAAATGAACACTTTTATAGGTGAGTTACTTAAGAGTGGAAAGCTTACACAGTTAAGCTTGCAGTATAAATAACTGAATACTTTATCAATCTGATAGTCTGACCTCAGCTTTTCTGTATGTTATAAAAATAACTGAGATGGGAGACCTCATAGCATATGCTTATTGTTGCAGAGAAATATTTTCTTCAGTATTACCCCCCCTCTTATTGTTCTGTGAAGGAAAATATATTTAGTGCCAGTCTCACTTGCATTGATGTCTCAAACTGAGGACCTCTCTCCCATACCTCCTTACTCAAGCAGTTTGAAAAGTAGGTTGAAGCAAATTAAAACAAACTGATTGGCATTTAATGTCTTCCTCTCACACAGCTCAGATGCTCTCACAGAGGTATTGACCAATGGAGTCCTTGTGGTGAGTAAATGGAATTCAATTGCATATATGTTGAGATTTAGACCTTGAGGAAGATCTTATTTTTTTTTTTAGTGGTGAGAGGACAAGAACTGTTGAGAATTCAACTCCTGCATCCAGATAGCTCCTATTCTCCAGCATTTGCCTCTCTTTTTTTTTTTTTCATTTGCTGGTTTAAAAAGCTTATGCAATTTTTAAAACTTGGTATCAACTCACAGAAAGGGTTGTGGAATTTTTTTTTTTTTGGGAGACTAGTGAGTCTTGCAGGTTGAACTGTTTTCTAGCTTAGGTGCTGGCCAGGTATAGTGCCCCTCCTCAACACTTACTATTTCTAACCTTTTTTCAGTGCCATTAGTAAGTGATAACTCTTGGGTCTGAGAATAGGAGGCTTCATCTTTAGGGATTTGCCTGCTTCCTTGAGGCAATCAGTCTAAGAAAATTGGTGCGTTATACATGAAGAATACAGGTGTTACCACCTGTTTTCTCCTCCCCAAAGGACAGCAAATGAAATGATGAATTTCTTTTTAATAAGGAGAAAAGGGTGGGAAAGTGTTCATTATCGTTGAAATGTAGAGTTTAGCATTTTTTTAATGGAAAATTGATGTAATTTTACAGCACAGTTCTTCAAGTTATTTCACAAGAGAAAGTCTTTCTGCGTTCCTTTTCCCCTTAGTAAATCAGTCTTACGTTCAAGCAGTGGAGTAGTTCTGCATCTTTTAGATAAACTATGGCCAATTAAGTAGCTCATCAGCTTCCTAAGAGGGAAGCTGATGATTGGTGTGAGACACTAAATTTCATAAGGACATGGACAATCCAGGACAGAAAGTCATGGTGGAATTTATGAAGTGCTTGTTTAGATCTGAAAAGGTTCTGAACAGGTACTTGTACGTGCATTGAAATAAGGTGGAACAGAAGATCCTCAGGTACTGAGAACTTGTAACTCCCAAGGAGTGGTTGCAAAAAAAGAAAAAACAACAGTCCCTGCCCCCACCCCCGCAAAATAACTGCAATAGGCAGGAGTGGTTTTGACTTTGAAACCAGAGTAAATAATCCTGTCCTACAGAAACAGAACTTTTTATTTGAAAGATCAAAATAATCCTTAGAGGTTTTTTTGAAAACTGGCAGCTGTAAATATCCACTTACTATAGTAGATGGACTAAGCTTCACGAAGGTGAACTTAAATCTTATAACTGGAGCTGGTGGTTTCTTTTCATAGGTTCACCCTTGCTTGTCTCTGCGAGGCACTGTCAACAAGGAGGGAAAAACAAAAGAGAAGCAGCAAGGTAAGACTGCCCTGCAGAGTCTGTCAGATCTACTTTTCGACATGTTTATTCCTTAAAGAGGGAAGAATTGATTCTCTGTATCCAGAGTGCAGTTTTATTTCCTGCCTACAAAATGGGCTGCTTCTTTTTTTTTTTTTTTTAATACTAAATAACATTGGGTCACTTCCACTGGGTACCATGTGAGATGAGAGTTCTTTTGCTTGTGTTTTCATACTTCCAGCTACACTTAACAAGTGTCTGATTTTCAACACTTATTTGAATGGTTCCTTTGGTTTGAATTTCTCTTTCTAACACACAGGGAGCTGTGAGGTCAAGCTGTCTGTTCCGGGTGCGTATGAGAAGCAGTTGTGTATTCCTTGGAGGCCAGACAATGAGGAGGATTATGGGACCTCTTTTGTCTTTCATGCTGATAAAGAAATGCATCCAGAACTGCAAGTGGAGCTGGAGCAAACCATATCAGTCCTACAGGTAGAGCATCTGCCTGTTATGGAGTTTACAACCCCCTTTTGAATAAATCCACTCAGAAACAAGTGCCTTTAGAAACCTGCACATGAGTCTCCATTGAGAGCTTGCTACTTGCTATGACAACATGGGAGAAAACACAAAGATTTCCTGGAAAAGTTTAATTTGCTCTGCTTCTTAAATACATGCTCACATTTGTTCCTAGGGCTATTATTTCCTACTTTGCGGTGTCTTTTCTGACTGTCTAATGCTGTTACTTTGTGGTATCTTTTCCAAATCCTGCTTGGATGACAGAATGCAAGGTCCCTTGTGAACTTTCTGACATAGAATCGTAGAATGGTCTGGGTTGGAAGGGACCTCAAGGACCATGGAGTTCCAGCCCCCCTGCCACAGGCAGGGCCACCAACCTCCAGGCCTGGATCTACACAAGGTTGCCCAGGGCCCCATCCAACCTGGCCTTGAACACCTCCAGGGACGGGGCATCCACCACCTCTCTGCGCAGCCTGTTCCAGCACCTCACCACTCTCTGTAAAAAAACTTCCCCCTAATATCCAATTTAAACCTTCCTTCCTTTAGCTTTAATCCATTCCCCCTTGTCTGGCCATTGTCTACTCTTTTAAAAAGTTGTTTCCCCTCCTGTTTGTATGCTCCCTTCAAACATGTGTCTGAACACAACTATTTTGGGAGGAAATTTTGTATATGGAAATGAAGATTTTTTTTTAATTTTTTTTTTTTTGCTTGTGGAAGACAGCTATATTTGGGAAAAGAAAAAGCAGCTGTTTGAATGTCAGGCATAATGCCAGCAAAGATCTGTCAAACAGAGAACAGGATGATCTTGAAAATTCTTAGACTTCTGTGAAATGCTTAGTTACAATGATCTTAAGGCTTGCTTGTTGGTTTTACGTATGAAAGTCATATCCTTAACTTTTTGTCTGGAGAGCTCAAGTAACATTTTGGTTTTTATTAGGATGGTATGAACCCTGATATTGAAAAGCATTCTACAGTTCTGGGATTTGGGACTCTACCAGTCAATTCCCTTCCTCTTGGACAAACAGTCGATACAGTCATTTCTCTGGGAGAGGTAACATCAGTATTTTGCCCTTGTTTTAACATGCTTGGGTTAATTTTCCCCCAGTGCCTCTAGGCATTTGGAAAGTTAAGCTGCACATGATTTAGAGTGCTGTTTTCATGGACATGTGTAGAATGAAATACTGAGATTACTCAGTGCAGTTCTTCCACAAATGTTTTCATAGCTGGGTCTTGCAAAATAAGTATAAAGTTCATAGCTTTCCAAAGAAAAAAGTATGTTAGGGGGTGAAAGAAAAATATCAGAGGAGGAGAAAAGCAAGAAGTCTGTGGAAGAAATAATTTTCATCACCCAGCTCACTGAGCACATTTTGTTCCAGAGATATAGTTTTGTGGGTGAGAGTGCTGTTCTGCTTAGTATCTAGTGACCCTGTTGATGTCAAAAGTTATGTTTAGTAGTTCCACCTATGTAGTTTGCAGCAATTGCAAGATATGTTCTCTCCACAGGGACAGAGTTTGGATATGAGTTTGAAAACTGAAGAGAGGTGAGTGGAAACACCAAAGGCCCCTCAAAACTAGGAAATGGCTTTATCTCATAACAAAGGAGCCGAGTGACTCTGACTCTCCCTGCTGTTTTGGGGAGGTCTGTTGTCTCCACTAATATCTTGGGATAGATTAAAGAAAAGCATTGTACTTATTTTTCTTCTGAAGGCTGTGACTTTTCACTTTGCAGATACTTCCTGTTGGGTTGGTAGTGTGTCAGTAGTGATGAAACCTGGGCAAATTTTGTGTTCCTAATGCTTCAGTGTAAAACAGCTGATGATGTAAATATGAAGGAGCTTTGTTAGGTACAGATGGTTACCAGAATATGTGCAGTGCTACTGCAAATAGGAAAAGATATTTCAGTGTATGAAGAGCTTGAGCTATAAAATAGAGAAAGGATGCAAGAAAGGAGTAATAAGGAAAGAATAACACAACCATGCAGTTAGCTAGTAAGTTGATCTAGTCATTTGCTATGTAGTAGCTAACTGAAGAGCCAGCTTCCCTTTTACAAATTAATATCAAGCTTCCTGATATTCAGTTTCCCTTTCTGCGTCTTAAATTCAGAAGCTTGTGTTTTCAAATTGCTTTTCTCATTTCTCCATCCATGTCAATACAGTGATCTCAGTTGCTCTTCATACAGTTGTCTTCCCCTACTGAGAATCTTTTCTTCCTTTGTGAAACTTCTGAAGCTTAATCCAAGTACAATTCAAAATAAGGTTTTGTATTTAAACACTAAGGGAGAAATGTGGTCAGGAGCTTTTGGGACTGAAAAAAATGAAACTACAAAATAGCTGGTACACAGACATACACTGAAACTTCATTTAAGAGTTTGACCCAGTGATTCAAATCAGCAGCTAAATTGTGTTCGTGGAAATTGCTTTTTGCTGGTAAATCAGTATCCTTCAAAATTTGGGATTTTTTTTTTTTTGTCTTAATTGCTATTTCAGCACTTGGGATCTTGATATACGCCTGGGTTTTGACCTCTGTAAAGAGGAGAGAGAATTTTTGGACAAAAGAAAGAAAATAGTTTCTGAGGCACTGAGGAAGACACTTCACTTAAAAGAATCCCCTCCAAAAGATGAGGTATTGAGCACAGTGCTATAGTGAGATACGCAAAATCCTTTGTGCTTGGTTGGTAATTCAGTGTTGTAGTATTCTTTACTTGTACCTACTCTAAGATGGCACTGCTATGTTTTATTGTAACCAATGTATTTTAATTATAAAGGAGTTCTGGTTGAAATCAAACCTGAAATGACTTGATATGTAAATAGAAATTTTTTGTCTCTTAGTTTTATAAGAACAAGACTTAAATAAGATTAGTTGTGTTAATTTATTTGCAGTTCAAAAGTCTGTGGCACTGACTCCTGAGTTTGCTGTCTTCAGGTTCCAGTCATAGCAATACTGGGGTCTGGAGGTGGGATGAGAGCACTGACATCATTCTATGGCAGTCTGGCTGGGCTTCAGCATCTGGGCCTTCTGGATGCTGCAATATACGTGTGTGGGATTTCTGGGTCTACTTGGTAAGTTACATGCAGCGTTGATTCTGGAAGCTTACAGGTGAGTGTGGTAGTGTTGATGCAAAATAAGGCCCAAATGGCATTTGTGCCATCTGTGGATAGACAACGAAGTCAAATGTTGTATTGACTCTACCCTGTGAGTTCTGATGGGGACCCTAAAGAGTTTGAGATTAATAATTGCTTCTGAGCCGTACAACTACTGGCTAAATAGTGTATGAATCTGCTGCTTTTTTGAGCTTGGCAGTTGAATATTAGAACATGAATAAAACTGCTCTGTGTCCTTCAGAGCTCTGACTTCCAAGACTTTCCCCATTTCCTTGCTCTTGCTGAGAAGATAACTAAGGTGGTAAAAGTCACTGGAAACATCCGCGTGGGCCACAATGTCACCAGCTTCCAAACTGGTGTATGTGGCTGACAGGAGGAATAGCACCAGATTGCCCTGGAGCTTGGTGGACTGGAGTTGTGTGCTGAAATGTCAGACATGGCTAGAATGTTTCAGTCATACAGTTCTTGGAGTTTCTGGTGAGATCACCCCTCATAAGTGCATTTGGTTTTTGTGAAATGATTTCACTGAGGAGTTGTGCAACCTCACAGTATAATTCTCCCTTCCAGTGCCTTGTGCGATAAATTAACTCCTATGTACCTTGTATCTAGGCACTACATTGCGATCTGGCAGCCGCTTGTGAGTCAGAGACAGGCTTCAGAACAAATGTAGGCATCCGTTCATGTGGACAGCCAATAGCCCACATGAGTTTCTGTTCAATCAGACCTGCGTTCTGCTGAGGCCTGTGGCCTCTGCTGCTGCATCCAGTAGCACTCTTGCTGTCAGCAGTTAACTTGCATTGATGAATTGGTGCGTATGTGCTAGGATACGGTGCTTGGAACATTCTTGTAAGGTAGGTTAGCAATCAGGATGAAGTTATCCTGTAGGTGTTAAGGTTTTTCAGCACATTTTAGTGTTCAGAGATCTGTTGTTATGGCCTCTTTTCTCTTTGTGATGTCATATCTTTTGGCTGGATTTCTCACGCTTTTAGTTCAGTGCTGCAGTGCTAATTAGAACTAGCTAAAATTGTTTTACACGGGGTCATTATGACTGATGATGTTAATATAAGCATTTTCAGGTGTTTATCGACATTGTATCAAGACCCTGACTGGTCACAGAAGGACCTTCAAGGTGCAATCAGAAGAGCTCAGGGTACTGTGTCCAGCAGCAAAGCAGGGGCGTTTTCCCCAGAACGACTGAAATACTATTTCCAGGAGCTGAATGCAATGGAGACAAGTGGGCGGAAAGTTTCCTTTACGGATTTGTGGGGCCTTATTGTGGAATATTTCCTGCAACAGAAGGTAAGGGAGTTCATGTTTGGATGTGTACTGCTCTTTGTCTTCCAGGTGGGAGCTCTGCGCAGTTGATGTGTTGTATGTTTCAAGAAACCAATTACTCTCTACCAAAGTGAGCTGTTCCCAGGGCAGAGATGGTGGTGTGAGTAAACATAGGGAGTAAACATCTGTCTGGAGTTTCCCAGCACTGTCTTTGCTAATTTTGAATTCTTATAAATCAGTGCTACAGAAAAATGTAGTGTGTTGTCAGAATTACTGTTACTAAATTAATAGCTTTTGGATTGGGCAGGTTAAACCTGAAAGAACAGTGCTGGTTTTGCAAAATGACATGGCTGTACAGTATGTGCTACACTAATTGAAAGCAGAGGGGTAACTAGTTCATTAATAACACTAGAAATTCTAAATACGCAAGTGCAGAAATATTCTGGCAAAATCTAACCATGTGTGTGACAGAGAGGAAAAGGGGCTTTGAATTGGTAGTATTGTTGATAAGAAATTCTAAGCAACAGCTTCAAATTATCATTCCAAGTATGGGTACAGAACTGACCTGACTAAAGTGTGCTTCTCCTTCCGTGCTTGTGGCCAGGAGGATCCGTCAAAGCTATCTGATCAGCAAGCAGCAGTGAAGTGGGCCCAGAACCCCTATCCGATCTATGCTGCGGTCAATGTGTGGCCCAATATTAGCGGTGGTGACTTTGCAGGTATGAACATGACACACTTATTTTTATTTGCTAGAATCCATAAATTTCTTTCATCTATCCAGTTCCTTGGGCAGTGTGTAGCGCGGACAACAGGAAGTATGGCTCAAACAGCAGTTGGTACTAGAACAACCAATATAGATTGGCATGGTGTTACCATACTGAGCACAGATCTCTTCATCGTGGCTTTTTTTTTTTTTTTCCATCTCGGCTCCCAAAAAGTTTTTTCGGGAGCTGAGATGAAAGATTCTGATAAAGCTTGAGTCTGTGTCTGAATCAGATATTTGAAGTCCTTGGTAATTAGGTGACTGTGGTCTTAGATAAACAATTTGCGTAGGATGCATGTGAAATAATGGATTGTCAACCTTACAGTATGCATCATTGAAATTGAATTTAGCAGCCTGAGTTCTTGCTGGGTACTTTAAAATTACAGTAAAAAAAGAAGGCCAATCCAATTCCAGGTCATTTGTTGCATCATATTTTAAAGTTTCAAGTGAGAATTGATAAAGAGACAGAAACATAAGACTTTGTGTTCCTCTGCAAATCATTATGGGTATGGTTTTGTTTTCAAGTCAGCACTGTAGTAACTGCTGACACGTTATAGCTGGTGTTGGAGAAAGACTGAGAAATGTGAGGTAGCATCCATCTCTGATGTAAGAGGAAGCCATTGGAATGATTTAAAGTGGAGGTGAAATAGGCAGGCTATTTCTGCAGGAACAAAGTCAAGATGGAGCAAGATGGTTTTGGTGGATTTTTTTCCTGAAAAGTCAGGAAGAAGGGAGGTTGTATTTTGTCTATGCAAGAGGTTTTATTAATCCTGCGCAAGAAAGAGGCTCACTGCAAAGAATAGCCAGGAAATACTAATGGTGAAAGTGGAGGGAGAGTTCCTTCTGTCACGCTTGATACAGTCTTTGTTTACTGAGATGAGAAGAAATCCTGTTGGCTTGTTCTTAGAGTGGTGTGAGTTCACTCCCTATGAAGTTGGATTTCGCAAGTATGGAGCTTTTGTCCGAACAGAGGACTTTGACAGTGAGTTCTTCATGGGACGGCTCATCCAGAAACATCCAGAGCCTAGGATTTGTTTTCTACAAGGTATGATCTTGCAGTAATGAAGAAAATGAAATGGGGAAAGAGGAAGAAGCTGTGCTGCTTTTTGGATTCATCAAATTAAACCCATGCTTTTTTGCCTCTTCCTAAAGTATTTGAGGAAACTAAAAATGTCTTTCTCCTGAGGTTTGGGTGTAGGTTCATAGTGTTACAGTCTGATGACCTGAGTCTGAAAGAAGATTGTTATAAGCTGCCTCTCAAAAACTTCTCCTTTAAGTCTTCTTGTTCTCTTGCCATCTTTCCCTTGCGGGTAAGAACTTTTCTCTTGGAGAAGCTTTTGCGTCATGGCATTATATTAAAACTTGTCCCATGATAAACTCTAAGGTTTAAATTCAAGCATCACCTGCTAGAATAGCTCTCTCCCATGACAAATGGTAGCTGATTTATTAGGTGTTCTAGCTACACTGGGAAAAGCATTTTGATTATTAAATTCTTCCACTTTCCTCCTGCAGGGATGTGGGGTAGTGCCTTTGCTGCAAGCTTGGATGATATCTGCCTGAAGGTGATTGGTATAGGACTGAGCTTTCTGGATTCTTTCAAAGATGTTATCAAAGTTGTAGGTAAGAACATATGTAAAACCAGTAGAATTTTTCAAAGGGTTCCTGGTTTTGAAATGATCATAAAATAACATGACTCAAATGTGTTGTGTGTAATTTTCAAGATTTGGAAAGATCTCTCATGTATTATGTATTCTTCCCTTCTGTCACACACATAGTGAAGAGAATAATTCTGGTTCTTCATTACACTTCCTCATTTAAAAAAAAAATGTTTCTGACTATCAAATTGGGCTAGTACTGGGACCTACACGTATTGTGGTACAGGGGTCTTAATCGTGAGAAGAGGAAGAATAGAAGCTGGACTGCGAAGCAGGAGGTGGCGGAAAATAGGTTTTCAGTTTCCTCCTTGGCCTGTTTTTGGTTATCTTGGATAAGCTGATTTTAATGTTCTCTGTTTGTACAGTGTGTCCCTAGGAGTGGAAAGGAAGCATATTAAAGGTCGAGAGTTGCTGAGGTGCATGTTTATAGCTTTACCCTAAGTAGTGGGGGGCAGTATTTTCCTCCTTTGCTTTTGCAGCCCTAGTCTCCCTCCTCCACTTCTGTTGTAACTGTAAATGCTACTGTGTGTGGATGACTTGTTGTATGAGAGAAGTGGTTGCTACCTGGTAACAAAGGTTTTGTTTGCATGGGCTTGAAATAAACACAGACAATGATTTACAAGTAATGCTATTCCCTTCAAGCAGTGAAGTTGAATTATCTAACTACAGAACATTTAGGTCATTAAAACATTACAATCCTTTTTTTATTAGAAGCAAAATTCAGCCTTAGGACAACCGCTTAAATATTGGAGAAGAAAAGTTTGTTTGCAATGTTGGAGCTGGACAAGCCCTTTCTGTGTGTTCTGAGTTCTTCTGTGGCTTCTGCAGATGACTGCCAAAGGCTCCATAGCCGAGATCCAACCCGGCTGAAGACTCGCTTGGTGACACCTGGGGGCCCCTTGTTACAAATCTTTCAGGATTTCTTCAAGTCCCGGGTCACGTGTGGAGAAACCTTCAATTTCATGCAGGGATTGTATCTTCATAAAGATTATGTTAACATCAAGAAATTTGTAACTTGGAGAGGTAAGTCACAGAATCACAAGGTTGGACCTTTAAAGATTGAGTCCAACTGTTCCTGTCCTAAGCTATCCCATATCCCTAAGTACCTCATCTACCCTTTTTTTTAAACACATCCAGGGAAGGTGACTCAACCCCCTCCCTGGGCAGCCTGTTCCAGGCCCTGACAACTCTTTCAGTGAAGAACTTTCTCCTAACATCTAATCTGAACCTGCCCTGGCGCAGCTTTGTGCCATTTCCCCATGTCCTATGTCACCTGGCTGAAGAGACCATCTCCCACCTCTCTACACCCTCCCTTCAGGTAGTTGTCAGTGGTGTGAAGGTCTCCCCTCAGCCTCCTCTTCTCCAGACTAAACATCCCCAGCTCCCTCAGCTGCTCCTCATAGTATTTGCCCTCCATCCTCTTCCCCAGCCTGGTTGCCCTTCTCTGGACTCGCTGGAGGACCTCAATGTCCTTCTTATGGTGAGGAGCCCAGACTTGGATACAGCACTCGAGGTGCGGCCTCACCAATGCCGAGTACAAGGGCACAATCACCTCCCCAGACCTACTAGCCACACTATGAGCCTGTATTTGGGACATCAAATAGTGTGTTAATGTTTTGTAACAGTCAATGATATGGAAAATAAGGGAGCTTGACTTGGTTCTGCTAAAGTCAGAAAATTTACTCCTACTTACACCAAAGAAAAATATTTGTTCCATCATATAAGGCAAGCTCATCATCAGAATTTAGTCCTCAGTCTCAGATGAAAGTGTATTTCAAAACAGCTTTTTTTTTATTTTTATAGACCCAGCATAAGCTTGCTTTGTTGCTTGTACCAAGAGGTGTGTAATGAATCATTATAATTACTTGTCATGTCTTCCAGGAACGCATCTGGATGCATTTCCCAACCAGCTGACCCCAATGAAAGAGAGCTTGTACCTAGTGGATGGTGGCTTTTCTATCAACTCTCCCTTTCCTTTGGTGGTTCAGCCAGAGAGGGATGTGGATGTTATCTTGTCATTCAATTTTTCCTGGGAAGCTCCATTTGAGGTGAGAGGTGTAGCTGAATTGCATGAAAAGAATCAT
Source organism: Zapornia atra (assembly GCA_013400835.1). Lineage (NCBI taxonomy): Eukaryota > Metazoa > Chordata > Aves > Gruiformes > Rallidae > Zapornia > Zapornia atra. The sequence continues at coordinate 32,886 of VZTU01005383.1, forward strand.
TTGCTATGCAGCAGTTCAGTTGATGTTAAGAACAAACACTAATGAAAGATGGCATTAAAATAAATCGTTACCTCTTTCAAACGTGATTGTACTATGCTTTTTACTGTGAATGTCATGGCGAGGTGGAAAGTGACAAGAATGAGTTGGGTTGGAAGGCACCTTAAAGATCATCTAGTTCCCACACCCCTGCCATGGTCAGGGACACCCTCCACGAGACCAGGTTGCCCAAAGTTCTGTCTAACCTGGCCTTAGATGCCTCCAGGGATGGGACTTCCACAACCTCTCTGAGCAGCCTGTGCCAGGGCTTCTCTACCCTCATAGTAAAGAATTTCTTCCTAACATCTAACCTAACCCTGCCCTCTTTCAGCTTGAAGCCATTGCCTCTTGTCCTATCACTGCACTCCCTGGTGAACAGCCCCCCTCTCACTTTCCTGTAGGACCCCTTTAAGTAGAGGTATGTCGTAGTTAGGTCACCCCGGAGCCTTGTCTTCTCCAAACTGAACAAGCCCTCTCAAAACCTGTTGTCTTAGGAGAGGTGCTCCAGCCCCTTGATCACTTTTGTGGCCCTCCTCTGGACTTAATCATAATAAGATTCAAGTTTTCAGAAGCCTGAATAGATTGCTGCCTAAGAGTATTTTCTCACCTCATATGATCCTGTTTCACTTACATCTACACTTCTAATGGTAAAGTGGCTATAAGTGGTTTTCTTCATGCCAACAAGTTATTTCCTGTAGAAAAAAAAAATTATTTTTAAGTTCAGAACTGTCAAGGTGAATATATTTAGGGCAACAAAACATGAAAAGCTTCAGCTGCAAGATGTTGCTGTGTGGTAGCAGTTTTCAGGTCTTCCAATTTGAACTTGGATTTCTGTCACTCTTTTTGTGAACGTTTCTCTCCCTTCAAGGATTGCAGGTGTTAGGTGGTATTCTGCCATGATCTTCAAGGTGTTAGGTGGTATTCTATAAACACTCCTTTTGTTCTTTGACAACAGGTTTTGGAGCTGACTCAAAAGTACTGTGAAGAGCGGGAAATCCCTTTTCCAAAAATCAAATTGAGTAAGGAAGATGAAAAGAAGCCAAAAGAGTGCTACGTGTTTATGGATGATGATAATCCAAAGGCTCCAACTGTCCTCCATTTCCCATTGGTGAATGACACCTTCCAGAAATACAAAGCTCCAGGTAAGGGAGCTGTATCTTAGAGCTATTTTTACAATTTTTTGGGTGTATTAATGGGGAAAATTGAGTGGGCTCGGTGTCCCTCCTTTTGTTCTTCTTAGTATTACAGTGTAATTATGGAATTGTTACTTTAAAATTAGACAGTGTTTAGAATAAAAATTAGGCAATGTTTTTGCTTCTTTAAGGGCCTTTCTGCCTTAATTCCCAATTTTGTTACTTCTAGTTACTCTGAATATCTAGGAAAGTGCTATAAAGCTATTAAATAAGTTAATTTGTTTATTGAATATAAATAAATCCCTAAACAGCAAACTGTTGGAGATCAGTCTGTCAGGTCACGTGACTTGGTGCTAACCAGCCTGCCCTTTGTAGTGGTAAGGTCATGTCATAAATGATCCTTGTTTCACTTCATGTGGTTACTGTAGGCTGTAAGGCCCACCGAAGTCTATCAAGCAAGAATACTGGTGTGACACTGAGCTGCACTGTGACAAGAGACAGACAAAAAAAAGCACTGTACTATTGCTTACATTCTCAGAGGAAGCAACATCCTGAAGAAATCCTTTGGGATACATAGACAAGAATGTGCAGGACTGGCGCAGGCAAGGGACATGTAAGGCACTCTGGTTATGCTCTCTGTATTGATGCTAGAATGAATGCCAGGCCCTGGCTGCATTTCCTTATCAGCAATGAAGAGTGTTGGCCATCAACATGGCACAAGACTACTATTTCTCTAATAGCAACAAACAAAAGAGTGATTAGCAAATTACTGTAACGTTCATCCTTCAAGATTTAATATTTAAATCTAGTTGGACAGGTGCTAAAAACACAGGTTACATATTTTAAAGACTATTTTTAAATAGTCTTTAATCTCCTAAGATCAGTTGAATTCAGGGTGTTGGTGTATTTTAATTTAGTGTGGAAAGCACTTCCAGGAAGAATTTAATTTTGGCAACAAAGTTATTTGTGATACCCTCCCTGCAGAATCCAACTAAAACGAGTCTACCATAGCTGGGTTTTTTGTGTGCCTCTTTATTTTTCTGCCTTGCTCCAGGGGTTAAACGTGAGTCAGAAGAAGAGAAATCCTTTGGTGACTTTGTCATTGAGTCAACAGATTCTCCTTACCGCACGCTGAATTTCACCTTTGAGCCATATGATTTCAGCAGGTTGGTGGAAGTGAATTGCTACAATGTTCTGAACAGCAAGGACACTATCTTCAAAACCCTGAGCTTAGCACTGCAAAGGAGAAAGTTGAAGAAAGTCCTCAATACATCCAATACATGAGCAGCTTTCGTAGTGGAGGATACAGGCAAGCTTCAGTGTATGAAAGCCACGGGGTTCAAGATGGAATGCTGAAAACTAATAGCTGGAAACTGTCATCTTGGGAAGGGAAGAGCCCATGTGACACTGAAAATTCATCCCAGATAACAGTTGTTCTTACGTAAACCGAAGGGATGTACAGTACCATGTGGATGTTGCTTTGTCATGTGGGGAAGAGTAGGGAATTTTCTCACCCAGTACCTCATCTTGCTGTGGCTGCTGTTGTGGAGGTCTGAACAGTTTGAGCATCTGATGAATGGTCTTCCAAACTCTGTTCAGTGAAGCACCCATTCTTGTCAAAGGAGCAGCAGTGTTTGAGGAAACGGTGATTTCTTCTATGCTTTCATCTCTCTCTTGTTGAACTTCCCTCCGTGAACTCCAGCATCATCTGGCAAGGAACTCCACAGATTGTAACTATGCACTGAGAGAGGAAATGTGTCCTTTTGCTTTCAACTTGCTACTGGCTGATGCCCGTATACTTTAGAGGCTGACCAGTCATTGCTTTCCAGTTCTGCAATTCATGGTCTCAAAGATCCTTGTCATATTTCCTTCTGAAGGATTATAATGGGTTTTGGCTTCCCAGAAGTTCAATAAAGAGAACCTTACTTTGGTAACCAAATGTTTATGAGCAAACAATCTCATCTTCCTCTTTCCATGTAAGAGGAAGGAAGGCTCCTTTGGAGAGTCTGAATTAGGTATTTTTTCCTTGCAGTTCAGCCAGACCTTTGTTCAAGGAATTTCTGTGTGTGCCTATGTATTTTAGAAACCCATGCCACTGTGTGAGATGGAATACACATCACTCTGCAGAAATCTCAGAGAACAGTACTGAATTAAGTAGTTGGAAAATAGCTAATACCAAAGCGTGGCAAACAAGAGCTGTTTACTTTTGGGGCTTTTATGTTGAGCTGAATGCTGACTCTGCATTTTAAGAGTGGAGACATGAGATTTGTTTCTTCTGAAATGATGTAAAGACTTCCAAATGGGTATCATTCTTGATGTATTTTTTTCATGTTCCTCTTTTAATAAATACTAGTTTTGCTAAATAATTTTTGCAGTTTTTCTTATAAACACTGGTCTGGATATATTTTTCTTTATTCCAATAAAAAAATAAGGAAAAAAAGTTCAACTTAATACTACATTGTATAGCTTCTATTACATTGGGAGACCTGGCAGTGAGAAAGTGACTTACCGAATCCACCTTGGACTGGTACTTCACAGCTGCAGAAAGTCATCTCCTCTTTGTGAGATTCCTCCTTGAGGAAGTGTCGCTAAACCTGAATTTTTAGATGTTTTTTAAAACATTTACTTCATCTGGATAACTAAACTTCCTTCTGATATTTGGAAGGATGTAGCCCTTACGTCCTTGGTAATTAACCTGAAATCAGAGAAACAGCAGCTTAATTTTATCTTGTTTCTTTATAACTTGTGCTGCACAGCTACCTGCTTTGTAGGATTTGGACATCTGTCATATTTCCTGAGTCAGCTGTGTATGTTTTTCCACACAAGGTTTTCAGGGAATCTTGCTTCAGCTGCCTGTCAGCCTGCTGCTGTGCCATGCCTTTGAATGTTTGTAGTAAGATGAGAGTTGCCTTTGTTTCTCCTGAGTTGTTCCTTTTTCCCCGTTCTGCATGGATTTATGTATGTGTTCTTGGTTTTGAGGTCTTTTCTTTATCCAGGGGTGCATGGACGCTGTAGATAGAGGTAGTTAGATACCAGGATATAGATGGAAAAGCCAAATGCTTTTTCTCCAAAAACGCTATCTACTCTACGTCCACAAGAAGGACATTGAGGTCCTGGAGTGAGCCCAGAGACGGGCAACCAGGCTGGGGAAGGGGATGGAGGGCAAATCCTGTGAGGAGCTGTGGAGGGAGCTGGGGATGTTCAGCCTGGAGAAAAGGAGGCTGAGGGGAGACCTTCTCACCACCGACAACTACCTGAAGGGAGGGCGTAGAGAGGTGGGAGATGGTCTCTTCAGCCAGGTGACAGGAGACAGGACAAGGGGAAATTACATGAAGCTGTGCCAGGACAGGGTCAGATTAGATGTTAGGAGAAAGTTCTTCACTGAAAGAGTTGTCAGGGCCTGAAACAGGCTGCCCAGGGAGGGGGTTGAGTCACCTTCCCTGGCTGTGTTTAACAGACGGGTAGATGAGGTACTTAGGGATATGGTTTAGCATAGGACAGGAACGGTTGGACTCAATGATCTTAAAGGTATTTTCCAACCTTGTAATTCTGTCTTTCTGGAGACAATGGACTCTTTGAAGGTGTAGCTGTTCTGTAAGGTCTTCCATAGTGCCAGGGCATCTTGGTTGGAATAAGATATGGGGCCCTAATAGTTTTAATTTCCCAAACTGGTGTTTAAGTAGCCACCTCATTTGAAACTCCATGTTATGGCAGGAGAGTGTTTCACAAGCACTCACTGTACAGTGCATGTTCTTCAGTCTTGTTAAAATGCTTCTTGTCTTGTAGGAGGAATGTGTCTCTTGTCCTGGTGTTGAATTTCAAGCCAAGTTATTAAGTAGGAATCAGCCTGGCATCCCAATTCAAAGGACCATTCATAAGGAATGGGAAGTAGGTAAGTTTGGGGTTGGTGTTTTTTGCTGTGGGCATTGAGTGGAGTGCGGGGCGGATTGTGGGTTTTTGTTTTGGGGTTTTGTTGTTTGTTTTTCCTCTGAGCCCCAAGGCTAGAGTTCTCTCAAAAATACTGATGGGACAGGAGCCCTGAAAATGGGAGGAATGCGCAGTTCTTTTTTTGTCTTAGAACTCAAAGGTGCCTACAAAGGTGTGACCAACATGCAGGCTGCATGTTAGTCTGGAAATCTGTTAAGGTCCCTTCCAAATCCTAAAATTCTGTGACTCTGTGAAACAAGACATGTACAAAAATAGCCTGAAAGCGAACCTGTCTTATAATATCTCGGTTTTACTCCAAGGAAAGCCTGGTTGGTAAAAATTGATTGTTCTGAGATAGAGTACGCTCAGCTAATGGTGACTTTCTCATGATTCATACCCTTTCATGATCCAAATTACCCCCACACTGGCTAGCTGCTAAGAATTCTTAACAGCTCATCATATTAATGTTCAAAAAGGCAATTTCTCAACATGTGGAGCTTTTTTTTTTGTCACTGTCCTATGGAATCCTGTAGGATATGAACTACTTGGGAACACCGTGGAATTTTACTTGCCAAATTTCCTTTTCTTGTTAGGATGTAGAATACAAAATGGTGTATTTGATGTAGCTTTTGCTATCTATGTTGTAATTGTGACTTTTGATTTTAGGCAGATAACAGTTAGCATGAGGTTCTGGGAAATGCTTTATTGCCCTGCTTTGTGATGGTTTAGGGAAAGAGAAGCTTATGTAACTCTTCTTGATTATTCTGTCACTGCCTGTACCTAGTGGATCTGATAATGTTCCCTTCAGTCTTTTTTATATATATAATACAGGGTCCATTGAAACACTTTTTATTAAGCCTTTCATAAAAAGCTTATCATAGGGGAATTTCTGTATTCTACAGTTGAATGTGTTTATGTGTCTGTGGGTAGATACATATACATTGAAAGACTGCTGGATAATGGCGGGTAAAAACCTCACAACAAATGTTTTATTGACTCTGTATTCTCAGTGAAGGGAACTTGGACTGTTTAAGCAACCTTGTCTTCAGATTAATCCTGTGAAATAATCCAAAGTATTTCATACTCTACCCTAGAGAGTAAAACTTGGAACTGCTGTCACCAGCTGTTAGCCCAGGAGTGCTTCCTGAGCTCTCGTTTCAGTTTCTCTTATCCCTCCTCTCCTCTGCATCTCAGATAGTTCAAAAGAACAAATTTTGTGTGTAGCTCTTGAGCCATATAGGGCTGTGTTGTAGTACTGCGTGGCTGGGTTCTGGTGGAGAAGGGGGTTCTGTAGGGGTGGCTTCTGCAACAATGCTAATAGTGAATAGTATTAAAAATCTAATTTATTTACTGTCATTCATATGGCAATACTGTTGCAGAAATGGGCACAGGATCCTGATGCTGACTGTTCCATCTTCCTACAAGCAGCCTCACTCAACTGTCTTCTGTCTGTCTTTCAAAAGCATTGCTCAAAATCTCAGTCTGAGCCATGCTGGAGGAAAAACCCAAGTCCTCTAAGTTTCAAGGAGAGCAGGTGATGGCATCTAGCTTCTAGTTCACCTTGAGGGCCAGTGCAAGGTGGCTGTTGTCACATAGTCCAGGCTCTGACCGGTTATTCTGGTGGTTGGCTTTGGGCTTACAGAAGCTGCTGGGGCAGCTCCAGGGCATCAAGGGACTCCTAACAGAAAACAAAACAAACTCAGCACTCTCAAACTTGGCTGGATTATGTATGTTTGCTCTTATTCATGCTATGGGCTCGAGGTCCAGCCAAGCAAGTTTGTAGTGCAGGCAAGGTCTGAGCTGTGCATGCCTAACGTTTGCAGGCAAAAATTATCTGTGAGTGGGACAGAGCCAGTTGTCAGAGCAGCAAATAGAGACAAGAGGTTTGCACCACTGTACAGCTGTGGAAGGGGAACTGGCTGCACTCTGTGAATCAACTAAAGATGTCAAAGGAAGTGGAGAAACTGGGTCGTAAATTACAGCAACTTGTTTTTACACCACTTTGGTATTTGCCCTCTGTCAGGATCACTTTGGTTATTCTGCTTTTTCAGAAATGTTCAGACTGAATGGTCAGTATAAATGATAAGCCTTTAAATGAACCTGGATTTACACACCAAAACAGTTTTATGTGGAAGAAGTACTAGTTCTTCAGGATAGCTTTTTCCTCTGCTCAGGGCAGTACTGGATAAACAGCAGAGCCAGGGCAACAGAGGGAGCAGAATCTTGTGTGAAGGTGTAGTGGAGAGGGCAGACTCCTGGTTAGACATTTCTCTCAGCACCTCAAAAAGGAAAAAGACAAACACAGGAAGCAGTATGTAATTAGATCGTGTTGTTAATAGGATATGGCAATGAGATCCAGAGGTGTTGGAGGTTGAAACATTTCCAGTGGAAAAAGGGAACCAGTAATACTTTTGAGGAAAATTCTGGTAAGGTCTCATGTTGAACAGTGCGTGTTGATCTGTGTTTGAGGAAAATGCACTCATAACAAGTGCATGGAGGAGGAAGTCTGGGAAAGGGAAAGCCTGCCATTTGAGAGGACACCAGATGACTGTAGGTTGATTTGCTTTAATTGAGGATAGACCTCAAAAGTCTGCTCTTTATGAAAGCAGTCTAGAGAAGGGAGATAAAGCTAGAAGGCCAACATCAGTCTGAGAACAAGTACGTTAAGGAATAAACTGAAGCTGAACATGAACGTTTCAGAGTTTTGTGGCATCTATGAAAGACTTGACAATGGTTAATCTAAAGTAGAAGCTGATGAGTTGATATAACATGGTTTATACAAAGGTATGTCAGTGTTACTAAGCTGTGTTCTGTTGCGTATCTTCTGGGTTTATGATCAGAACTCAACAACTGGTAGGAAGAGAAATGCTGGTATCTCCCTAGGGTCTATATAAGTAAAGGAAGCCTCTTTAAAATAGAGACTACTGCAGGATCTGAAGCAAGATACAAATGCCCAACGTGAATTTTCATGAAAAAGTGTTTTTATTGCTGTAAGGAAAAAAAGGCCATGCTTGGTAGCTGTAGATGACCAGGGACTTGGAAGATGAGGTTTTACTCAGACCACTCTTACATAGGAAGGCTTACTTCCTATATAAAATAGTACTTTTAAGAAATTAGATGTTTAATCACACCAGTTTCTTTGTAGTCTATCTCAGCTGTGTACGTATGAGGGCTTTAGCTTCCATTGGGAGAGGTGGGTTGCCAAACAAAGTCTGAAGTATTGGCTTGGGCATCTGCAGCTCCAGTGGCCTTCAGATATAAATCTCTCAGGCTGGTAGAGTTAATGATGCTTTGCTTTAGGGCAAGTCTCTGCTTGCTGCAAGGTTTGTTCAGGAATTAAAATGAACATTTATTTTACTGCTTCAGTTGTGCTGTGACATGGAAATTCAGTCACAAATGTTGTTGCTCCTGCTTCATTTGACTGCAAGCTGATAGGGTGAATGGGATGCTTTTTGGCAGGTTGAGAACAGTACTGCCTCTTCTTCCAGTCTCATTCAGCTTAGTCCTGTTTAAGAATCGTAGCCATGACAACTTGGTGAATATACTCCTCCTACGGCGCAGTGAGCCCTGAGAGAAGAATCCATGCTGCATGTAAAGCATTAGATGAGGGTAACCTCAGGAGTGCTGTCTTTGCAGGTTGGCTGGGTGGGTTTTTTCTGGTGAAAGTATTGCCTTCTGAATGATGGAGAGGAAAGAGACTACTACTCCTTCATCTGGTAATAAGCTAGGGCAGTTTCATGTGCCTTCCTGCTCCTTCTCTTGGAGACAAGATACTGTTGATGGCAACAAGTTTAGACATAGTAATAAGTAAGGCATTGGTGTAAATCAAGTAATGTCTGTGTCAGGAGTGGGTCTTCACCAGCAGATCATAGAATCATAGAATGGTCTGGGTTGGAAGGGACCCCAAGGATCATAGAGCTCCAATCCCCCTGCCACAGGCAGGGCCACCAACCTCCAGGCCTGGATCTACACAAGGTTGCCCAGGGCCCCAGCCAACCTGGCCTTGAACACCTCCAGGGACAGGGCATCCACTACTTCTCTGGGCAGCCTGTTCCAGCACCTCACCACTCTTTCTGTAAAAAACTTCCCCCTAATATCTAATCTAAACCTTCCTTCCTTTAGTTTTAATCCATTCCCCCTTGTCCTGACATTATCTGCTCTTTTAAAAAGTTGAATCCCCTCCTACTTATAAGCTCCCTTCAGGTACTGGAAGGCTGCAATGAGGTCCCCCTGCAGCCTTCTCTTCTCCAGGCTGAACAAGCCCAGCTCCCTCAGCCTTTCTTTTCAGATGGCCAGACCCAATGTAAAAGATATGTTTGAGTACGTACTGTCTGGAAAATCCCTGAGGTTGAGCACTGTGTATTCAGGTGGCTTGTATATGTCACTGAAGAGAAAGTAGAAGTGTCAGAGTTGGATGTGGAATTTTTCTTGGGTGAAGGCTGAGGAGCCTTCCAAGTGCTGGGGAATGTGAATTTATTCATTACCTTATGTTTTGCAATTTATGGTGTGTGATGTAAGAACGAAAGAGGTTCCATTTTCGGC